>VXBA01006211.1:81867-107733 GCA_013399895.1 Serilophus lunatus | reverse complement strand
CTCCCCCCCCACCTCACCTTTTTCCCTTGACCGCTGCGGGAGAATAGGTTGGATGTAAGAAGGAGGGGGACTGGGGGGTAAAAGGTGTCTTTTAGTGTCTCACTCTTAGCTCTGATCTTGTTAGTAATAAATTTGATTATTATTCCCACATAGAGTCTTGTTTTGCCTGTGACGGTGATTAAGAAAGAATCTGTTATAGTCCTTATCATGAATAACGAAACCTCTCGTTATATTCTCTCTCTCCTCTATAGTTGGGCAAGGGGGAGTGAGAAGGTGGCTGTAGTGGGCCCCTGGCACCCAGCCTGGGTTAAACCACTACAAAATATCCCCAACAAACCAAGAGCAAATGAAATTCTTCTTACTTGGCATTATATTCTTCAGTTATTATTTGTATGTTATTTGTATTTGGTAGATTAAGAACCGGATGAACAGCAGATCCCAGAGGGTCCTAATCAGTGGCACAGTATTGTTTAAATTATCCATCATTGGCTTGGAAGAGGGGCAGATGCCTCCTCAGCAAGTTCACTGACAACACAAAGCTGGGAGGAATGGCTGACACCCTAGAGCACTGTGCAGCCCTTCAGAAGGACCTCAGCAGGTTGGAGAGATGTGCAGAGGAGAACTGTCTGAAATTCAACAAAGGCAAGTGGAGAGTCCTGCACCTGTGGAGAAATAACCCCATACAGCAGTATGAGCTGGGGGATGACCTGCTGGATCTGGGGTCCTAGGGGACAACAAGCTGTCCATGACCAAGCAGTGCCCTTTTGGCCAAGAAAGGAAAAGGTATGCTGGTGTGCATTAGGAGAAGTACTGTTAGCAGGTCAAGGGAGGTGATCCTGCCCTTCTACTCAGCCCTATTCAGACTCATACGGGGTCCTGTGTCCTGTTCTGGTCTCCTGAGTACTAGAGAAACTTGTTAATCCTAGAGCAGGTCCAATGGAGGACAACAAAGATGATTAAGGGGCTGGAGAATCTACCTTATAAGGACAGGCTGAGGGAGCTGGGCCTGTCCAGCCTTGAGAAGAGATGACTGAGAAGGGACCTCTTTAATGTCTGCAAGTATTAAAGTTATGCCAGGCTCTTCTTGGTGTTGCCAAGCAACAGGACAATACATGGAATTTCCTCCTGAACACAAAGAGCTTCTTTATTGAGTGAGTGAGAGTGCACTGGAGCAGATTGCCCAGAGAGGTTGTAGAGTCTGTCTTACCAGAAATATTCAAGAAATGTCCGAATGCAAACCTGTGCAATGTGTTCTAGAATGACCCTGCTTGAGCAGGTTGATTAAATCAGATGACACACTGTGGTCCCTTCCAACCTTACACATTCTGTGACTCTGTAATTTTACATTATTTTTAAAATACATTTCCTTATTAATAGACATACATATATACGAAGTCAGAGGTTCTGCCAGTACAGAGAATCTCTGTACCCTCACATGGGATGATGCTAGAAAATGAGTAAAGACATTTATAAGTCAGAGGATCAGAAGACTCGTTAGTATGTGAGGCGACTTCCAACTCAGTAGATTAATGATAATTGGCTCTTACTGAATGGAAAATGAGGCTTTTGAGATACTCAGTGAAGTTGATCACTGCAGATGAAAGATGAGGTCTGTTTTTGTCAGTGGTTTTTGGTTTGCTTTTTTTTATCTTGCTTGAACTGAATAGTTCAGTGTGACAACACTTTATGCATGACCTCTGTGACTCAGAAATACTGCAGGCAAAATACTTCCTCAGAAGTAGAGAACTAAAACGATTTGTGGGTCTAAGAACAAACATATGAAATAGTGGTCTTTTTACCAAAATATTTTCAGGCTATTTAAAATAATAACGTGTGGAAATGCAGTAATGAAGATCACCTAAGCTCTAGTAGAACGCAGAAGAGAGGAGACAACTTAAAGCAGTTGCTTGCAATAGCAGGATTGTTGGATTACCAATATAGGAATGCCTTTTGAGTCCTGTGGTTTTCATGCCTAAGATTATCTTCAGATGTATAGTCAGTCAGTTAGTAGCAGGAACAGATACTGTATGCAGTAGGAGAACCTTTTCTATCAATGAGTGGCTTAAAGGTTGGTGCCAATAGATGAAATTTGTTTTTTTCAACCATGGGGCAACCTTTTCCATACCTGGCTTGCTAGATGCAAGTGGACTATATTTGTCTGAAAAGGGCAAAAGGTATTTAGGCCATGAATTGGTGAGGCTTGTTGACAGGGCTTTAAACCAGGTATGAAGAGGGAAGGGGATGGAACCTTGCACCCACAGTGGGATGCTGAAGGTGGTAAACTTAAATTGAAAGTGAAGCCAGCAACCCAGCTGAGGTGCATGTACTTCAATGCACGAAGCATGGGGAACAAACAAGATAAACTTGAAGTCTTGGTGCAGTAGGAGAGATATGATATAGTTGCAATCACGGAAACATAGTGGGATGTAACTGGAATTTTGCATTGAATGGCTACAGACTCTTTAGGAGAGATAGGCGAGGCAGAAGGGATAGAGGGATGGCTCTGTATATTAGAGAAATGCTTGATGCCATAGAGCTCAAGATTAAGGATGACCAGATTGAGTACTTGTGGGTAAAGGTCAGAGAGGCAGCTAACAAAATTGACATTGTGGTTGGAGTCTGCTATAGACCACCCAACCAGGAGGAAGACGTTGATCTGTTACCCTATAAACAGGTGGAGGATCATTCAAGTTCATCAGCCCTTGTTCTCACAGGAGACTTCAATCTCCCAGATATTTGTTGGGAACTCAATACGGCAGAGAGGAGGCAGTCCAGAAGGTTCTTAGAATGTATCAAGAATTTCTTCTTGTCACAGCTAGTTAATGAGCCTACCAGGGGCGAGGTTATTCTTGACTTACTGCTTACTAACAGGGAAGGGCTTGTTGGGAATGTGGAGGTTGGAGGCTGCTGGGATCCAGTGACCATGAAATAATAGAGTTTTCTGAAACAAGGAGAGGATTCAACAAAACCTCCATGCTGGATTTCCAGACTTTGGTTTATTTAAGGAATTAACTAGTAGAGTACTCTGGGAGACTGTGCTTAGTAACAAAGGCATCCAGGAAGGCTGGATGTACTTCAAGGCTGAGGTCTTGAAGGCGCAGGAACAGGCTGTCCCAATGTGCCGTAAGATGAGCCATAGGGGCAGACAGCCAGGTTGGATGGGTAAGGAGCTTTTGAAGGAATTAAGGAAAAAGAAGAGGATGTACCGCCTTTGGAAAGAAGGAGAGGTATCCCAGATGATGTTTAAGGATGTTTTTAGGTCATGTAGAAACAGAATTAGAGAAGCGAAGGCCCAGTTTGAGCTAAAATTGTCCACCTCTGTTAAGGATAATAAAAAGTGTTTCTATAGATACATTAATGGCAAAAGGAAGGATAAGGAAAATCTCCATTCTTTATTAAATAAGGAAGGGAATACAGTTATCAAAGATGAGGAAAAGGCATAAGTACTCAATACCTTCTTTGCCTCTGTATTTAATAGTAAAACTGATGGTTTACAGAACAAGTGGTTGCTTAAACTAGTTGATACAGATAGGGAACATTGTAGTGCCCCTGTGATCCAGGAGACTTGGTGTCCCACCAAGATCCTCAAAAGTCTATGAGACCTGATGGGATTCATCCTAGGGTGCTGAGAGAGCTGGCAGATATGTTTGCTAAGCCTCTTTCAATCACCTTTCAACAGCCTTGGCTTACTGGAGAGGTTCCAGAAGATTGGAAGCTGGCTAACATGGCACTTGTCTATAAGGAGGGCAAGAAGGAGGATCTGGAGAATTACAGACCTGTCAGCCTGACCTCTGTGCCAGTGAAAATTATGGAGCGAATAATCTACAGGATAATAAGGAGATCAGATCCAGTCAGCATGGATTCAGGAGGGGAAGATCCTGCTTAACCAATCTAGTCTCCTTTTATGATCAGGTAACTCACCTGATCGATGAAGGGAAACCTGTGGATGTAGCGTACCATGATTTTAGAAAAAAAACTGTCAGATTGTGGCTTAGACAGGTTTACTCTATCCTGGGTTAAGATTTGGCTGGATGGCTGAGCTCAGAGAGTGCTGGCTAACGATGTCACATCCAGATGGAGGCCAGTCACCAGTGGGGTTCCCCAGGGTTCAGTGTTGGGGCCAGTTTTGTTCAATGTCTTTATTGATGACTTGGATGAAGGGATGGAATCCATTATCAGTAAGTTTGCAGATGACACTAAGCTTGGAATGAGTGTTGATCTGTTAGAGGGAAGGAGGGCTCTGCAGAGAGGCCTTGAGAGGCTGGATATATGGGCTGAGTCCAATACTGTAAGGTTTATTAAATCTAAGTGTCGGGTTTTACACTTTGGCTGCAATAACCCCATGCAGAGTTATAGGCTGGGGATGATGTGGCTGGAGAATGGCCAGGTGGAGAGGGACTTGGGGGTGCTGGTTGATAGAAAACTGAATATGAGCCAGCAGTGTGTTCAGGCAGCCAAGAAGGCCAATGGCATCCTGGCCTGCATCAAGAATAGTGTTGCCAATAGGACTAAGGAAGTTATTCTTCCTTTGTACTTGGCACTGGTAAGGCCACAGCTTGAGTACTGTGTCCGGTTCTGGGCCCCTCAGAGTTGCTGGAATGTGTCCAGAGAAGGGGAACGAGGATGGTGAAGGGGCTGGAGCACAAGCCCTATGGGAAACGGCTGAGGGAGCTGGGATTGTTCATTCTGGAGAAGAGGAGGCTCAGGGGTGACCTTATAACTGCCTATAACTACCTGAAAGGGGATTGTAGTTGGGGGGCTCGGTCTCTTCTCTCAAGCTCCCAGTGACAGGACGAGAGGACATAGCCTTGGGCTGCATCAGGGGAGGTTTAGGTTGGATATCAGGATAAATTCTTTCAAAGAGAGAGTGATTTCCCACTGGAATGGGCTTTCCAGGGAGGTGGTGGAGTCATTGTCCCTGGATGTGTTTAAGGATAGGTTGGATGATGAACTTAGTGACATGGTTTAGATGGTTTAGATGTTAGATTAGTGTTGGTTAGGTTGTTAATTTAGGTAAAAGGTTGGACTTGATGATCTCTGAGGTCTTTTCCAACCTTGTTAATTCTGTGTGTAACTCAGTGTTCTGTGTTATTTGGCTGATCACTTCTCAATTATGAAATCTTTCAAAGTGCAAATAAGAGTTCGACGAGTTAGTAATGCAGTAAAATTAAAAAAATAATAATTCTGGGAATTATTCTTACTCTGTGGTAACAATAACAATGACTACCAACATGTGAAACATAAAACTGTGATTCTTTCCATGCATGCTGTAACAATGAGATCAATGATATCAGAAGAATATAACTAGAAGTTTAACAGTGTTGGACCAACACTGAGTACAACATAAACAGAGTTGGTGAATCTGGTCAAATACAATCCCAGACACATCAAGGGCAGGGAAGCTAATCCTTGTCAGTATAACAACTGTTATTTTCAAGTTAGTTTTGAGTTATTCACATCTTCAGACACAGTTATCATAGCACGTCTTTGAAACACAAGATGTTACCTGTATTATAAAAGCAGCTGCCTTCAGACTAATGTCAAATAGCTCCAAATTAGCCCTCTGCTGATCAGTTATCTGTTTTGTGGCTATTTATCCTTGAATCATTTATCCACCATTTCTTAATTTTATGAGTTGAATAGTTTTACTATCATGGTACTAGGGTCTAGGTTATAATCCTTGACAATTTTCACAGTAGATAGGAAAAAATAAAATAGTATAACATTTTTACATGTAGATTTCAGCTCCTGTGTAGCAGGAAAAGACACCATGACAATAAGAGAATAGTCAGTAGTTTCTTTCCTATTGGCTACTTAAGTAACATGTGATCCAAAAAGCCAATTTCTTGTTCTGCAAGAGTTACTCACGTTCTCCCTGCAAAAACATGGCTATTTTTTTTACAATTCAGCCCCACATGGAGGCTGCAGCAGCTGCCCTCAAACTCTTTCTTCAGGCTTTACAATCTCAAGAGCAGAGTCTGCCACTTCTGTCTCTTTTTCATCTCTTTCATCTCAGTTAGACCAGATCCAACTTCCACTTCTTACTCGTGCTTTCCTTGTAGGCAGAAAGCAAAGATATGATGAATAAAGGGCTGCTTCTGAGAGAGAGAAATGGTCTTGGAATGAAAACTCTGTGCAGGTTGAAATTCTGCTCCCAAATGAAACAGGGGCAGTGGAAAGGGCAATGTTAAACTGGGGAAGAATGACAATTCCCAATAATTTGAATAAATTTGAATTTTTTATTTATTTTCTTTAGATCTTTAAAGTGCTACTAAATTCTGCATCTGCCCTTTCCTGGAAACTCCTTTTGCTACTTCTTAGTTTTCTCTCACCTTCCCAGAAACAAAAATGACTTCTTTCAGTTTTCTATCAGAACTCCTGATCTGTGTATTACTTCTCACAACCTTATTTTCCTACCTCTCTTTCAGTCCTTGCTTTATTATTTCCATAAAATTCAATTTTGTTTGTATCTCTGAGAAGCGGAGAACTCTGATCCTGGAGCAGCTTCCAAAGTCCTGGAAGATTCAGGGAGATTTATAAGACTATATCTGTACTTCAGGGATGGTTTCTGGAAGTTATTTTTTCCTACAGGGATCTAGACTTCATCATTCTTTTTCCTCAGGAGAAAAAGCCAAGCTTAAAAACTGCGGGTATTGCACAACAAAGTCAAGACTCATAAGTGCGTCTTAGGACTGATTACACAAATAGTTTAATTTCAGTGCTGCTTCAGCTAAGATCATGATATGCCTTAAGTGAGTTAGATTTTACCTAAGGCCTTTGACAGATATTTCAAGGCTGTAAGAGTCAGCTGAACAGGAATAGAAATTCTAAACTTAGAGTAAGGCTAAACTGGACTGTCAGAAATCTATGTCAGAGACACTCTATGCACTATGCAATAGTGACACTATATAGTTTTTAAAAAGGAAACAAATGGATAGCCTTATATAAGATGACTTATGAAGTCTGTTAAAAATCAACTGACTTGCTTAATGAGATGAAACAAAAACACACCAGAATTTAAGCAGAAGAAATCATGAAAATTTGAAGCTAGTGCTCACAGGGTTTGGTAAGTACTTATTCTGTACAGAGGGAGAAGCAGAGTGCATAACCTCATACCTGGACATAACTCCACTGCAGCAACTGGACACACCTGAACAATCTATGGACTCAAAGTGTTGGGCACAAACTGAAAGAAAGCATTTTAGAGCATACTGCATTTAGATGTCATTCATCAAGAGTCCCTGCTACTCTTTCAGCATGGTTACTTTATACCATGCACACACCAGTTCTCACATAAATCTTGATTTGCCCCAGGTTTATGAATTAACATGTTCCCTGCCTCAGAAAAAACCTGAAGTGAGAACAGAAAAAAAAGATGTTTTATTGCATTATACCTGTGAGGTATAAATTTTCCACACCACAGCTATTCAGTGGAAATAGAATTCAAAAGGAAAGAATATTTAAAAATACCCCTTGGAGTTCTAATAAGGGACAAGGTCAGAATATGCAAATGGCAGCTAAAAAACCCTATAGGGCCTATTATGTTAACAGAGGCATCAAATCAACAGAAAAGACACGGAAAAGCTCCATTCCATATTATCAAGGAATGACTGTATCTAAACTAGTACTTTGCCCAAAAACCCTTTTCATTTTGGTCCTTACCTAAAAAAAACCTAAACCCAACCAACCAACCAAAAACAAACAAACAAAAACCCCCAAACAAGCAAACAAAAACCCATTAAAATTAAAAAAGAAAATGAAATTTTAAAAAAATTAAAGCTGTCAGGAAAATAGCTGCAAAAGGATAGAGATCTGTAGAGACTAAGTTGTGTGGAAAGATTTAAAGTGATTGATTTAGTAGACATAAAGAGCCAGATATTCATCTGGATTAAATCAACTTGGCTTCAGCTAAGATTTGGTCTAAGCAATCTAGATATTTCCAAGATATGTAGAAAAAGAGAAGGTATAGTGTGGAGGGATGTATCCAACAGCAATAGGATCAAATTAATTAAAAATGTATAGGTTGGATAGTAGGAAAATTTTAACAGTGCAATAAGTATTGGCTTAGGAATATGTCTCCTGAAGGAAACAAGATAACTATTTTGGGAGCTATTTCATATGAAACAGATGTAAAAAACTAAATGCATATCATGGAAAACAGTGCTATATCAGCTAAAATGAGTTAGCTATGTTCTCTCTATTATCTACTCACTGTGAATTTCTGAACTATTTGCAATCTGTGTGCTTGTAGGTTTGGTGACTTCTGGACAAGTTTTTATATAATATTTGAAATAGAACCATGCTAAACCAGAAAGAAGCAATGGGGAAAAAGGGAGTTTGTGAGTAATGGGTAAAGTTGTCTATGGGCAATCAGATTTAGAGCAACAAAAATTTTACAAAATCATTCTTTTAAAGACATTTGTCCTTGCTTTATTCACTTTAAAGAAAATTCAGATACATGAAGAGGTGATTAAAGAGCAGCAACAATTTCAGCCTTCAAGAAATACTTGATCATGTTTCAGAAGCACCTAGACAGAGCTGATGAAAACTATGGACTATGTAAAAGGCAGTGGAATGAGAGGAATGACCTCCAGCAATAAAGAATTACTACAAGAGCCACCCACACCTCACACTGGAAGCTTTCACACTATACCTTCCAATTCCTCCAAGTGGTATGAGTTTTCTGGTAATCAAAAATGCTGCTGGTTATACTACATTTCTGATGGGTCTTCCAATTTTTGGCTTCAAAACTAAAAAGACCCAACTCATACCCTAATGAGAGGAAACCTGAAACACATGAAGCAATAGATGTGCCTTTTTACAAATCAGACTGGATGAACATCACAGGGTAGATCTTCATCAGTTATAAAATGGTTTCAGTACAATGAGGTCAGCAACCCTTTTGGCCAAGTGACTTGAAATCTCGGCTGTTATAACTCCTGACCTCTCTCCATACTCTAGATTGTACTGTAAGGAGATATTTGTTTTTCAGAAGTATTTGTATAACACCCAGGGATCTGTTATTTCAGTCTGCAGCATTCAGAGGAGAACTGGTGTTCTATTAAGGTCAAAGAATTAGAATGCTCACAAGCCTTAGTGTGTTTGCTAAATTTTTTCAATCCAAAGTATGAATTCACATAGTTGGGCTTGGTTTAAGGTATGAAGGAGGAGAGACAATGAAAGATGAGGGCATTTCTTCATGACATTCCCTGTTTCTTGTTAAGTTTTACTCAGAACCCTCTAAATGATGTGAAGTTTTCTATGATGCTGTGGGATTCCTTTGCTTTGACTTTCACTCTATTGATTTTGAGCTGATATTTTATGTTACTCATTACTGTCACTATTAGAAAGAATATCAGCATTCAGACATCATTATTTGAACATCAGCTCACTTGATAAAAGTACTTCCCTTATCATGTTTAGTAAAAAAGGATATTGTTTTATGTTTCTCAAGTTCTACCTAGCTGTTAAAATTTTAAGAATTAGAAAGAAATTGTGCTTTGTTTCAGTAAATCAGTTTCCAATTTAAAAAAACAGGAGGTTTAATAAGTGGATTAACATTAGCAACACAAGTAAAAATGGACTTATACACTCAATCTCATTTTGATCTTGGTCTGCAGGATCTGTAGTGGCATAATTTGAGTAATTTCAATGCTGTTATACTTAATTATATCAAAGTATGTGAGATTAAAAATCAATCTAGTGATTTCTTTTTTCCTTTTATTCCCCTTGGAGGATGAAATATGAAACATCTCTTGAATTATGTTTATTTTGCCATCTTCTCTAGCAATTTTCCTTTAAAGGTAATGCTGGAGAGTGGGTTGTAAAGGTATTTTATATACTGTCAAGGTAATATTTCTTGAGTAAAGCCCAGATCACGGTATATTTGATGCTTACCAGCTGCTCTTCTTAAAGAGATTCAAGTGATTCAAGAGATTCTCCTGACACAGTGTCCAGCATTCCCCTGTGGATCTAACTTGCCAATTGTTTACACTTGCAAAAACAGCTGGAATTAACTCTACTTTGAAACAAGCATATAGTTTGCACAGGAAAAATGACACCATGTCTGTTCTTCCTTTAGTATCAGTTCTTCAGTTAACCCAAGCCTGGTGATTCTTGTAAATATACTGAAAATGTTGTATGGCAACACAACAATGTCAGTCAGGAATGAAGAGGGATTTCACAGAACAGGCCATTTTCTGTATTTTGAGATTCCCACAGGTACTGTGGGAAAAGGGAGGAAACACCTCTGCAAACCTATTTGCCTCTTAGATACATAATTAATTTCCCATACATACCTGGATATGAAAATTTATAAAAATTATAAGAGTTGAAGTTCTAAAAAAGAAGGGCAATTCATTTGTTTAAGGGTTATCAATCAGATTCAAAAACTTTGTTTTAGATTTTTCTTTATTTCACTCCTACTCTTTAATTTTATGACTGAAAATTGCATAAAAGACATAAAGAGTAGAAGAAAACAATCAATAAATCTCAGTTAATTACAATCTTTCAGACATCATTGTCTTCAAAAAAATAAGGAATGTAGAAATTCAACCCTCAGAATTTTTACCCTGGTTTTTAAAAATAAGTTTCAGAAATAGCACTTTCTCCCTGAACATTACTTAAATCAATATAGGACTTAAAATTCTTTAATTTTAAGCGTTATTTTTTGATTAAGTAATTAAAGAAATAGTCAAAATGTACATGTAAATTGCTCTGGAACAGAAGGGGCCAAGGAAACATTGTATTTCTTTGGCTAAATTAATCCCAAAACTTGTAGTCTGAGATGAAGTTGAGAGTTAGAAGACATCTTTTTGTATCTATTCCTGTAATATCTGACCTCCTCAAATTAATTTGGTTATCTGGAAAAATGCTGTTGATAGTGACCAAAACAAGCTCTAATTCCTCTTCAACAATTAAAATGTCAGACTGCATCACTGTATTGCAAGGGAGTGTTTTTTACTGGTTACAATTGGTACAATTGTAACAATAACACAATGAGGTACAATTGGCGAACAATATATACTTCAAAGGTGCTCATGGACCAAGAAACCTTTCAGAAGGAATAAGTATGTCTATTGCTCAAGGTATAATTGTCTTCTTTCAGGGTAACTTATTTTTTTAATTTGAAATAAGTACTTCAAAGAGATTCAAAGTGGGCTATCAATCCTTTGAAGCTGTCAAGAGGTAATGATTTAGGATTTCCATTTCAAAGAATTTTATATCTCAGATAAAATTGAACAATTCCATTGAAAACAAGAAGATCCAGGCCTGAAATTACAACAAAACAGCTTCTAAAAGATCAGCAAACAAAAGTGACATGCTTTTATTGTTCCTTGGTGAGAATTTTGACCTACATATGCCTGGATTATCTGAATCTATGGTTTTATTACTAAGTAAACTCAACTACTCTCTAGAAGTTAGACTAAATAAAATTATCTCTGCTGAGTCCTTAACACAAACTGCTACCTTTGAATATTATGTTTGGGAAAAATATTTCTTTGGGGTGGATATTTTTGCTTATTTTTTCAGGTCAGATCAAGTCATTTATCTATTTGAATGTATATACAGACACATACTACTTAAACAATGATTGACTTCCAGATACTGAATAAACGACTGAGATTATGGCAATTACTTTTAAATGCATTTGCTTGTTTGAAAATGTTTAAATCTCATTTAGGCAGGCAAAACAAAGAGGCAGCATCTCTGGAAAATAGACGACTAGTCTCAGTGAAGCTGCTCTGGACAGATTGCCTACTTCACCGGTATCAAGTTAATACTGTTGCCATTAAATGAGGAGTCGTGAGCTATTGGCTAACACTTGACACAGTTATCTTCCCCAGCAGCAACACTGCTTGTGACCTTCAACGTTTCCCAGCCTCTGGATGTCAAGAAGAAAAAGACCTGTTCTCCATGGTCTTCCGGGCAACTTAACACCTTTTTGTCCCTGTGGCAGAAATGACATCACCAAAGCCTAGCACAGGTTCCTTGCTTTTGAGATTCTTCTGTAATAATGACAAGCCTTAAACAGATCCAGAAGCAGAATGAATTTCATATACATAGAGGATATCAAGTCTAATTAAAATTATGATTGCATTTCTACAGGTGTTAAAACATAGAAATACCTCAATGTCATTTTGAAATCTGAAGTTTAACTGGGTTATTGTCTCCTGTTAGTAGGACATGCTTTAACAGACTAAGCAAGTTTTCTTAATCAGAAAATTAAATTCCATAGAAATATTTGTTGGATAAAGAAAAAAGTATAAAGTCAATCAATATATATATATCAGGAATTATTTCTGGCAAAGAAATCTTACTAATAAGATAGACTATGGCTAGGATTTGCAGAGACAAACTACCCTAGAAGAATTTGCTTTGATGTAGAAAATGGGATCAATCACTCCAATCTTGTAGTACACCTAAAGAAAATTTACTTGAGATGTAGTTTCACTTCACAAAACTGAGGCTTATATAGAGAAGAATACTAGAGAAACTGAGGTGACAAGGAGATTTTATGGATTTTGCAGACACAACTAAGAGCAGAGACACTTAGTGTCTGAAAACATGCAGTAGATTTTGTCGCATAAGGCTCCCTTCTTTCTAGCAAAACTGTTACACTTGACTTCAGATTTATTTTTTATTTGTTAATAACCACTAAAGTACTGGACAGCTTCTCATTATGAATGAAGAATAATAAGCTCACAGAGGAACAGCTCTAGAAAATAGGAGACATAGTGAAAATTTGAACTCATCAAATATATATTCAGAAATGTACAAGAAATAATATGAATCTTTTTTCTTTTTTTTTGCAGTGTAGCTTTAGTTTAATAAACATGAACATGAGCACTTAAACCATTCAAGCAGCCAATAGCCTATATGGTGTAAGAGACTTATTGAAACAAATTACCAAATCTTGAGGCCATGCTATATTACTAAGTAATTTTTCAATTGAAAGAATGCAAAATATAAAGTTTCAGTGATTATTTTGCTATTGATATTCATGTGACAGTGATCTATAACTCCATTTGATATTCTAGATATTTATTAAAATTTCCTTTATTTGGGAGAAAAAAATAACTAAATGTTAAGTATAATGTTGCTGTTTCTCTGGCTTAATCTCTTTCTGGAGGTGAAAGTTTGTGTGATGAAATATTTTCAGTGGTCAAAAACTCAAATCACTGAAAAGAAAAAAAGAAAATTGGTAAGGCTGTAAGTGTACACAGTAATGAAGAGAAGAAAAACAAGAACAAAATACACAGAGATTTATCTAGAATCATAGAATAGTTTGGGCTGGAAGGAACCTTAAAGGTCATCTAGTTCAAACTTTCCTGTTGTGGGCAGGCACACCTTTCTCTAGACCAAGTTGCTCTGAGCTCCATCTAATCTGGCCTTGAACACCACTGTTACTGATACACTTGAATTCTGTATTTCACCTGTATTTCAACTTTTGATGAAGTATTTATTAAGAAACAGACATTGGTCAAATAATAATAATAGGTTTGTTAGTAGGTTTTGTATTTATTTATTTACAAATATTTACAAATATTTATTAACAAAATCAGCTGAAGTAATTGAGGCTGATTCTATAAACTTCTGTTAAATCTGCTCAGAGCCATAGCAAGGCAGGAGAGAGGTAGAAATACAACCCTCAACATTCTGGAAACGCTTTGACCATTGGCCACTGCAAGCAGGAGTATGATGCTGGAACAGCATTTCTGTAGAGACTAAACTCTAAGCTATTTGGTGATTTTTACTTCACAATGTTTTGCCTTCCCTGAGTGTTGCACCCTTTCAAGAGCAGTGTTTGATTATAAGGTTTTAGTGGTGGCAGCCTTTACAACAGCTCAAACCATGACTCTTCTTCCACAGGAATGGGAGGTATCAAAAGTAGGCTTTTAATGGAGAAGCCATTAAATTTGGAGGCAACCAAAACAATGGTAGTTCCAGTTGTATGTCTAGTTTGGCAGCCAGAGTAGATGGCATGATGTGCAACATTCATGTGAGTATGTTAAAGAAGAAAACACTTTAGAAAGCTTGGGAGGTCAAAACAAGCAAAAAGTATTTCTTTTCCCAAAGAAAAGAAGTTGCAGGAAAGAGTGGAGGAAATTGGTCTTTCCCTGGATAATTGTGTACTATCTCTTTCTGACAGCACAGTACATTGCTAAGGTTACAGTTTAGACTATGGAGTTTGTCCCTGTTTCTTAGATTTTTTAATGGATGTGGGCAGTCTTGGTTTGCCTTGTTTAGGAGCAGTGGTTTTCCACTTCATCCTCTAGTTTTATACTGCCTGTGTCATCATTCCAGGCATAAGAAATAATTAGCCCTGGAAAACATGAGGTGAGGAGTGGGGGGGTGTTCTTTCTTTCTTTTCTTCTTTCTTTCTTTCTTTCTTTCTTTCTTTCTTTCTTTCTTTCTTTCTTTCTTTCTTTCTTTCTCTCTTTCTCTCTTTCTCTCTTTCTCTCTTTCTCTCTTTCTCTCTTTCTCTCTTTCTCTCTTTCTCTCTTTCTCTCTTTCTCTCTTTCTCTCTTTCTCTCTTTCTCTCTCTCTTTCTCTCTCTCTTTCTCTCTTTCTCTCTTTCTTTCTCTCTCTCTTTCTTTCTCTCTCTCTTTCTTTCTCTCTTTCTTTCTCTTTCTTTCTTCTCTTTCATCGCAGGAGCTGATTTAATTAATTTTAAAGTAAAAATGTCTCCATTTAGGTTCCATTTAGGTTCCCACACTAAGAATGTCACAAATTATGTCAATTCTTCAAATTGGTGTCTGCTTGCAAACAGCTGAGAATTGCCAGAATCAGTTAAACACTTTGGCTCAGTTAACATCCTCCCATGGAAAAAAGTCATGGGATGGCCAAAAATCAGGCAAAATGATCTGCAGGCTCGAGCCACAGTTTCCACTGCATCATGTGCTAAGGAATGTTGGGTGGTTGGGTCTGGACACCCACGGAGCCAGCAGGGACCATAGTCCTGTGACCCTACAGGGATTTCTGTGGGATGTTTTTCCCGTGGATTCTTTGACCTTGAGGTATGCTTATAAAACCATCTTACTGGCATGTAAGCCCTGACTGTGCCCATGTGTTATCCCTGGCTGTCCATCTGCTAAGGTTTCAAATGTGCCTTGGGGAATTTACAGGTGCAAAATGGGAATTGCGCAAAGCATTTCTGCCAATGTCAACAGTAACTACGTAAAGAAAATGCCTGTGGCTTTTAGTGAGGAGAAACATTTCTCCATTCTAGCAAAGCCCTGTCCCTGAGTAGTTGTACTCTTTCAAAACCAAAAGACATCTGTTTGCAAACATACTGCTGCTTCCATGCAGTGCCTTTCATGGCACTAAAGGAATAGATAAGACAACGTCACTTCATCCCTCCCTCCTCCTGTCAACATTTGGACCAAAAAGATTGGATTTTTTCTTCCTTTCAACCTCTCTGTGGGAGGAGTTGGAGAAGATTACACAGTTATTTATCATGTGCAATTTACAGTCATCTATGGTTAGACATTCTTCTCACAGCATGAGTTTTCCAAAGGCTGTATGGAAATGAAAGGATGCAGCTTTCTTTTAATTATTCTGGATGGTACCTCCCAGCTTAATGCAGAATTTTATTCTTCTTGTGTTGTCAAGGACATCATCGCACAGTTCAAGCCTTGAGGGAGGGAGACTGGTGAGGAAAGCAATGAAAAATGTTTGTTGCCTTCTTTTGAAGATAAAATAGGCATTTACAAATGAAAGTTTATCAGAGTTAATGCAGTGAAATAATTTTACATTGGCTAAGAAAGTAAAGCTTTACAACAGTGATGTATTGGATATGCATATTCTGAAAGAAAGATCTGCAATATCACCAGATCATTGCTAACACTTTTAAACATTATTTGTGTTTGCCATATGTGACTGTGATTGATCATCCACTTGCAGATGTGCTGTTATATCTTGCTCTCTTTCTGATTTTTCTGTCTGCAACAGGCAGATTCGGGCAGCCAAAATAAACAAGGGTGTTTCCTTAAACTAGCTACCCCAAAAAAGAAAGAATTTGCTAGGGAAAGATATTCTGAATCCATTTCCCAGCCAGAAAAGAAACCATTAACATCAAGAATGACTCCCAGTCCAGCTGAGTACAAAGCTCTTCATATAAGTAGCCAAGGGCAAGCAGATTTTTCTCTCTCCTTCCCTCCCTTCTACTCCCCTTTCTCCTTTTTCCTTTCTTCACCCCTCCCCCTTTTTATCTTGCAAAATGGTTGGAGTTCTGTTTATCATTTTTTTCTTCTCAGTATGTCTAATTCATTAACATTGAGAATTGTCAAATATGTCTCCGCTGTAATATAAAGCTTAACAAAATTAACTTTTTTTTTGGTGAAATTTAATCTTCTCTGCATATTTTTTATTCTGCAACTGTAAGCCTAAACCAATTCCTATAAAAGTTCATGGGAGCAGGATCCAGCTCTTAAAGGACAGTACAGTAAGCAGTATTGATTTCTGTTGAATGACCCTTATTTTATAGAACACTAATAGACAAAATCCAGCCCAGTGTCTGAACATTTTCTAAAAATTAAGCTAATTGAAAAAGCCAAATAAAGTTAACAATCAACAATTATTCAGTTTAAGCAGGCAAGATCAAATAAATAAATAAGATTAAAGCTCTAGTGTCTATTATTAGCAGACTAGAAGAACAGAATTGAAAAATTCATCAGCCTTAAACAGTAGGTTGACAAGTTCTTCCTGCAGCTAGGAATTCAGCTGTTACTTTGCATCAAAACAGTCATAGGAATAGGAGTTCTTTCCCGTCCAAGTAGATCTGAATTTTTGCAGCTTAAAGAGGTATATATTTCAACATTAAATTGGACAGAAATCACTCTTGTCATTGCCTCTGACAGCATGCATGTGTGACAGCAGGAAGACTGTCTGTAGCTTGCAAGCAATTACAAGCTGTAGTACCATGAAGCCACGACCACTGCAAAGCATTTTCAGTTAACAATTAAAGAAGTGCAAGACTCTAAAATGTACATAGTTTTATGTTCTTCCTGTAGCACAGATGATGCAAAATTCATAACAGATGTTGAATATGTTATCAAAGTCACATGAAAGGGAAGAAGCATTGATCTTTGACCTGAGTAGTGTCTGGGAAAATGTCACTGCTTTCCCAGAGCTTTTTTACAATCTACTCTTCTATTTCATATAGGTTTGAGACATGAATAGGTGCCATACTATAAAAATGACAGTAAGAAACATGGAAGGGACTACAGTGTTGAGAATATGAAACATTCATAAGGCAGTGCCTGGAATGAAAAACATTTACACAAGTCTAAGCCTGTCAGTCTGTGTCAAAGTCTTACACAGTTAATAAAAATCCTTCTGCAATCAACCTTCTTCCTGAGTCTCAGATCATGGGCCATTAGAGTAAGCAGGAACCTTGACATTTCTTTCTTTAAGACTAGAACCAAAGCCTGAATGCTTGCATCAACTTTTCATATAGTATATTTTTCTTCTGAACTAATAAACTGAGGCTATAATGAACGATTTAATCCTATTTAGGTGAGAATTAGAGCCTATTTATGTAAACACTGTAGTATCCAAGATATTCATGCACAGCATGTACCCCCTTTTTAAGGCAAACACTGTAACTGAAAGAATATTACTGAAAAAAATTTACTACTATTATTTAGAAACCCTTCGGAATTATTATGACCTTACAAACCTAATTTAAAAAAAAAAAAAAAAAGAGACATTCTTTATGGAAGGAAAACTGATCATGGACATGGATTACTCCCTCAGTTTTAGCAGAATCAAAGACCAGTAGACATACACAGCGGTCTGGGAGAGCAAAAACCTTAACTTCCATAGCGATGGAAGCTATGAATAAACAACCTAAAATATTTCTGAAAATTGAAAAGAAAGAACGAAATTGTGGGTAAAACTTATTCCTGAAGCTCTTGATGGTGAAAGAAAAACTGAAGGCTACTGGCACTAACACTATAGCTGATGAGGCAGAATCACCATGCAAGATTTCATGAAAGCATTTACTGGTAGCCCAGAAAAATTTAATTTTGCAAATAATATCCAAACCCATAATTTCTGTTAGTTGAATTATGTTTCAGAACTGTAATCAGCTTTGGAATTTCAACACTGAGTTTAGCAATTTCACAATAATACCATGAAATATCTACCACATGCAAAATATTCTGCATAAAATAATTGGAATTTTTAAAACTTAAGCCAGGAAAACTAGTTTTACTTCACAAAATAAGTTCTCTTCTAGAACTTCAAGAAAAAGAATTATGATTTTTCTGTGAACAATCTATTGGCATTCTATAAATCTTTTTCAGGTTTAGAGTTTCTTGCAAAAAAACTCAGTATAAATTCCTGAAAACTTTTAAGACTCTTGAAAAATTATCCAGCAACTGAATCTCACAAGCTAGTTTGTGACAAGAGTGCCTTTTAAAAACTTAAAAGTTTGGGAAAACATGAAGAACTTTCAAATATGCCATGGTAGTGTACTGAAATATTATTCCAAAGAGTAAAAAAAAACCCCAGAAAGCTGAAGATCTCTAACCTTCCTAAAGAATGCTCTTTCAATCTGTGATCCCAGGCATACAACAGAAGTCCTTGTACCCTTGGCAGGTGTTGGTCCAGTGAGTGACTTGTCATGAAGCAGTCTGAAATAAGGAATCTGAAAGATATTTTTGTGCTTATTATAAGATAGGACTATATCAATACTTCTATGGAACAAGCCTTGGTGGGTGTTTTTTTGTTTATTTATTTGCTGGGGGTTTTTGTAAAGTTTACATCTTTGCAGAGGAAACTTTAACCATAGAAGAGCATAGTAGGAACTATAGTAACGATAGACTGGTGATTGTAGTAGAAAAGCGCTGCTGAGGTACATATTTTATGTCTGATATTTCTTTTGACATTGTTGTAAACATTACTAAGCTTCATAACTCCACATGACTCAAACCAAAATTGATGACTAAATGTTGACATTTGTCTAAATGTTAATCACTTTTAAACAGTAGCGAATCAGAAATGTATTCTATTTTACAGTCAATAAAGAGAAAAAACTCAACAATTAAACAAAACAACAAAAAACTCCACCAAAAACAAACCAAACTAAAACCAAAAAACAAAAACAAACAAAAAAGAGACAAAAATGTCAAACGCTTTTACAACAGTTGATATCTAAAATAGATCAGTCATTCTTGCCCTAAAAATTCCAGTTTATCTCTGTTAAATCAAAGAGAAATTTAAAGTATCTATATATGTTTGTGATGTAGATGTGTACTGTTAATTAGTATGAGACAAACTAGTCTCTTTGGATAGTTCGTCTTTTTTATTATGTTGGTGCAGACACTGCCAGTAATATATTTTTTTTATGTTTTTATCAGAGAAGCTGTAAAACTTCAAGCTGCGCCAAGGAAAGCATAGGTTAGATATTAGAAAGAAGTTTTTCACAGAAAGAATAATAAAGTATTGGAATAGTCTACCTGGGGAGGTGGTGGAATCGCCATCCCTGGATGTATTTTAAAAAAGGCTGGACGTGGCACTTGGTGACGTAGTCTAGTCGAGGTGTTAGGGCAAGGGTTGGACTAGATGATCTTGGAGGTCTTTTCCAACCTAGTAATTCTGTGATAGAACAACTTATGCCTTGACGGTGAGAGCACCACGGAGTAGCGACACAGACACCAATATGGTTAGATCATCGTCCTCCCTTTACTTGTTAGTCTGTGTTCCTTTATACTTTTACCGCTTAGCGACAAGGCAGTTAATGCTTACTATTGGATAATACAATTATCATCCACTTCTTTAATTGGTTATTGCATTTGGCATAAACAACTTTAGCTATGCCCATTTGTGGCTTGCCAGCCAGATCTAACATCTTGTTTTTAAGCAACTTCTCCATTTTGCTCTGTCAAGGACACTACAAGGACACTCCTAGCCTGGATTGCTCAATTCTAAAAGATCATGTCCACCTTTCTCTCTTAGAAATTCTTCAACAATGCCCTACTTTGGCAAAACATAGAAGGTATAGAGATGTGAAGAACCTACACTTGCATCTCTCTGCAAGAACTGAGCAGTCTCTGAAAGTTTGGCTGAATCCAATAATATGAGGTTTAGTAAATCTGAGAGCCAGGTTTTACACTTTGGCCGCAATAACCCCATGCAGAGATATAAGCTGGGGATGATGTGGCTGGAGAATGGCCAGGTGGAGAGGGATGTGCTGGTTGATAGGAAACTGAATATGAGCCAGCAGTGTGCCCAGGCAGCCAAGAAGGCCAATGGCATCCTGGCCTGCATCAAGAATAGTGTTGCCAATAGGACTAGGGAAGTTATTCTTCCTTTGTGCTTGGCACTGGTTAGGCCACAGCTCGAGTACTGTGTCTGGTTCTGGGCCCCGCAGTTTCAGAAAGATGTTGAGTTGCTGAAATGTGTCCAGAGAAGGGCAATGAGGATGGTGAAGGGGCTGGAGTACAAGCCCTATGAGGAGTGGCTGAGGGAGCTGGGATTGTTCATTCTGGAGAAGAGGAGACTCAGGGGTGACCTTATAACTGTCTATAACTACCTGAAAGGGGGTTGTAGTCAAGTGGGGCTCGGTCTCTTCTCTCAAGCTCCAGTGACAGGTCTAGAGGACAGCCTTAGGCTGCATCAGGGGAGGTGTGGTGGTTTAAACCACCTTTTATTGTCCAGGGGAAGGTTCAATAAAGGTGATGGAAAACTGAACAGTTGGCAGCAAGTAAACAGTTTACTACAGGGGGTTTAAATTAGGGAAGAAGGGATAACCCACAGGGACCCCAAAATTACACAGAGAAACACTTGACACACAGGGAAAAAACAACAGAAAAAGGAAAAAACAAACAAACAAAAAAAACCAAACCAGAAACGGAACTGCTCTCTCTGCTAGATGGCTAGCTGAAACAACAGGGGGAAGGGTAGGAAAAGCCATCTCTATCCTTCCCTCTCTGCTGGAAGGACTCCCAGGCTTTTGAAGTTCTCTGAAAAACACAAAAAGAAGTGAAAACGACTCCCTCCCACCACCTCCCCGAAGGGTTACTTGCTTGCCAAGAGAAATGGGTGAAATCACACCGTGGGGCCTGCAGGCACAAAGTGCAGGAGCTGTGTGTTTTCCCTTGGAGCAGCAGCCAAAGAAGAGCGAGGGCAGGGCCGTTGCCTCAGCTTTTAAGACTTCTTGTTCTCGCATGGATCTCATTGCCTTCTTCCAGGCCACACTGTCTCTCCATTGGTCCAGCGGGGCCGAGTCCCACCTTGGTTCCGGTGTTTTACCGCCGAACAACCACGTGGTTTATGTCCCCCATGCCATCTTGCTTTCATGGCTGCAGCACCTCAGGAAATGCCCCAGTGCCACTGCCACACCTATCGCTAGTATGGTGCCAGTGTTGGTGCCCCGTCACTATCCAAAAGCGGTGGCCACATTCAGGTTCCTGGCTGGGGCCGGCCCAGAGCTGCCGCATCTGCAGCACTGCCCTGGCCGCTGCCTGTGGGTGCACCAGGGCTTCCCCGCGGCCCTGCCCTCAGGCCGCCCCCGCCCCCGGGACCAAGGGACCACACACACCGTGCGGGGAGGGGGGAGCAGGCGGAATGGCGACTTCCTGGGCCCCCGGGAATGGTGAAGGCAGGGGAAGCAGCCCGCTGCTGTCCCCGCTCCAGCCCTGCACCCCTGGGAGCCCAGAGGGCAAGGAGCCGCCGCTGCCCCGGCCTCGAGGGGACCGAGACTGGTGCCCACTCCGGCCCCGCTCTCCCAGGGAATGGCCGGGGACGGGGGCAGCCTCCCCTGTCCTCCCCCTCCTGGCTCTTCCAAGGAAAACTGAATTTTATAAACAGGTAAGTGGGGTTTTCTTACACTCTTTTTCCCCCCACAAAAGTCCAAGGAACACCCCCAAGCCCTAAAGTCCCCTTTGACCACCATCAGCGATCCCAGGCCCCCCAACCAGTACAGGAGGTTTAGGTTGGATATCAGGAGAAACTCTTTCATAGAATGATTTCCCACTGGAATGGGCTTTCCAGGGAGGTGGTGGAATCACTGTCCCTGGATGTGTTTAAGAATAGGTTGGATGATGAACTTAGTGACATGGTCTAGATGGTTTAGATGTTAGATTAGTGTTGATTAGGTTGTTTAGTTAGGTAAAAGGTCGGACTTGATGATCTCTGCAGTCTTTTCCAACCTTGTTAATTTTGTATGTGTAATTCTGTGTGTGTATAAGGAAAAAGACACCAAAGTTCTGTGAGGTCTGAGACTCCTATGTTGTCCTTAACAAACATCACTTCTATTTTTAAAAGAAACATGAAACTGCCTTTTCTTGTTTGGTGTCTTATGTGAACTCTCCTCCTTGCATACAGAATTCTTCATAGAGGAGTCTAACACTACAGTGCAATCAGTAATTAGGCTGGACACAGTAGAATAAGAATGATACAAGCACAGACAATTGTAGCTCACAATAAGAAACAAAATTATTATATTCAAAGTGGATCCAGGAATACAATCTGAATTCCAGAAAGGCCACTTGGGATAAAAATGCAAGGCCAATATATTGTAATAACATTTTGAAGTTTCATTTTAAATGAATTAGGTTGTTATTGGTATTATAGGTAACTATTATGCATATACTCCAAATTCTATTAATGCAACTGTATAAGTCACCATATCATAGAAATATAAAGAGAATCTGTTCAGTGTTAGCTTTTTTCAACATAAACATGTTTTTCTCTATTAGTTTCTTACTAATTGTCTTTTAAATCTGCTGATCTTTCTTTTGCATACACTCTCTTTGCATTTGCACTTTTTTTCTTTTACTCAACCTTAACAACAAAGAAATCCCATTCCATCTCTACACAAGGAAAAGAAGCTTTCACAGCAGCAACCCCTCCCATCAAATCTCTACAGAACTGTGGTTCACTGCTAGTCTCTTTTGTCTCTTGTGCTAGGTATTGATGGCATACATGCAAGAAGCAGCCCTGCAACACATCACACCAGAGCAGGGTACACACCAGAGCAGAGTACACACCACAGCGGGAAGGAAATTGCACCCTCTAAGTTCTTCTACTGTGTTTGTGGGGTAATCTTCACCTGCTAACCAGCACTTGGGATGTGACTGCATGTTTTTGTCGTCCCAGCCTTCTTATACCTTTTTGAAATAATACCAGTAATACAGCAACAAAAATATATACTTGATATGGAATTTCAAGAGCCCATTGTATCTGCTTTTAAAAAGAGATTAATCTCTTCACAGTTCCCTACTCACTGTGTGGAAGGTAGGTTTTAGAGGGGACAGACTTGCAGTTTTCCAACTGCTTCTCAAAATCAAATACATAGAATAAAAAGGATTTAATTTTTCCTCTTGTTTAAATTTTCTGTGAAAAATGCTAAAGAAGCCTTAGATAAATCTCTTTGACCTATGCAGGTGTTCTCCTGTCTTTTTTAACTCGTTCTCCTGTGATCTTAAGTTTCATGGTTTTACAAACGTAGACATAAAATGTAAAGTGAACTGATATTAGGTTTAAAATAATTGCTTACCCTAGGCACCGTATAGCATAAAAGAACACTACCTGCTGGTGGCAACACAGCTCTTCTTGGTAAGTGGAGAGTGTGGACACTCAGAGCATGAACTGAGCTCTTGTCTGAGAAAATGTACATGAAGGGAGTCGGGGATATAAGAGAGAGAAAATGTGAGAAAACGCTATACTCCTTTTCAGAGAAAAAGTTGTACAGATGAACCATCTGGGAGCAAAAGATACACTTTTAAAGATTCAGCATCTTGCCCTATATTGTCATTAAATCACCGACATTCAAAAACAGACTTGGGAGTCTAAAAATAGATTCATATTGCTGACACTTCTTTTTCTAAATATTCAAATTCAGATACTCATGCAAATATAAATCCCTCATATTCCATTACTATAATTTTTAACAAAATTGAAAAATTGTAATAAAATTAAATTGTTATATACAGTTAATAAAACAATTCCTAGGCTTTAGACATGGGACTACAAATGTTATATAGGGAGTTTGCTGACTCTTTTCTTTGTCATGACAATTCTGTGGCATAACACTATTAATGTTCATGGTTAATTAATATTAGGCAAGACAACTTAAATTGAAAGCTCCCTATGACATTTATAATCCACTTTTCCAAATTCATTTTCTTAAGGACGCCCTCACAAACATGAGAGACTTTTCAAAAAGTGAAGTGTCATATTAAATATATTAAAAGCTTTGAAAACTATAGCATCACCACTCTGCTGAAAGCCTCCTTAGCTCTTTCTTCAGACAGGTTAATCATGTACAATAGGATGACTATTCATTTAAGTTTTTCATAATAAATGCAATATTTCTGAAATAAAATTACTTATTCCACAGAAATGTTTTCTGAATATGTAATCACAACTGCATGGATTTGTGAAAGATAGAACAAAATATTCTAGTATCTGGTTTTGACACAATTTAGAATTCTCATTTCAAATTAGGTCAAAACATATAAGAAAAGTTTTCAGCATGTGTAAGTTGATGCAGTAATTTCTATATGACTCATTCAAATCCTCCCTTGAACGGTAATTGTTATAACTATTCATGATGAAAAAGTCTATCATCTGCTTTTCAATGCTTTAGGAGGTTTGTGGCAATTATTTTTTTTAATAAGTTCCTTTTTATTTCAGCAGACTATTGATTAAGGACAAAGAACTACTTAAGAAGAGTAATGCTGTCATCCTTAGACTGCAAAAGACAATTTTTCTCCTTTTTTTTACTCCAATTCATTTCTAAAAATAATTAAGATATTTATTTATTTATTCTTGCATTTTTCCCGTGTTAAAATAATGGTGTGCAACCTCAATATTTAAAAATGTCATATAAGATATTTTAAATTGTTACTGTAAATGTCTTCAACTCCTGGCATATGGTTTAAGAATTTTTTATTCCTCTTTGTGGTGGTTTGAACCACTTTTATCATCTCAGGACGTGCAATAAAGATGACAGAAGACTGAACAAAATTAGCAGCAGGTGAACAGTTTATTACAGGGGTTTTAAAATAGGGAAGAAGGGACAACACTCAGGGATCCTAAAATTACACAGAGAAACAATTGATACGCAGAAAATACAAAAGGAAAAAAAAAGGGACAAAACCAAAAAACAGGAACTGCTCTCTCAGCTAAGTGACTTGCTGAAGAAAACAGGGGGAGGAGTAGGGAAGCCATCTCTCTCCCTCCCTGTCAGCTGGTATGACTTCCTGGCCCTTGAGGTTCTCTGAAAAACACAAAAAGAAGTGAAAAATGCCCCCCTCCGTCTTTGAAGTGGCTACTTGCTTTCAAGCTGGAAATCTCTTCCATGCTGAGAGAAATGTGGGGAGTCACACTGTGGGGCCTCAGAGCGAGGAGGAGAGAAGCTGTGTGCTTCTTACCTGGACCAGGAGCTGAAGAAGAGATGGAGGGCTGCTGTTCTGGGTTTTTTAAGCCCTCTAGTTCTCGTGCAAATCTCACTGTCTTCTTTCTGGCCAAACTGTCTTTCCATTGGTCAGCAGGGCCGAGCCCTGCCTTATTTCTGGCGTTTTCCCGCCGAAAAACCACACGCTCAGGGCCCAAGCACCATCTTTCTTTTCATAGCTGCGGCATTTCAGGGATGCCCTGATGCCAGTATGGTGCCAGCGCTGGCCCCCCGTGGCTGTCTACAAGCAGCCGCCGTGCTCTCGTTCCTGGCTGCGGCTGCTTCGGGGCTGCTGCCTGCCCCCTCTCTGCTTGCAAGCCGGGAGCCGCCGTGCCGCGTGGCTGCAGGCATGCCGGGGCTCTCTTCTGGCTGAGCTCTCAGGCTGCTGCCCGCCCCCAGGACCGAGGGACGACTGCGCACCATGTGCGCCGTGAGACGGACCCGGAGCTGCGTGC
>VXBA01006211.1:38315-72739 GCA_013399895.1 Serilophus lunatus | reverse complement strand
AAAAGGTGTCTCTTATTGTCTCTCACTCTTAGCTCTGATCTTGTTAGTAATAAACCTGACTATCATTCCCACATGGAGTCTTGTTTTGCCTGTGACAGTGATTAAGAAAGAATTTGTTATAGTCCTTATCATGAATAACGAAACCTCTTGTTATATTCTCTTTCCTCTATAGCTGGGCAAGGTGGAGTGAGAGGGTGGCTGTAGTGTGCCCCTGGCACTCAGCCCGGGTTAAACCACTACATTTTAATTGTATGTATGGATTTGTGTGGTGGTTTAAGCCACCTTTTATCGTTTAGAGGCAGGTTCAATAAAAGTGACGGAAAACTGAACAGAGTTTGCAGCAGGTGAACAGTTTATTACAGAGAGTTTAAATTAGGGAAGGTGGGATGCCCCAAAGGAACCCCAAAATTACACAGAGAGGAACACTTGACATGCAGGAAAAAAAACGCAAAAGGGAAAAAAGGACAAAAACAGAAAGGGAACTGCGCTTTCAGCTAGATGGCTAGCTGAAAAAGCAGTGGGGAAGGGTAGGAAAAGCTGTCTCTCTCCCTTCCCTCTCTCCTGGCAGCACTTCCGGCCCTTCAGTCTCTCTGAAAAAAACACAAAAAGAAGTGAAAAAAACTCCCTCCAACCACCTCCCCGAAGGGTTACTTGCTAGCAAGCTGGAAATGGCTCTCATGCTGAGAGAAATGTGTGAACTCATGCCATGAGGCCTGCGACTGAGGAGGAGGGCAGCTGTGGTCTTCCCCTCGCAGCACCAGCCAAAGAAAAGAGGAGGGCGTGCTGTTGTCCTCAGCTTTTAAGCCTTCTTGTTCTCGCATGGATCTCGTTGCCTTCTTCCTGGCCAAGCCATCTTTCCATTGGTTAATGGGGCTGAGCCCCGCCTTGTTTTCCAGTGTTTTCCCACTGAGAGAATCACAAGTTTCGGTCCTGCCCGCCATCTTTGTTTTCACAGCCACGGCATCTTAGAGACGCCCCAGCGCCAACACGGTGCCAGGGCCGGCCCCCCTGTTGCTGTCTAAAAGCGGTGGTCGCACTCAGGTTCCCAGACGGGGCCAGCCCAGGGCTGTCGCCTCTGCGGCACAGCCCTGGCCAGCTCCCGTGCCACCTGAGCTGGGACTGAGGGACCCCCTCGTTCCTGGGGTGGGGCAAGGAGCCATCACTGCCCTGGCCCAGCCCAGCTGGGGGAATCAGCTCTAGCTGCTGCCATCACTGGCCTGGCCTGGCCTGGCCCGGGGGGCACCCCCCCAGCCGCACTCTTGGGCTGCCGCCCACCCCGTCCCAAGATGGCCCCAGGGGAAACGAGAAGCCATGCAAGGAGGGGGAAGCAGGCAGGGACGGCAGAGGCGGGGGGGGGAAGGCCACGCNAAGCTTCCCCCCCCCCCAGGTCTTTTAAGTGAAACTGAATTTTACGAACAGGTAAGTGAATGGCTCTCTTACACTCTTCCCCCCAAAAAACAGCCCTTTTCAAATGGCTACAAATTGTAATGGGTTAAACCTCTTCCCCGCTCCAACCAGGCAGCAGAAAAGAACGAGATGGTAAACAGTAGGCTGGGATAAGGCAGTTTGCTAAAAGCAAAAGCGAAAGCAAAGCAAAGTGCATGCAAATGCAAAGCACTAATTTAATCTCTGCTTCCCATCGGCAGTGATGATCGGCCACATCCATAGTAGTAGGGCTTCAACATGTGTAGTGGTTCTCTTGGTGAGCCACCATTGGAGATAGTGGATGCCCCCCCACACACACACTTCCTGCTTCTCCTTAGCTTTATACCTGAGCTGATGTTATATGGTATGGAATATCCTTTTGGTCATTTTGGGTCAGCTGGTCTACTTGTATCTTCTCCCAGAATCTTGCCTTCATCTGGGGAAAGGACATTACAGTCCCAGTGATGTGCTCAGCAGTAGTCAAAACATTGGTGTGTTATCAGTACCATTCCAGCGACCAATGCACAGCACAGCACTGTGCAGGCGGCTATATGGGGAAATGGGCTCCATCTCAGACAGACCCAATTTGGGACTGTTAACAGTTTCTGACATGGTAAGGCCATTAGGAGAAAAGGCTGATACATTCATGGACAAGCATGTCATAACTTAGAAGGAAACTCAGTTCAGTGGTGATTAAAGGAACTTGATGTTGTCATCTGAAAAAAATGCATGAGTTGCTATCAAATGACCTACAGTTTTTCACATAACTTGACATTGAATCATCTGCCATTGTCACAGAAAGGTTAAAAACATTTGCAGTATACTTAAGCAAAAATTGGTCTAGGCTTTAAATGGATGTTTGTTCTTTTTGCAACCTCCTTTATGTGATGGCATAACTTGTCAAAGTGTTTGAGAGTATCAATGTGATAACTTCTTAATAGCAGTTTAAGCAGCTACCAAGTAGTTCAAGTATTAAAATATGAGTTCTGCCATATTGTTCTGAATAACTGGCTTCTTCATCCTTCTACAAAGTAAAAGCAGAAAAAATATGGAAACAAACTGATTTTCTTGAATTTTTTCATTTAAAGT
Source organism: Serilophus lunatus (assembly GCA_013399895.1). NCBI lineage: Eukaryota > Metazoa > Chordata > Aves > Passeriformes > Eurylaimidae > Serilophus > Serilophus lunatus. The sequence continues at coordinate 70,225 of VXBA01006211.1, read as the reverse complement.
TTTATAGATATAGATATAATTTTCAAGCAAATAAATTTTATACTACTTTTATCCACATACAGTGTCCAGGTACATGAGCAGAAATATGAATCCTTGTCCATTTATTTTATTTCCAAAAAAAATCTGCAAATGGTCTTGGAAAAAATGACTGAGCCAGCTCTGATTTGCACAGAGCTCTGATTACTGCTTTTTCAGGGTAGCAATAAATGACTGCCACTTGTGAATGAAATCAACAGAGTAAATCTAGAAAGGACTTTGAGGTGCACTTCTTTCTTGACAATTTATCATCCCTCCCTCAAAGATAAAATGCAGTGGAATCCAGTTTCCCATTGAAAACATAGGCAAAACCATAAAAAAAAGGAGAAGGTGAAAGATAACTGAGAAATGAGGCAAGAGTAGGAGAGAAAAGAGAAAACTGAAAATTAATGATAGATAAAACACTAATAATAAACAAACAAACAAAAAAACATCCTCTGGGAAGAAATCAAGTTGTACTGAATGCCTAGCAAGGACAGAAACGAGTTAAATCAATAACACCTTTCTGTGGCCCTGTCTTGTCATTTAACCTCAGCTCATTTAAACTCAGTCCCATGCAGCCTCTCATTGTCTTCCTCCAGCGGGTTGGGGGTGAGAATTGAAAGAAAATGAAGAAAACTCCTGGGTTGAGATAAAGATAGTTTAATAGAAAAACACACAAGCAAAGCAAAACAAAGAATTAATTCACAACTCCCTGTGGTCCGAGGATGTTCAGCCATCCCCAGGAAAGCAGGGCTCCATCACACATGGTGGTGACTTGGGAAGAAAAATGCCATCACAGTAAATGTCCTCCCCCCGCTGGCACACCTTCCCCAAGCTTTATGTGCTATGCCTGATGCCACATGGTGTGGAATATCCCTTGGCTCAGTTGGGATCAGCTGTCTTGGCTCTGTCCCCTCTCAACTTCTTGTGCACCCGGAAACTGTTGCTGGTGGGGTGGGGCGAGAAGCAAAAAAGGCTTTGACTCTGTGTAAGTACTGCTCAGCAGTAACAAAAATATCCCTGTGTTATCAGCCCTGTTTCCAGCACCAATCCAAAACATATTACCCCATGCTACCTACTGTGAAGAAACTAACATAGTTTTCAAGGATCTTTTCAAGTAAGTGCATGAAAGACTCTACATTCATTCTCCTTTAAAGAAAATCACCTGGGACATGCAAAAAGATGGTTTTAGGAAGCAAAACAAATATTGTTAGAGCTGTCATCTGGTAGAATAACAGCTGATCAGAAAAAAGTAGCAAACAGCATAAATGTGTGGTACTGGTTTACAGGCAAAGACAACTCTCAAAGTTGCAGGATGATATTACCCTTGTTGGAAGTGAAATCTTTATCTCACAAAGTGAATTGAATTTGAAAGATTTTAAATCCCTTTTTTTCAGTAACTGTTAACAGTTGCCTACAAGAAATGATAATCACTTTGACTTGCCTTCATTGTTAAAAAGTCACGTTCAAAAAGAGCAAGTTTATGTCAAAGAATATGGCACACGGAAGATTTAAGAGGTCTTTTTAGCCTGGTTAACATTACTGTGAATCTCTGAACATGACGAATTTCAGAATTGATGAATAGTGAATTGGTGAAGATATTTGAAACTCCAAAACACATTAGGGGGTTACGAATCATTGAAACCCTGGATTCAGATTAACTCCCGTAGCTATGTTACCATCAGTGGAGTTAATGTTGATGAATTTGCACTTCTACTGACAGCGCTAAGGACTGCTAGAAATGATGGAAAGGGAGGGATTGAGGCCCTGTTCATCTGACAGCTCTCATTAGCACATCTGTAATGGTCAAAATAAAAACTGGGGTCAAGACATGCTGGGAACAGCTGATAAGTGGCCAAAATATTTGTGCGACAAAAACATACATCAGAGAGATAGAGTTACAGTGGAAAACTGAATTTACCAGAAATGGTTTCATTGATTCATGGAGAATGGGTTAAACTCTATGGCTTTCCAATGTTGACAGTTGAAAGAGCTATGTGCCTGCCATTTGAATGTTCAAAATAAATAGTAACAAATGCATTTCATTTTCTTAGCATAATTATGACAGTTCATTAACTTTAAATTTTAAGTCTTTCTGTTTTAATGGGAAAGAGCCTTCCTTTTGACTATCTTACTACTTTGTATTTTTTGGAATAAAAGAGCATACATACAGGGATGAAGAGGTACTGAATTTAAGGTTATTACACACATGCAGCATTTAGAGCAACAATTCATCACTTAATGAAATGTTTTTTGAAACATCTAAGTACTATAAATGTATGGCTTATTGATCATAAAATTGATAAATGTGCTAATATTTTATAGGAGAAAGTTAATGTATCTTGCAAATGACAACAGGACAGGCTGTCAGCTGCAGTTTTCATAGTTGCAGTAGAGCATTGGTTTTGCTGTTGGACCCTGCTGTTTGAAAGATTAAATGTTTCACAGGCACACACTGCAGCTCCTTTCAGAGTGTGTTATCACTGATCATACTTAAGGCAGTGTTCTTCTAGTGTTCTGGATGAAACTTACGATACATATTTGGTTTCTGTTGTCATGTGATTAAAGTTTGTGGAAAAGCTTAGCCCAGATAATAGTGAAGATGCCAGGTCAAAACTACTGAAAGAAAACAGGAGATTTCAATTGGAATTAAAAAAAAACATGAGGGTGATTAGAGCGTATCTAATGATTTATGAATCTGAACGTAGAAACATGGAAAACAATGTAAACCATTTATCACTCTATTATGGTAAGCACACAAAAGGCAATAGAGACTTCATAGAAGATATGAATCAAGATCCCTGACTGAAAAAGCTTATGGTATAAATTTTAGAAGAGGTATCACAAGTGATGATGAACAACTTGGAGAGGTTGAGTAAGGGTTACATATGACTGATCACATGCCCATCCTATATAGACATTTCAAGACTGTGAATGTTCTTTTTATACTATATAAAATGCAAGTGACACAGAGAAGTTAATATCTAACTTCTCTGTTGTGAAACATCAAGGGTAAGTAATTTTCCCATTGAGTTGTGGAGTGGAGCTGAGACCCTGCTCTCAGACACAGACCTAACATGAGAAGAGTCCCTGTAAGCAAAGGACGCGAACATCAGATAAGGAGGTAGGGACTAGACATCACAATAGCTGGTGGGGACAACATCTCAAGGTCTCCTCAAAAGAATGTGTTTTCCTGCAGTGGGGCAATGGTGGCAGCAGCTCTACCCCTCAGGTAAGGAGTTCTCTGGGTCCCAGGCCATGGTGGAAAATGGAAAGGGCCTGGAGCGATGGGGCAAATCAGAGCTGTGTGACACCTGTCACTCAGAAGAGAGATATAAGTCCAGGGCAGTCATGTGATTGGAGAGCGGGTGATTTGGAATGAATCTGTAACCCTGCTCCCTGCACAAAATAAACACACCTTTCTCATAACGAGGCCTATGTTGTGAGCTCAGTTTCCACAAGTCACCATGTACTTTAAGAAAAAGACCAGAGAAGCAGCTCTATGGACACAAATGTACACTGGTAAAATCAGACTATGAAGAATATACTGCACTTGAAGTAAGTGCACTCTGAAAATGAGTAAAAATGTTTCACTTCTTTTGTGTCCTATTTACTTCTTACTTGTTTTTTCTTTTTTTCTTTTTTTTTTTCTTTTTTTTTTTTTTTTTTAATATACGAGATTCCTGGAGAGGGGAAACATTTAGTGCAGCTGGAAGCAATGACAAAATTCCTATTGTTTTCCATAGGGCCATATGTGACCACTGTGACCTTAATTTACTTATAAAAATGTCCTTTTCTTCCAAGACAGAAATCTGACTAGGAGGCCATTATGTGAACACGACAATCATTCAAGATTTCTTTCCAAAACTTTCACAGACATTTCCTTCTTGAACTGTCCCAGGTTTGCTCTCGGCTCCCAATTACCTGACCCCACAGTAGAACACCTGCAGCTTGTTACTCCTTAGCTCTCCTTCTGAAAGAAGCATCTAAAATATTGCAGACAGAGCCAGGCAGAGGAGGTGCAGCAGAAAGCCAAGAGGTAATAGTCAAAGAGAAACATAATCCCAAAATTTAGAGAGTTAGTGAGTACCAGAGCACACTGCTTGGAGAGTATCCATCTGTGGCACTTCCCAAAACTTGAAGAACTGTCTCTAATGCTGAAGGTAGCTATTCTTTGAACAGGACATTAGACCAGCTGACTTTCAGAGGTCAGCAACCTATATTTTTTTGCTTTATATGATCATTAAATGGATTAGACATTGTTGACTAGACAGGCCTAAATAAGATATGCTCAGACCTTCAGGCTGGAAAAAGTTCACAGCAGGAGTGCTAATAATTAATAGGCTTTTTTGACAAATTTGGTGCAGTAACTGAATCAGATACCTCCAAGTATTTTTCAAAAACATAAATCTGAATTCTAGATATACAATCTAATCTCCCTATATGCTGGGTTTTACACTTTGGCTGCAATAACCCCATGCAGAGATATAAGCTGGGGATGATGTGGCTGGAGAATGGCCAGGTGCAGAGGGACTTGGGGGTGCTGGTTGATAGAAAACTGAATATGAGCCAGCAGTGTGTTCAGGCAGCCAAGAAGGCCAATGGCATCCTGCCTGCATCAAGAATACTGTTGCTAGTAGGACCTGGGAAGTTATTCTTCCTTTGTGCTTGGCACTGGTTAGGCCACAGCTTGACTACTGTGTCCGGTTCTGGGCCTCTCAGTTTCAGAAAGATATTGAGTTGCTGGAGCGTGTTCAGAGAAGGGCAATGAGGATGGTGAAGGGGCTGGAGCACAAGCCCTATGAGGAGTGGCTGAGGGAGCTGGGATTGTTCATTCTGGAGAAGAGGAGGCTCAGGGGTGACCTTATAACTGTCTATAACTACCTGAAAGGGGGTTGTAGTCAAGTGGGGCTCAGTCTCTTCTCTCAAGCTCTCAGTGACAGGACGAGAGGACACAGTCTTAGGCTGCATCAGGAGAGGTTCAGGTTAGATATCAGGAGAAACTTTTTCACAGAGAGAGTGATTTCCCATTGGAATGGGCTTCCCATGGAGGTGGTGGAGTCACCATCCCTGGATGTGTTTAAGGATAGGTTGGATGATGAACTTAGTGACATGGTTTAGATGGTTTAGATGTTAGATTGGTGTTGGATAGGTTGTTAAGCTAGGTAAAGGTTGGACTTGATGATCTCTGCGGTCTTTTCCAACCTTGTCAATTCTGTGTTATTCTGTGTTATTCTGTGTTCTGTGTTATATGTGATTAACTATGTTATGAAATTTTCTTCACTTCATGAATTGAATTACAAGCAGAAAACATTGTCTATTTTAATTCTTTTTTTTTTTTCTTAAGTCTACTTTTAATTCTTTTAATCTTAATATTAGTCCCTAGAAGGCCTTTTGCACTGAGTTTGATCAAGAATTCACAGAGAATCTATAAAAAAGAAAATTAAAATTAAACATTTGTTCAATTTCAAGAGAAATTTCATACCATGGTTTCATAAAGAAATCAGCTTAAATTTTCTTTCTGGTGGAGTCAAGGAAACGGTGTTCTTGTGAATAAATATCAGTGTAAAACTTGTGCGACCTCTCCTGCTATTTAAGATAAATTAAATATTGAAAACTGCCATGCAGAAATAAGAATCATAGAAGGCTTGTTGCCCTGATAAATTCTATTAAATCTAATAAAAAAATTCAAAAATAAAATTTGAGTTATTTTTTTCTCTATATAAATAAATGTACAAAGTGAAACTCCAAAGTATGAAATCTATTAAATTATTAACTCTAGCCACTAGTACTAAAAAGCCAAATTTTGGTTTTTCCCATATTTTCAATAGAGTTTTTATGTTTTATTCCTGAGGCAGAAAAATGATTGCAAATTATAAAACGTAATAATGCATTCTACACAGAAGTCTGAACTTTGGAGAAGTGTTGCAAAGTCTAATTTCATTTTCAGAGCTAATTTTCTGAAGAGACATAACTTCTGAAATTTCAATTGATTCAGTTTGATTTATATTTATATTGAGAATATTGCAGTCAAAACAAACATAACAAACAAAAAATATATCAAAACAATTTCTTAGTTCTACAGAGTTCATTTTAGATGTCATGTTAACCAAGTAATATTGTTATTTTATTACTTAATGAAGGAAAAATTTCAAGCCAGGTGATCGAAGCAGCAGTTACACACAGAGATTGTGTTTGTCTAAAGTTTGTAAAGAGTGTGAAGTTTGAAATTAGAGGGACATAATAGATGACACTCGTTTGAACTACTATCATGGTACAGGAGTCATAGTTGCACTTCACATTGCTGTCAGACATACTTAATCTGTTCCACCACCTAGCACCATGCAGAGACATTAGCTCTGTTAATAGCTACAGCCCTGTCGTTTTAATTCGATAGCTTCCAAGGGCTCAGCTAGTGTTTCCATGTGACACTGTACTATTCTACATTGCTGCAGAGAGGAGCTTAGACATACCTAAGTGGTACACTGATCGCTTTAAAAATAACCTTTGAATGCTCTTTCTTCCTCAGTACAGAAGAATTAAGGAAACGCAGTTCACTTCACCCCTACTACATTGCTCAAGGGGAAACTTGTCAAATGCTAAAAATATTAACAACAGAAATTATGCTTTTAAAATATACATAAGAAATACCAAAGATTTGTGGTATATACAGCTCAACACTTAGACTACTAGGAAGAAACAGTTTGAAATAGATCATGCAAAAAAACCAAACAAACAAACCCAAACCCAAAAAAACCCAAAAACCAGTATAGTGAAAGAATATGGAGAATTCTGGTAAAGATAAATATATCATTTATATATTAGCATATTAAAATAATAGATATGAGTGGCCACTAGCTACTGGAGACAATTCAGCACAGGGCCATGAAGATAATTAAGGGACTGGAATATCTTTCATGTGAGAAAAGTCTGAGAGAGCTGGGGGATGTTCAGGGTGGTGAAGACAAGGCAAAGGGCATCTTACAAGTTTATTGAAATATCTGATGGGAGGAAATGAAGAAGAAGGAGACAGATGTAGGAGGAAATGAAGAAGAGGAAGAGAGTCACTTAGCAGTGCCCACTGACAGGACAAGAAGCAATGGTTACACATTAAAACACATGGAATTCTATCTGAACACAAGTAAACTTCTTTTTTGTTGTTGATCTGATGATGAAACAGGTTGTTGAGAGAGGCTGTGGAGTCTCTTTGAATATCTCCTTGGAGATATTCAAAACTGTATTCAATTCAGTCAGGTAACCTGCTCTGAATGATTGGGCTAGATGATCACAGGAGATCCCTTGTAATCTAAAGTGATTTTGTGAAGTAGTCACTCAGTTGTGTGATCAAATTGATTGCTGGTCTGCTTTCAACTGAATTGCGCCATCATCAGCAATGGGAGGTATCCAGATACCAAAACTGTAGCTCTGTTGAAGGAGAAAACACTCCAGAACACTGACAGAGAAGAAATTATCAAGAAGGTGTTTAAATAAAACTGAGAAGTGATTTCATGTAAGTCAAGTATCTCATGATAATAAAAGAACTTTGGCCAGGAGGGGAGAAATGTGAGTACCATCCTCTGCCACAGTGCATGCCATCAATAGCCATGTCACTCACAGTGGACACTTATCTAAACTGCTACAACAAAGAGTGCTCTGCAGTCTCTCAAGAACTCCATGCCAGGATACTGGAAACTGATCTTACATCCTGTAGCAAATTTAATTTGAAAATGTTAGCCTTTTGCTTTCAAGTTTAATATTTATTATAGATTTTGAGGTTCTAAATATTGATCTTTAATATAGGGGACAGGTAGAGATGCATCATTTATACAATTAGATACAAGGCTGCATTCTGTCACTTATATTCAGACATCAGCCATTTGCTCTTTCTGAAAAGTGTTGGCATCCTAGAGAACTTGTGTCATATTATCATATCCCATTATTATGGGCCTGTTTTAGTAGCTTACTGTAATTGCAGGGGTCACATAACTGAACTAAGTAGGTCAATAAACATGTCAGTTTTTTTCTTTATAGAAAGGCAAAGGAAAACATGAAGTAAAATACTAGCCCAAGAATGAAATGTCTTTTGACATTTGGAGCATGAGCTATAGTCTAGCAACATGCATTAGCATCTTTTCTGCTACAAAGCTTCTAGTTTGGTTTCCACAGAAAATAAAGTTACCGTTTTCTGTAAAATGAATTCTCCGAAATACAGGGAGATAAAATTTCAATTAAAAATCTGACTGCATTGTGATAACTCTCTATCTATTGGCAGTTTAAGGAGCATGTTTCCTTCTCTATACCCATAAAACCAAATTAGGAAAAAAAAAAAAGAAAAAAGGAAAAAAAGATGATTTTGACAGAAGCCTGTATACTTATGGATTAACTATGCAGTTTGCTTGTACTGCACAAATCAGTTGTACTCAGTGACTACTAGCTCTTCTTTTTAAGTATGTAACTCTGGCACTCAGTTATGCTGGATCTTGCCATCTGTGATGTCATGTCTGCTTTTCATTTTTTCCCAAAAGTGTCAGTCTTGGCTTTACTTTAGGTCATCATACTCTAGACAGACTCTTTATGTATCAAATGCATGCCATCATTTTCAACACAATCACTGGATTTATTTGTCTGCTATTCATAGCACTCCCATAAATGAGACAGTGTTGAGTCAGCCACATCTACTAACCAAACCAAACAGCGCCTTGATCACCTGTAGGTGCTTACTGAATCCCTCATATTATCTCTGGTTTTTTTGAAGATAGTATGAGCACTGTTAACATGATAAAAGCCTAGGCATTTTTCTGTCTTTTATGCCTTCGATTGACCTGTTGCATACCAATATTTGGGAAATTAGATGTAATTCCATGTCTTCTGACCATGTTTTTAGGAAAACATTGTAAAGCAATATAATCTTCCCTTTTATTTCAAAGGATCAGTAAATCCTACTGAAATATTCTGGTTACAAGTCATGCTTTGCCAAACCCTGCAGTCTGCTTTAAATTCTCTTACAAATTTCCATTCAGTTGCCTTTTCAGATGAGGAACATTTTTCCCATAGGTTTCGCTCCAACTGCCATCTAGGAAGACAGATTTAGTCTATTGAATATTGCTAGCACAGTTGTTCTTGGAGCTGACATATGTAGTTGTCCTTGCAGCAAGTATAGACTAGGGAATAGCTCTGTCATTGTTGCAACCACCAGAACCGAGCACTGCAGTGAAATTTCAAGAACTAGTACCCTTTTGTGAGGACCAATTTTATGTGTAGAAGCAGCCTTCAGGAAAAAACGCAGATTCAACAACATGTTTTTGACTATTCCTCGATGATCATTCTTGTTTACATTGGCGCTCTTAACCTTCATAAACTGGTTTTGGTGCCCTAGACTGAAAATATCCCTTCCTATGATCTTCTACAATGTGAACTAACATGCCTGGTATTAGAATGTTTCCTCTGAGCCTTTCTTCATGCTACAGTTTCACTGCAGGTATTTGAACTTTTGAGGTTTTTCTCCAGAATTTCCTGCAGGCTACTGGTACTGACTCATTTCCTTGGTACAGAAGAATCTCTGCAGGATCTTTGGCTGTAGATGGCTCCCACAGCTTTGTGTGTGAAACATCAGAGATCTCTCTTTCTATATTGCACTCAGAAATTGTTTGCCAAAACTATCTGGCTTCAATGGCTGTCTTTGTAAATGGAGAGGTTTTAAGTCTGGTGCACCCTGCACATTTAGAAATTAAGATGCTGCACTTAAAAGATTTTCTGGACATGCACAAATTAGATTTATATACATTGCACATTACCTCCTGACATTTGAAATGAGCCTAATGTGTCCAGGAAATTTGATAGAGCAGTACGGGGGAACATTAGTTCCTTATTGAAAGAACTATTAATTACTAGGTGGGAAATACATTTATAACACATTTGTGCTGACTATGCCAAAGAATTACACTAATTAGACTGAAAGATATTAAACATGTTCTCCATAATATTTAAAATAATTTCCTACAACAGCATGCTGCACCTTTTCTTGCTGCAGACATATAATTTATGTGCTAGTTTCCTCTGTTCCTCATTCATTATATCCAAGCAATGCTGTTTGTATCAGGCATTGTTACAAATCCTTTTATTGTGTCTTCTGCAAAAGCACTGTAAAGAGATTTTGAAGCATTTGTTTATTGCAGTCATTTCTCAGTTATTTTTCTTTCACTCTCTAAAAGATTAAGTGATTCATTGACCATATCCCCCATTTGTGATAAATGCAGCTTCTCTTAGAACTTGATTTTGTTCATGTCAGCGTATGAGTATTTAAAGCACTGCCTTTGGTCAAAAATTTACAGTGAAAGCAACAAAAGGTGTGACCACAGTCTTTGGGGCAGCTGAAGTAGCAGATTATAGAACATCATTACCAGGAGAAAGTGGTCTTTTGTTCTTCTATAATATTCATGCCATTAGACGAAACAACGGCATGCATTTGCTGTCCCTGCTCTGAGTTGAAGCGGGGGCGGCAGGCGCTGCTGGCCCCACGCTGCCATGAAAGAGCTCAGTTCTGGCTGGTCCCCGGGCGGCCCCAGGCCCTGCCGCCGGCAGAGGGGACAGCCCGCAGGAACCACACACCGGGGGCTGCCTGCCGCCCTCTCTTGCTGGTAGTGCCCCCAGTGGAGTCCGTGTGGGTCCCAGCAGCAGCAGGCAGCTGGCGGGAGCCCATCAGTGGTCCTGCGGCCTCCATCCGAGGTGGCTAAATCTCGCAGCCACACGGCAGCCACTCTGGATAGCCATAAGTGGTGCCACCACTCCTGGGATCCTCCTGGGGGTCCCTGCGGGCGATGAGTGCTCTGCGGGTAGGGCTAATGGTGCCCCTGGGCCCCAGACATGTGTCATTTTGGTGGAAACCGCCATTTTGCCTAGAATGAAGATCTCAAGGAAAAGGATGGAGCCCAGCTCCACCAGCCAATCTGAGGACAGCCTGGCTGAGAAAAAAATGCCAAATTCCTGCGAGACTTCCAGGGCATAAAAGTCTGAACATGGAAGTCCTGCTCACTCTCTTTCAGCTTTCTTCCGAGCTGAGAGGAGCCACGACTCCTCCTCTCCTGGCTCCGGGACCATGAGTCTTGCTTCCCCTCACTTCCATCAGCACAGGCAGAAGTGCAGCGCCATTGGATCTCCAACTGTGGCACCTGGAAACAACCCAGCTAAACCGCAAGTGATAGCTTTCCCCTTAGGTGTCCCTGAGACGGAGGAGGGGTGCTTTTCACCATCTTTGTCTTGCAGAGGCTTCAAAGGCCAGGAGTGTACCACCATCGAGGCGCTTTCCTTTCCTTCCCCCTGCTTCTCAGCTGAACAGCCGGCTTTGAAGAGCAGTTTGGATTTTTTTGTTTTATCACATTAACATTGTCAAGTTTTATATACATTGTGTGTGTATTTTGCCTAATAACTAAAAATCCTATAAAGTCTTTAGTGCCCTTGACAATAAATCTGTTACTTGCTGTTAAATCCTATTCACTTTTTCATCACTGTTGCACATCCCCTAGGCAAGGCTAAATGTGTCTATGTAATTTTTGACCATCTAGTTCTAGTACATCACAAAATGATCATAATTCCACACTGTCAAGTCACCATAAAAAAGCAGATGTTATATTTGAAATTAAAAAGGACTAGCAAGGCCATATTTTAAGAAAGATGTTCAGTTCGGTCACATTTAAAGTGAATTAATCCTTTCCAGAGATACTCATAGAAGGTAAGTAATGTGATAAGAAAATATGACCTATGTGGAAAAAAAGTTGAGTGAATTATTGATATATAGTCTTAAGATCAGAAATATGTTAGAGTCTAAAATACCTATCTTCAAATAGTTGAAAAGTTGGTTTGAAAAAGCACAGAATATTAGAATTCCTATTTAAATTATTTATTTTTCATTTATGTAGTGCTCATATATGTATGTATGTATGTTTTATAATGTTCGTTGTCAGATAAGTCAGAAATGCTCTGGCTTACTAGTCTGTGGAAATCACTGAGATTTCAAAGAAAAGCAGTGAAGTATCTTATTTGTTTATTGAATTGGTTTTTATGTGATGAAATAATAATGTTATAAATCGCTGGCAAACCTGTCAAGATAGGCTGACTAATTATTTTCTGTGAACAAATAAACATTTGAATTGGATAGCACATAATGAAAATAGTATACAAAAATCTTTCAGAAATAATAATCAAAACAAATTGAATTTCAGAACTTGTGTTTTTTAAGCTAGTGGATTATGAGGATGTTAAAACATGTTTCCGTATCATGTTTCCTATTCTGGGAATAAAAATTGCTCTGCTAAAACCAAAATATCTCCTTCTTAATCAAGCTGAGAACACTTTTGTGTTTCCATTAGTATCTGTTAGAATACTGGTTATCACTGTCTAATTATAAAATAACTTTGCAATTCTCTAATATGGGTCACCGTACCAAGTGTGTCATATTGTGCTGATATAATTTAAACAAAACTGCCTGTTGACTAGTTCTTTGTGGATAATACCCTTAAAAATTATTAGCTCCAATTCTGCCATGATTGTACACTCATGAATTTGGTAGTAAATATTGTTTAAAGAAAATTTTAAAAATATTAAAGATAATATGTGAATTCTTTTTTTCCCACAAAGGATAATTGTATAATAGAATTGCAAGAAATACTATCAGCTGCGTAATCCCAGCCTTTAATATGTGCTATGAAGAGGAGGTAAACTGCTTACTTTGAATCATTTGACTACTTCAGTATCTGAAGATAGCAATTCAATATCTTTTGTGAGCTTATTTTCTACCTATAAAGCACATGAGGAAACTTAAATCTATAACTTGCTCAACACATTGTAAGTTGGAAAGGCTTCACTCCACAGTTCTAAAAGATGAGTATTTGTTTCAGTTAGAAATATGGTCTATGACTGATGGAAGACAAGGAAGGTAAGCACCAGTGGAAACTTCTGTATGAATTCCTCTTTGACGATACAATCAATTACTGCTTTGTAGCTAATTTTTACCCCACTATTAGTAAATAGTAAAAATTAGTATCAGTAAATGGACAGGCAACTTTACAAGATTAAAGTTACGATAAGTCAGATGGATCTTCCAATGCATGTACTAACCCTGAAGATAAAATTTTTACAATTATCCTTCCGCCTTTCCTATCTAAGCTCAATCATCAGCTTTTTTGACACTGAACTGACTTGGAGCTTCTACTACAAGTCACTTTTATTACAGCATTTAAATTTTTATACTTATTCTATATTCCTTGCTTAGATCAAGCAAACAGTAAGAGATAAAAGATCCCTGTGTATCTGAACATATACTGAGAGCATATTCTGGGATATTGAACTACCACCCTTTTTACAAGTTATGATGTAACACCGAGGTAAGGTACAGGGTGGAGCACTGCTGCTTACAGGTCTATAGGCTACCTGTTCTGAAGCTATTCTTTCTCTCTGTCTTCCCACCAGAAATCATTTTAGAGCTTGCCAACTGAGAAAGAAGTCTGATGGATTTATTAGCCATACCACCCTACTGCCCTCAGAATGCAGGGATAGGCATTCCCCAGAGATCAGTCCATGAATTCACAGCTCATTCCTGAACTTGACCAGTTGATGGCAACCATATTACTTTCAGTAAAAACTGAAAAGTCAAAGTCTTTGACCCTCATTTCCCTACAACAGCAACAAATAACAAGGACAATACATAATAAATTACGCTGGAACCAAAGGAAGACATAAAAAAAGAAAAACTATATGTTGTGTGGACATAAAGAGGTATGGAAAATTATAGTGATGGGAACTATATGAATGAGCTTATAGCAAATAAACTCTCTCCAGCCTGCTTTTTTAATCTCTTGCTGGAACAACTATTGTTTTCCAAATTTGCAGCTAAAGGGACATGAATTATTTTTATGTATCTGCAGATCTCTCCTTCTATGATCCATTTGCACATTTTCTCTTCTAAATCTCACTTTAATATCTTCTACTTCTCTTTAGCTCATGATTGACTTAGCCCTTAAAGTGTTTTGTGATAGTAATAAAAGAATGTTGTATAAAATGAAATTGTTTTGCATCACACCATGGAATTATAATTTAGATCAAAAGCAGATGACTGGGTTTTATTTTCAAATGAATTTATCTGTTGTAAACAAGATTCATATGCTGAGGAATAAATTAATGTAGGACAGTAATAAAAGAAATAGATATAGTTCCATGAGAATTCACGTTTGCCAGGAAAAGCAGAAGCTTAAGTCCTTCATGTTGCTAGATACCAGTAATGACTTCTGCAAGCTATGACACATTTGTTGAGAAGCCCTACTGAGTAGAAAAAAAAACAAAGAAAAACAGAAAAGCAATTTTTAGATTTTGAATTTGAATCTTGAAAACAATGTCCAAATAAAAATTGCTACACTAAACTGATAAAAATGCAATGTAGCTCAGGAATTTATGATCTACTGAAACATTGCTGAAAGTTTCACATACTTTGGTAAGTACTGGTTTGCTTAAAAAGTCCTCCATGTTTAAGCCCTCTCTAACTCCTACTGCAAGTGCTTATCAAATCATGATTTTTTAGTCATTTAAACAAAGTTATCTATTGATAAAAGTAAGGATAACTGAAGTTCTGAGGAATGCACTCTAAGGAAACAAGAATTTAGAAGAAAGAAAGGTCAGCCTTGTGCTGACAGTGTTCATGTGTAGGTGTGGTGGTTTAAGCACCACTGTGTTTTACTCAGGAGCGCACTGAACAGTGACGAGAAGAATGAACAGACTTAACAACAGGGAAACAGTTTATTTGTCTGGAGCTCAACCAAAAGAAAGGTAACAGTTTAAGGGAACTCCAAACTTAACACAGAAAAGCACCCAGCAAAAACCACGACAAAGGGAAAAAAAAGAAATAAGGGAACTGCTTTCAAAGGCCAGGCAGGCTGGCCAAAGACTAGCAGTGGGAATGGAAAGCCGCTTCCTCTTCTTCTCTCTCTCTCTGGTGGAAGCTAACTCCCAGCCCTTGGAGTCTCTGTAAAACACAACACAGTGAAAGGTTCTTCCCCCAACTCAGGATGTTATTTGGGGAAGCTTTCAACCTGCAGTTGTGCTGGTGTGGCTCCGGTGCCAATGGAGGTGGGCTGAGTCAAGCCACGAGGTCAATAAGGAAGAAGCAGAAGAAGGTGCTCCATGTGCCAGAGCAGATTCCCCTCCTGCTTGTGGCACAGATCATAGTGAAAGAGGCTTTTCTGCTGCAGCCGATGAAGGTCCATGGTGCAGCACATTCACCAGCAGCCCATGGAAGACCCCATGCTGGAGCAGGTGAATGCCTGAGGGATTCTGTGAGAAGACTGCACTGGAGCAGGGTCCTCGTAAAGATCATGGAGAAACTGCTCCCATGCTGGGGCAGTCTGTTCCTGAAGGACTGCATAGTGAGGAAAAGAACATAGTGAGGGAAAGAACCCTCACTATAGCAGTTCAAGCACAAATGCAGACTGTAGGAAGGATTCATATTGGAGAAGTTCGTGGAGGACTGCCTCCCATGGGAGGGATTTCCATGTTGAAGCAGGAAAAGTTGTGAGGAGTCCTTCCCGAGGAGAAAGGAGTGGCAGAGACAACATACAATGAACTGTCTGCAGCCCCCATCCCCTGTCTCCTTGTGCTGCTGAGAGGGACCAGGTAGAAAAAATGGTAAGTGAAATTCATGCCTTAAGATTTCTTATATACTTTCTTTATTACTTAATATTTCTAGATTTTGGCATAGCTGCATAGGTTTTGACATTTAGGATGGTAGAAAACCTCTTTCTCATGGTCTGTGAAATGCTGCTTAATGTTCTTTTTGCGGAAAAACAAGGTTTTTTTGTGGAAAATTGAGGACATACTGTTTGGGACATGAAATTGGAGGGAAATAACAAGATATGGGATAGACAAAGAAGACCCTAGAAGGCCCAAAGCCCTCTGGAGAAGTTCCAAGAAGTTCCTGGGGGGGAAGGTGGGGGAAACAATTTTGGGATTGGATGTATCCATTAGATATGGTAATTGATTAGTACTGAAAAAGGGGTACTAATTCTGTGAAGGCATGCATGTCTGTGTAGATTGTGGATTTGTAAACTTCCATTAAAGACCAGCTCTTCCCTTTATTCCTGTCAGGAAAGATTTTCTTTCATTTTAGGCATCAAAGCTGAGGCCAGGAACAAGGGAGGTGTGGATGGAAGGTATTTTAAGATTTTCTTTGATTTCTCATTATCCTACTCTGATTTGATTACTAATAAACTAAATTTCCCCAGGTCAAGTTTTTTTTGCCCGTAACGGTTATTATGAGTGATCTCTCCCTGTCTTTATCTGTGATGGGCGAAAGACACAGACTTCCTCTGGTGATGCAAAAAGAATTGCATTATTTTATAATTTCTAATAGTTTATATGTTTTACTGTTTATTCTGGCCTGGATAACTACAGCTTCAACAATAGGCCCTTAAAGGTCAAGTCAGTAACTGATCATCTGAGGGTCTGCTGTCCATGAGCCTTCTCCTCTGATTATGTTCCTGGTCGTGCTGTGTTCACATGCTGTCCAAATTTGGTAAGTTCTGTTTTCCTGTTCATAGTGAAGGCTCTGGTCCATATATGGATTTCCTTTTCTGGTCTCCTGGTCACACACAAGCTGCCAATAGCTAAGCATGTTTGTTAGTTCACCTTATGAGTATTGCTACACTTATCTGGATTCGTAAGCCTATTTTTATATTTTGTATCCCCTGTCCATCTGAGAGCAGAAGTAATAGAATGGCTTTGATGGGCACCTGGCATCTAGCCAGGGTCAACCCACTACGATCATGTTTGCAGTTGTTCATGTGCTTTTTCCATTTGTACTTATGAAAATAATTTGCATAATTTAATGTTACTACATAGATAATCCATGTGGTTGACGAAATTACATTCCACAGATGTTCCAACTAAGGTACAGAGAATAGTGTTCCCAAGGAATGGATAATGTGGAAGTGAAAACTTCACCGTCTAAGGTGTGAGTAAGAGTGTTTGGCATCATAAAAAGTCAGCTACAGATCAGAGCTATTTCTGATATGAATCTGATCAAGGAGTAGTCAGAAAATCCTATTGTCAATTGAGTAATTCTGCAGTGGAAGGTGAAAACACCTAAAACAGACCAAAGAAAAAAGAGCATTGGCAATCTCAAAAACCGATAAATCTGTTAAGATGTTTTGAAATAATTTTCACTAACAGTAGTTTCCATGCCAACACAAATTAGTTCCATGTTATGCATGTGTTCTCCTAGACATCATCATATTTTCATTTTCACTGTTTCTAAAGTATTTGTCTTTCTACAGTAGTCTGATCATTGAGGTCTTTCATTTCAGCTTTATGTACATACTTGAAACTATTAGAAAACACTCAAAGCTGGTTAATAGATTTCAGATGACATTATGACTATAAATAATAATAATAAATAATATTTTTCACTCTACTCCCTGAAGAAACATCTTCTCATAGCAGAAAGACAGCAACAATCTTTAATATTAATTGTAAAATTCAATAAGATTTGAACGTTAAAATGGTTCTCAAAAGAAGATAAATGATGTCTCTGCTTTATACACTGGAAACCAGGATGATGGTATGATACAGCAGGCCCAATCACCTTAGAAATCAACCAAGCGATTTTTACATCCTACATTTGTCATTGAACATTCTATCATCCTGCTGCAGTCTCTATGTCTTAAGTAATAAAAGATGAAAGCTGCTATTCTGTTTTCCTGGTAGTTTCACATTTTCCTGCTGATGCTAGAAACAAAAATACCACAATCTTTCTTTGCCCAGAACATGATAGATTTGACCTGCAGTGATAAAGCTCATATTGCTGAAATTGGATCTGCTTTTCTTTTACAGATCTTAGCAGACTGAAAGTTTAGAAGATTTATTTAAATGCATGTAAGTACAATACTTCCATTTCATTTGGATCACTGTGAGATTGGTGTTTGAATCAGAGAAACAAACTTTCAAAAAATTTAACTTATTTTATAACGTTTAAGCAGTTACATCCTTAATGAAATGTAATTGTAATTTCATGTGCGTAATTATTTTCTTCAGGTGGCACTTCTGAAAAGGGTAAGAAAACCTAATAACTCACACAAATGAACATTAGTCAAACAAACAAAAAATCCTTCAAAATACCCCACAAAAAAACCCCAAAACAACAAAAAAATCCTGCCATCACTATCCAAAACACTAAAAAATTGCCCAGAACCCCCTCTCCCCCCAAAAACCTCATAAAACCACTAAACCCAGAGAAAGGATGAAAGAACTGAAAGTATTGGAATAACATCAGAGAAGTTAACAATCAGTTATATCAACCTAAGTCTGAAGGAAAAGTAGTTCAGTGAAAAAAACTCTAAAATAAAAGGTCAAAGAGAAAAGATAAACATAATGAAGGAGATAAGCTTACACACGATCACATTAAAGAAATATAAGTCAATGGAGGACATATAAAGTATACAATAGCCCATTGAGTTTCCACGTTAGCATCATATACCATAGATATCTGAGATGCAGCAAATCCAGAATTTGTACTCTGTAGCATACTAAATTATTAATACAGCATGTCCAGATTATGATATAATATCTTAGGTATGTAAACATCATCTCATTTGTATAGTCTGTCTTTCTTTCTTGGATCCTCTGATTAACAGCACCATGCACACAAGGCCTCTATGTTTTGTGGGCAGTTGTGGTTTCAGAGGGTCCCAATCCCCGATGCCACCAAATCGGCTGATGCCTGTTCTAAGGGATCTCCATACAAAACTGGACAACAATACTCTAGCCTAACCATCTCACCCCTCAGTGGAATCCATGGACCAAAAATGAGTTAATCATGGCTTTTACACACCCACTGCACTGAGATGGAGATTCAAAAAGAATCATTTTAAGTTATTAGGATTTGGGAAAGCAAGGCTGTAGGAAAAGTAGAGTGTTTGTGAAATTAGAGATAGAATACACACACAGAATTACACACAGAATTAATAAGGCTGGAAGAGACCATGGAGATCATCAAGTCCAACCTTTACCTAGGTTAACAACCTACCCAACATCAGTCTAACATCTATACCATCTAAAACATTTAAACCATCTAAACCATACCACTAAGTTCATCATCTAACCTATCCTTAAACACATCCAGGACGGTGACTCCACCACCTCCATGGGAAGCCCATTCCAGTGGGGGATCACTCTCACTGTGAAAAAGTTCCTCCTGATATCCAACCTAAACTTCCCCTGACGCAGCCTGAGTCTGTGTCCTCTCGTTCTGTCACTGGGAGCCTGAGAGAAGAGACCAACCCCCGCCTGACTACAACCTCCTTTCAGGTAGTTATAGACAGCAATAAGGTCACCCCTGAGCCTCCTCTTCTCCAGGCTGAACAATCCCAGCTCCCTCAGCCATTCCTCACAGGGCTTGTGTTCCAGCCCCTTCACCATCCTCGTTGTCCTTCTCTGGCCACATTCCAGCAACTCAATATCCTTCTTAAACTGAGGGGCCCAGAACTGGACACAGTACTTGAGCTGTGGCCTAACCAGTGCCAAATACAAGGGAAGGATAACTTCCCTGGTCCTACTGGCAACACTATTCTTGATACAGGCCAGGATGCCATTGGCCTTCTTGGCCACCTGGGCACACTGCTGACTCATATTCAGCTTCCTATCAACCAGCACCCCCAATAGTTAGAACAGACACTACAATATTCAAAAGATAGCACTTAAGCAAACATTCTAAGGTCCTCAAGCTCTCCTAAAGGCTCTGTTGCTAAGCGACCATGCAGCAGGTAGCTAGGGGGCAGGGAGAGGGAAGAACTCTGGCTTCATCCCTGTCCATGCCTGAGTGGGGAGAAGGAGGGGACTGGGGCAGGATCTTGGGACAGGAACCAATCAAGGGCCAAGGGTACATCCACTGTGGAAGAGGCATTTAAGATGGATTGTTCCCGTGGGAGGAGGAGGGAGAGGGAATTTTGAGTTCTGTAACCTTCCCTCCCAGCACGCTGAATAGAGCATACCTATCTCAAAACTCCTCTGAGTTCTGAGCAGTGAATCACCGGGTCAGCACATGTACACATTAACAAACATGAAGCCACATATATGCAGGACTTTGCTCTTTATCTTTCTACGTATGCACAGTATCTGGGTTCCATCTTGTGATGGAAATCCAGTATAGAGTAATGTTGAAAACAGGGTTGGCAAAGGAACAGAAAGTGTTCTTTTGGTGGGGCAGACGGCAGGGTTTTCCAAGATTTCAGCATGTTTTGGGGATTTCCAGACACTCTTCTAATTCAGATCTGCATTCATATCACTGACCTTTCTCCTGAAGTTTGATCCCTTGCTGTTCTCTTTTTGAAAACCATATTATCAGCTCTGGGTGATATGGCATGGTAAACAGGACAAAGGATCAGATTATTACATTCTTAATTAGAATTTTGGCAGCTGTTCAAAACTGAATAAAATTGTAAAAGATACAAAAACTGGGACTGCAGAGATCGAAGTAATCAAATATGGAAAAATGAACTTGTCATAAATTTTGTGTGTTGATCTAGTCCTGGGTTTTTTCAAATGCTAGCCAATGCTAAAGACAACATAAAGATTTCAGATATTAACCTGTTTTAAGGTAACTATTTGATACAACCTAAAAACCTTAAAGTCAGGAAGGTCATAGCTCCCAAATGTATTGGAATTCATTCATATTAGATGAGGGGAAACATAAGTGTCTGCCAGCTAAGGGTCATCTTGTATATTAGTTTAACTAAGAAACACATTCATATAGACAAGAAAAAAAAATCACAGCGTTCCTAAAGAGTAATTTGGATTAAGTTTGAAAACTGAAGAGGTTCTCCACCATAATCAAAAAAGTCTTGTCAGTTTCATGAAATATCTGTGAAAAAAAGTTGTTGTTTCATAATGCAATGTAGTGTTGTTTTTTTTTCATGCATTTCCACATTGTGCCAGTAGAATATTGGTTTTAGTTAAGGATTGCTGAAAACAAGCGGTTTTCATTTCTCCACATTTTTGTTCCTTCAGGGATCACAGAATCACATAATCAATTAGGCTGGAAAAGACCTCTGAGATCAAGTCCAACCTATGATGGAACACCACCATGTCAAGTAGACCATGGCAACAATGCCGTGTCCAGTCTTTCCTTAAACAGCTCCAGGGATGGTGGCTCCACCATCTCCCCAGGCAGCCCATTCCAATGTTTAACAACCGTTTCTTTGACAGAATTCCTTCTGATGTCCAACCTAAACCTCCTCTGTTGCATCTTAAGATTGTATCCTCTCGTCCTGTCACTAGTTGCCTGTGAGAAAAGGCTGACCTCCACCTTATTG
Source organism: Serilophus lunatus (assembly GCA_013399895.1). Classification (NCBI taxonomy): domain Eukaryota; kingdom Metazoa; phylum Chordata; class Aves; order Passeriformes; family Eurylaimidae; genus Serilophus; species Serilophus lunatus. The sequence goes on along the minus strand of VXBA01006211.1, from coordinate 48,860 downwards.
CAACCATCTTTCAGGTAGTTGTAGAGAGAAATAAGGTCATCCCTGAGTCTCCTCAAGCACTGCAGCTACCAGAAAGAATACATGAAATACATGATAGGTAACTTGAGACTTCAGATTTAGTAATTCTTCTTCATCTCTGGATTTACAAATCATTCAATTTGAATTGCTCCTTCTATTTCTTCTTAGAACCTTTCCCTTCTGTGCAATGTAAGTATAACCCAACTGATTGTTCAATCTTGCAGTTCGAAAGGGAAGACAAAAAACCCACATCTGTCCATCTCACAGATTTATATTTGGTTTACATCTGATGTGCACAGAACTAGAGAAGAGATGTTATTTTTTTATTTCATGACTAACATCACTTCCTGCTTTGCATGTATTCTATCTGTGGTGATCTATGAATTGTGACATATTTCCTTACACAGGTGCATCTCATAATGACAAAAGGAGTTTTCTGATGTTGTAGTTATGCTATTCCTAGAAAATATTCTTGCTAACTTAAGCCTTTCATACAAGGCTATTACAGAAAATGTGATTTTTATAAATATCTTAAATTAATATACTTAATATTTCAATTTTAACTATATCTCAGTTTCTGTGTTGTAACAGCATACCTTCACTAAACCAGGACTGTGTTGTTTTCCATTAGTGACAAATAATTTATGTCATTAAGAGGAAAAGAGTAACAAAATAAATTGAAAAATACTAAGGAAAATAAAATACTCTACTTTTTATACAGTCTAATACTATAGTTGTTGGTAAACATAATTTCATTACTCTCATGTTGAGAATGAAGAAAAATGCAATCAGATATGACTAAATATAAATTTGTAAATACCTGTTAGTGGGTATCAAATTTGAACAGAAGGTTTTCTATTTAAGAGTGACACATCCTGAAGCTAGGGATTACAGATAAACTGTCTGTGGGACTATATTTGATACATAAATAGTATGAATAGGAATTCAAGAAAAATGTCACAGGAAATTCCAAGCTTTGAGATTAACTATGCATTTATTAAGTGCCTGCTATCTGAATTCCAAATCATATTCTCAAAACAGATCACATGTTCTACGCATTAGCTTAAGCAATATAGAGTAAATCAACAGATTTATTTCAGATGCTGGCTAAATTTACAATGGCTATAGAATTATGGACAGAAACTATGTGTCTTATATTTTGAAATTTAATTTTATGGATTTACTTATCTTTTATGAAAATACGACACAACTAGATTCTGGAGGAGGAAGATATTCAATGTTTCAAGCAGTATGATTTTTAAAGTTCTATATTGTTGGGGCATTTAGGTTTTTTAAAAAAAAAATAAAATTGTATTTGTGTTTTCATTTGCAGCTCCCATTAAGTGTAATAAGTTGGATAGACAGATCTACTTTAATTTGTAATAAATTCCTTATGTGAATTTTGTAAGGCGACAGTGAAAACTGGTATATTAAAAGTCCACTCCTGCATAACTCTTGGAGGAGTCAAGGTCTTAGGGTGTCTGGCATTTTTTCCTCTTTGTAAGCGCAATTTCAAATGGAATTCTGTCCGAATTGCTCTATTTAACAACAGTACAAAAGGAATAAAAATCACAACACAGGATTTAGCAGGTTTGCAGAGCCAAAGTTTCAGTGCTAATTTAAAATGAAAGGTGGCATCAAAGACGATGAATTTGTGCATGTCACTCCTTAGCAGTATATCACTTGGATTATTTCACACTCACCAGTCAAATGAAACTCTTTTCCAGAACTACTGGAACACATCTTTTTCTTTCCGCTGTTACCAGCTCTCTGAAGAAATTAAACCCTTATGTCAGCCCATGACTTTCCAGTCATTGCACCCAAAATGTTTTAAAGACTTGAAAGTCATCACTTGTTTGAAAGAGAAGTCTCTATGATAAAACAGATCTGCTGCTTCTTCATTATTTCAGTGCAATGAAGTTTCAATGTGCATTTAAGTTTGTGGCTTCACAAGTGGTAAAAGGCAAAGTTTATTGCTCCTTAAAGTAAATGTTCTATCTTCACTGGACCCCTTCACTGTTGTCCTTATATCATACTTCCAGTTCTTGCCATTCTTACACTCATAGGATCAATCAAGGTCATCACTTCAGAAGAAAGCATTTTTTAATAAGGTTAATTTTTAGATATATGTGAAAGATCAAAACCTTAAAAGTTAATGACACAAACAACTGTCCATTTGCAAAAGCAGCAGGACGCTCTCCTGAGGCCAGGTTTGCACCTCCCAGCCAAAAGGGTGGAGGACAGTTTTTTGGTATGTGGCAGCCAAAACCTCTGATCTGCCCAGCTGCCGAGGGGGTGTGCACACATCAGCAGAGGATGATCACAACTAGATTGGGCCTTGAGATTGGTTGTGTCCCTGATAATGCAGATCTGACGTCATTTAAGCCAGATAAGGGAAAAGGTCACTAAGAAGCAGATCCATGAAAGTGGGATAATGCTTTCTATCATTTCACACCCTCTGATCAGCCTCAAGGGATCTATCAACAGGAACCTTAGTCATCCCACCTCAGGAGTGGCTTGTAACAATGCTCAAAGAGCTTCTAGTGTTTACCTTGTATGTGATCATTACCTGTAAGGAATGATCAGAAAAGTCACCCACTAGGCTACGCTCTGTAGTTCTTCAGAAAAATAATGTTTTAAGGAGAGGAGTAAAATATAAATCTGGACAACTTCAGTGTAACAAAAGACTCATTAACAATTTCTTCAAATATCCACCAGTAAATTTAAATACAACCTTTTTACCAATGCTACTTTTATACCATTACTATCTTTATATCATTACAAGCATTACCTTTGTATCATAATTTGTAGCAACAGAAATAGGAAGGGTTTTTTGCATTTTTTTTCTAAAGCAACAGCTGTAATGATTCAATAGTTCCTACGGAGCCATATTTCTATTACAAACACTGAGAAAGTAAAATCTGCCCATGCAATGACTGTAAGTTTTTTTCTCTCTTCTCTACTAGTCTTTGTTCCTCTGAAGACATGAAATGATATCTAACATTTTAGTTGGAAGTAAAAATGGCAGAAAAAAAAATACATGAAAACATTTCAAGAATTTCAAATCACCGTTATCATAATTTGGACCAGATTTGTTGCTCTTTTCAGATTCAGGACATCACTGAAAGGCCCAACATCACATCTTACTCAGGTCAAATTAAAATAATAATCTAGGCATTTGAGTTAACTGTGTCAGTACAGGCTTTGCTTCTTCCTCCCTGGCAGGCTATGGAGTCATAGAGGCTGCTGGAATGGTCATAGGTTATAGTGAAGCCAGAGAAATACCCACCTCCATACAAAACAACTCTGGCATTGGTAGCTCAGTCTGCATCCAGTGCCAGCTTGAAAACAATACTGTAGATGTCCTGGTGTTTCACTCAGAAGTTGTTAAGTTATTTGAAAATCAGGATCCTCCATCTATTGTAAATGGCCTCCTGAACGTTTCCAAAATGCTTTCATAAATGTAGAAATAATATAAATTTACTATCACACATAAATGTTAAGTGAAACACGCAAAACTCAATTTGAGATATCATTTAATGCGTACCACAGCTGATGATAGCAGTCATTTCTTGTTCTTCACAGTAGAGGAAGGAGAAGTGGTATTGAATTGTAGGCTTTTAAGACTCAACAGGAGCTGGTTAGCATATAACAGTAATATTCCTAAAAGATTTTGTCTGCAAACAACCTTTTCAGATCTGCCCTAGTATTCAATACAACTAAGCAATGCATATAGAATCATAAAAATCATGGAATGGGTTGGAAAGTGTTGGAAGGGACCTCAAAGATCATCTATTTTCCACCCCCCCTGCCATGGGCAGGGACATCTTTCCCTAGATCAGGTTGCTCAGAGCTCCATCCAGTCTGGCTTGAGCACCTCCATGGATGGGGCACCCACAATGTCTTTGTGCAACATGTTTCAACTACCTCACCATCTTCATAGCAAAGACATTCCTTCTAATATCTAACCTAAACCTACTGGGTTTTAGTTTGGATCCATTCTCCCTTGTTATGTCACTACACGCTCCTGTAAACTGTCCCTCCTTGTCTTTCTTGAAGGCTGCAATTAGGTCACCCAGAGCCTTCTCTTTTCCAGGCTGAACAAACCCAATTCTCTCAGCCTTTCCACCTATGAGAAGTGTTCTATCCCTCTGATTATCTTTGTGGCCTCCTCTGGACTCACTCCAACAGGTCTATGTCTTACACAGAATTACACAGAATTAATAAGGTTGGAAGAGACCACGGAGATCATCAAGTCCAACCTTTACCTAGGTTAACAACCTACCCAACATCAGTCTAACATCTATACCATCTTGTGCTGAGAATCCCAGAACTGGACAGAGTACTCCAGGTGAGGTCTTACCAGAGTGGATTGGAGGAACCTAATCACCTTCTTTGATCTGCTAGTCACACTGCTTTTGATTGGTAGGACACAATTGACTTTCTGGGTTGCAAGCTTATGTAGCCAGCTCACATCCATCAGCATGCCCAGGTCCATCTCAGCATGGCTGCTCTTGATCTATTCATCTCCCAGCCTGTATTGACACCAGAGTTTACTCTGACTCAGGTGCAGCAAGTTGTACTTGGTCTTATTAAACCTCATGAGATTCTCCTTGGTCCGCCTCTTGAACTTGCCTAGGCCCCTCTGGATGGCATCCTGTCCTTCAGGTGTATATTCAATATAGTGACTACAAACAATTTACAATTAAAAATGGGACTAGGAATCACTTATATGTAAAAAAGAGGGTGATTAAAGACAGTAGCAGCAGAAAAACAGCCCAATGTTTTTATAGAAAGCAAGAGACTAGCCAAACAAGAAGTAGGGGACTGGAGGATTTGTTGGGCAAGGAGACAGGATGTCTACATGGGTGGAGGAAGCACTGGAGAGATTGAGAGAGTGGAAAGAGATCTCTCAGTACTCAATTATTAAGAATTGATCAAAGGTTGTAAAAGTTAGATGGAAGATTTTTTAGACTTGTGTCAATGTCCCTTTTATTTGAAACTGTCTACCTCCCCCAAGTTAATGTGCCAAGAAAATCTATTTCCCATCTGAAGCAATATATGTTTTTTGGCTACAAGAATAACTTAAAAGAATCTGGCTTTCCACAACTTAGAGACCTTCCAAAATGCTGTGTTGTATCCCAGAATGTGGTTCTAGGAAGTATTACCATATTCATCTACTTACCATTATCAGATCTATCTTTTACCTTATTTTAGCCAAGACAGTTGAAGACTGGTACAATCTCAAAAGATCCTGGAAATCCACAACTCCCAACAAGTCTCCTTTGACAGACTGTGTGTGGTACAAGTGCGTGGGCCAGGCTTAATCATACTTGGTAATAAATTTTTTAATGTTTTTCAATGTTTTCCACGGGCTAGAGCTCAATATTTCACACAAGTCTTAGTCTGAGAACTGGTACCAGGCTGCTTGCAGCTGACTGCTTGAACGCTTGATACACTCTTTTCACATCAAGACCAGTATCACTCATTGGTATTTTCTGTCCTAAATTTAAACAAACATAACAAAAGAAAAAATAATACCCTAGAAGGTTTAGATCAGGGGTCCTCAAACTATGGCCCGCGGGCCGGATATTGTCCGCCAGGGTCCTCAGTCCGGCCCGCCAGTATTTACAGAACCCCCCCTGTCTGCCATCTTCTCTCGGACAGGGGCAGCCCCCGTCCCTTCGCAGTCCCGGCCGACGGCAATCTGCGGGGCCGGTGCGGCGGGACGGGACGGGGATGCGGGATCCGGGCCACACCCCCGGGCTTCCCCGCGCTAGGACTGGCAGTGACAAATATGGAACCTAACATTGACCATCTCATTAGGCAAAAGCAGGCCCATAGTTCACATTGAAATATTATTTGTTTTTGTTGATTACAATTGTTCTTCATTTTAAATATTGCATTCTTTTTCCTGTTATTTGTGCACTACTACAAATAAAATATATGCGGTGTGCATAAGAATTCGTTCATTTATTTCCAACTATAGTCCGGCCCCCGGCAGTGTCTGAGGGACAGTGAACTGGCCCCTGTTTAAAAAGTTTGAGGACCCCTGGTTTAGATGTTAGATTGGTGTTGGATAGGTTGTGAAGTTAGGTAAAAGGTTGGACTTGATGATCTTTGTGGTCTTTTCTCCAATCTTGTAAATTCTGTGTAATTTTGTGTAATGCTAAGGATATGTTTGTTCTTCAGGTTCAATGGTTTAGATATTAGATACAGCTATACAACCTATATGCATTGATGGGTGTTCATACTATAGTGACTGAAGTGCAGGGTCTGAAATTAACTGAATGACACAATCTGCCTTATCTTGTTTTTCCATACACTCACCTCGATCTTTTAGAGTTAACTTCCATAAAGTGATTATATATGTTTATGTCTAAGTGATGTTGGTTCTCTCCTAACTGGTGTTGTAGGAAACATGCTGAAGCTTAAATTGCAGTAGACTAACCCCAAACACTCTGTGAATGAGGGGAAAAAACTCCTTCTTGCAGTGAAAGCTCAGTAGTGCTGCAGAATGAAGTTTGACTTTCCAAGAAAAAAAAAAAAAGAGTTGTCTGAAAGAGCTGCAAGATAGGCATACAAAAGATTTCAAATCAGACAGATGCTTCAAATGTCAACAAATTATTTTCTTTCCTTTCATCTGCCTGCAAAAGAAATATTTTAAAATCAAATTAATTTTCCCAGTGTCATATAGATGAATGATAAACAGATCTCTTAAGGCATGCAGAGTTAGAGAAGGTATGTTCATTTTGATAACATTAATTTTGTCATAGGGGCTGATGGTAGTGTCCCTCCATCTGCCAAGATCTTTGAATATGCTCTAAATTAATTCTGAGCAGGTTTTCCGTCTCATTAAAGATAAGCATTAAAGGAACGCCATTAAGATTGTGAAATCAATTTTACAAAATGTAGAAAATGCCAAAATCTTACCTTGCATATCCAGAAGCAGTAGTTGGAATAGAGAACAACTTCAATTCAGTCCATTGTGGAATCCTAAAATTCCACCTGCCTTGATCAGGACAGTAAAAGATTTGTATCTTTAAGAAACAGAGAACTGAGTATGGTATCTGACATAAATATTTATAATTCATCATAGCCCAATCTCTAAGAAGCAGAAGAGTTTAGCTTACTGTACCACAATGACAGGTTTGCTAAACAGGGTTTCAAGGATCTATCTTTTAAGCTTTGCTCACAGTTTTTGCTACACAACATCTTAAAATACTTTCCTATTTTGCTTTCATTGACATATTCTTCCTTTAAATTAACAAGTAACAATATTAAAGTTTATTTCTTTCTTGAGGGCTGGTGAAAAAAAAAAAAAGACAAAAAACACTCAGTTCAGATTTCTCAGCTGGTTACTAAATTAAATTTAAAACCTTGCTTATGCCTGCTGTCATGTCAACTGGGAAGAGTTCCAAGATTATTTAATTTATAAATATCTCCTCTCTTCACTTAATAATTCTAATATCGCAGACTAAAAGAAGTTCAAATGCTAATTTGAGTTCTCTTTGCTGCCCAGAGCAGTTGCTGTCAGGTTATATCTTTCTTAAATCAAGTAAATGATTAGAATATGTAACAAAATATAAACTTCACAAGTCATTTCCTGAGAACTACAATACATGTATATATACAGCTTTGACATATTAACATTTTTTGGTTAAGCAGTTATGTGTAAAATTCTCTGACCAGTTAATCTTTTAATAGGCTTTCACTGGTTTATTCTTAGCTTTTCCTAATGCTGTTCAGTTAGGTAGGAGCTATTCAGTATCTTCCTTCATTTGGTAAATGGTAAATGAAGGTACAGAGATTAATCCAGCAATATCCAAAAGTGTGTAGTTACTCTGATATTCCTAAAATTTGAGTCTTCATTAAAGTTATGCTGAATGAAAACTTAAAGATTGAGTCTCATTGATTTCCTTCAATGATTTTTTCTAACTTATGGTACTCAGTGCTAAGTCCTAGTGTATCGTGTCCTATTTTTCATGTGGAAAATCAGAAATACTCAGTTAGCCAGAAACAGTGGTGTACAAAATCAGTCAGGAAGATTTCTGGTCTCTTTCCATGGATACTAGAAAAAGTAGAAAACAGCTAATTATACATCTAAATTTGTATGTCTCAGCAACATATCTACATTTAGTATGAAAAAAAATCATGCTTCAATTTTCTTATCAAAAAATTGTACCCCTTAAAAAGGAAAAAAAGCCATATGGAACCTTGTAACTGGTAAGGATACCTGTTCTCTATGTGTTTGTTTGTTTGTTTGGTTTGGTTTATTTTTTCAAAACATTCATTGTATTAATAAATTTTGAATTCTGTTTACACTGTAAGCTCCTGACTGAGCAGGTTCAACACCTCCTCAATTAGAGCATATCTGTCTAGAGTTTCCCACCATTACTTAAAGTGATTTAAGCTCAAGCTGATATCTGTCATGTTCAAAAGAGGTGCTATGTTGAGTTGAGGAAGGAAAGGATTACTTTAGGGCCTTAGAGAAATGCTTTAAGGGACTAAAAAATAAGGCTAAGCAGGGAATTTAGAAGTAGACATATGCCCCAGGGAAGAAAGGCTAACATAGGCAGGATGCCTGTAGAAACTAGACACCAATATAAGGTAGCATAGAAAGCAAGAAGCAGACACTACACAGAGCTTAGAGATAGCAATTAAAACAATATAGGGTCCGTATCTCAAAACACGTTTTTCTGCGGTTTGGCTGGTATGCAACAGCTCATCTTCTTGGTCAAGGGTGAAGAGGAAGACATCTGACTTCCTCTCTACCCCCCACCCAAATTTCTGGGATACCTGGGCAGGATGGGGCAGGGAATGAGGAGGGACCCCAAATGGGGAATCAATCATATGATTTGGGATGTCTACTGCTGGAAATTGGGAATATAACCTCATGTTCTGCATGGCTCGGGGAGAGAGTTTTGAAATGTTTTGATAACTCACCTCCCTGCACGCAGAATAAACGTACCTGCTCAAAACTCCACCTGAGTTCTGAGTTCACTTTCCACATGTCAATGTAAAGCAGTGATGTTCTGATAAACCAACAACCACATGGTTGATTGAGACCTAAAAATACAGAGCTGAGGCTGGGATAGGGTCTACAGGATTGGGCACTTAGAGTATAAGAAAGAACAGCCCCAGAATACCCTCTCAGCTGAGCATGGCCAATGTTCTCTATGCTCCTTAGAGACAAGGTGAGGAATTAAGAGTTTTACATCTTGTTCTACTGCACAAGAATGAACTGGGTCCATCACATTTCACACTTAATCATCTGTAAATCTGTATAAATTCTAGATTCATTCTCATGGAGAAGATCAAATTAAAAAATTTAGTCACAATGTGTGTGACCGAGACATTCAGACAAGGTCAAAATAATAGAGATTGCATCTGAACAGATTGATAAGTTGTAGTCGGTTAGGGAAGTAGTTTTGTCTTGGGGGGAGGTTGCCTTTTAAACCACTTTTTTCTGAGAAGGGAAACAGGCAAGGATGGTGAAGCCTCCCCCCTCCAGGCCATGCGGGGCTCCCCTCCAGGGCTGTGCTTCTGGGTGCCTGTGGGCTGGCCTGACCAGGGGCTGTGCCTGGATGTGGGGCATCCCTGGGGCTGCGCTGGGTCTGTCACCAGGTGCCTGCGGGGGCTGTCCCAGTGCAGCCCATGCCTGGACGCAGGGCATCCCTGGGGCCATACTGGGTCTGTCCCCAGTTGCCTGCGGGGCAGTGGCCCAGCCCTGGCGCCCCTAGCAGTGCAGCAGGAGTGGCCCTGCTGCACTGCCGGGGGTGGCAGGGGCCCCCTGGCCCCTGGCGGCCCCTGATCCCCCCCTCCTGGGTTTCCCACAGCCCCAGCAGCCATGCTGGCGGAGGGAGGTTTTCCCCAGCGGAAGCAGCCAACTCAGCGGCCCCATCCCAGCAGCAGCAGTAGCCGGTGTGCAAGGCGGAACTGGTTGTGGGCCAGCGCCGCCACAGAGAGTGGTCCCATGGCGGTGGGGCAGCCCACAGGTTGTGCCTTCGGGCCCTAGACATTGGTGGTGCTGGCAGGGCAAAGGCCCCTCCTCCCAGCAAGGCTCACATGAGGCATTTTTGGTGGGAACACCATCTTGGCCTCATGGCAAGATCTCAGCTAGGGACGGCGCCCTCATGCCGCTGTCCAGTGGGAGAGTAGCACACCTGAGAGGCTACCCTGAGAAAATGTGAGATTGGGCAGAACATAAAAGGCCAAAGCACAGAAGTCCTGCCCTCTTTCAGCTTCCATTGTCTCTGAGAGAAGCACAGCTGCTCCTTCTCAGGTCCTTAGGCCAGGCAGTGTCATCGTGGCAGCATCGGAGCCCAAACTGTAACGGCAGGGGACCACCTAGCGGCACCCCAAGCGTGGTATCTTCCCCTTGGGTTTCCCTGGGAGATCCTTTTCACTGTCCATCTTTTCCTGAGGCTCCTAGACCGGGGACCAGGGCCATCCATGGAGTGGCTTTCCCTCCTTCCCTTGTTCCTCTAGCCCACTAGCCAGCTTGGAGGAGCAGTTTTTATTTTC
>VXBA01006211.1:0-38289 GCA_013399895.1 Serilophus lunatus | reverse complement strand
TTTTTTTTTTTTGCGAATATTGTCAGATTGTTAATAGTTATCTGGTTGTGCTTTATTGGGGTTCCATATTTTATAGAGCCTCCAGATAATAACTATTTGCTGTTGTTCCCTATTAAGTCCCTTGTCATTGTTGCACTCCCTAGCGTCCAAATTAAGACATAAGTGGAACACTCTTAGGGGATGTGAGGAACCAAACTTAAACCTGACTCAAGCAGAATAACAATTCAGATCTCACATTATTGGCCATTATCCAAAGCAGAAGGACCTGATTCAGGGCTCTTTTTTCTGTCTTTTAGCATCCTGTTCATCCTGACACAGAATAAATCTAACTGTTGAAATCTGCATATTTTTAAAGATTAGATTCTTTTTCTTTTCCTTTTAACTAAACCCATATTTTAATCTTAAACTTTACAAAATATGTAATGCATACCAGAAATCTAACTTTAAATGTTCACTCAGTTAAAAATGAATTTATTTCATTGTATCACATCATTCAATATCAATGTTCATCACATTGCTAACAAAGTGGCAGCAGTGAAGCTCTAGCTAGAATATTATGTTACATTCTGGGTGTAATTTTTCAAAAAGGCAGACATATTGGAGAGATTTTGGAGAAGAGCAATCAAAATCATTATGGAGAAAAAGGGAGTGACCAGAAAAGCCTAAACGTTTAGACAGCAGTTATCAAAATATTGATTTACAATTTTGAAATAATTTATTGCATTTTTAATACCATATAATTCTGTGACCACACTATTTCAGTTCAACAACAAATGATAGCAGTATGCATGTACATGGTGTGCATAAAAAATAGCAAATGAATGAAAATATTTAGTGAAATATGAACTTTCCCAAAGCAAATATGATTTGTTTGTCTTCCTTTACTTCATTGTTTTACTTACCTGCCTTAATTCCCAACTTTGTCTCATTTCTTTACTTTCTATACCCAAGTGCTTTCAGTGAAATGTGAAATTCATTCCTTTCCACTATAGCAGTTCCTTATGTACATTTCCTAAAAGCTGTCTGGTGAAGTATGATCTTTGTCATAGGAAAGCTAAGACAGGAGGAAACTCAGAGTATTCTCTAGTCTGGTCCCCTGTTTTAAGAGCAGCTTGTCAGGAGATGTTCTTACTGTGTTCTACTGATGGAGATCCCACACCTTTTTCAGCCAATATATTCTAGCAATGAGATATCCAGAATATTATCCTTAATTTTAGGAATTTTAATGTAATTTCTTAATTGACTCTTAGTATGTTTTAAGTATAATTTCTCTCAGTTTCTATTATAAACACAGAGGGCAGATTTTTAAGACTTTATTTTAAGACTTTTTTTCCAAATTTGTATGCTCTTAAGAAACAGGAAGACCATTTAATATACCATCTGGCTAGAGAGATTTAAGAAAAAAATAACTAAGGGATGTCTGATTTAATTCTTATTTTAGTATGTCCTTCCTAACCAATCACTTTCAATCTTTATAACTTTTTGGCTTGTTCTAGCTTAAATATATAATCAGTTTCATCATGCTTATGAGGCCAAAGAAATATGGGCAAATCAATCTTTCTTTTAGCTGCAAGCATATTTTAACCTCTATCTGATTTTCATCATTGCCCCTAATTTCTGTTGCTGGGCACTTTTGACTCATGAGAGAGTGTAGAAACTATCTTATTCCTGCAGAATAACATACTTTTTTGCCATCTTGTATTTGGTATTTATATTTTAGCATAAATGTCTAGCAAAAACTTGTTGTGAAAAAAGGTTAGCTGATTCACTAATTAAAAATGTTCTATGATGTCTTGCTTATTGGTTTCCTAATAGCAAAAAGGGACAAATGAGATGTCACAAAAATTTTACAGAAGAAGAGAAGCATTTCAAATTTGGATGCCAGAAAATATTTTTAAAAAGGAGTCTATGGGAAACTATGTCGAACTGCAGAAAACCTGTGTATCCTTCAAATTTGGAGACCCATAGAAGCGATCAATTCTCAGTTTATTTAGATAGTCTATGTCTAAGACAACTTTTAACCAAAGATTACCTGGTACGCAACTAAGCCTGCAGAGCCTAAAATAAACAGAGCCTAAAAATAAAGATTCTGAGAACTTTTACCTCTTTCCTTTTAGATCCTGTAAATGTTACAAGGATTTAGTCTTCAAAGCTGCCTAGAAGTGGACAAACTGGAGATACAGAGTAGAGGGAGACACTTGAGATCATTCTCCTGGGTACAGAAAATGATGATTAAGTGAAAGTTTGGAGTTTAACTTGTTTTGAATTAATAAACTCTGATAATTAAAAACCTATAAAATGGGAGACGTGATGCTGACTGTAAGTTATTACTTCATGGTGCATATAAGAAGAGGAAAAAAGATTGCAGCATGTGTTATGCAAAAAAACTAGAAAGCATACAAACAAACAAACATACTTTCCATAGTCAAAAACAAGTTTTGCCGAAAACCTCCACTGCTGCAAAAACTACATTGAATTATTTTGTGAAATAGAAAAAACAAACATTTTCTTGTAGAAAGAATAATATATAAATTTGCTTTTTTATTTCAAGATTTGAACTCTGTTTGTGCTATAAAAATAAATGTGTGAGATACAGAAAAATAGTAGAGTATTTTGAAGGAACTTGGCCTGAGGATAGCCTGAAGGTTGTTGAACTGGAAGTTAACAGGTAAAACAGGTGCTGACTGTGAGTGAGATATAAACTCTACAGATACCCTGATTTAAAACAACAACAACAACTTGATAGTCTCTATTATATTTCTGCTGCTTCTTTTCCCTTCATATTTCTAGACTGTTAATTTTATGGTACTTTCATTGCTTTAAGGACATAAGAAACTATGTATCCTTTTGTCCCCATTTTAAATGCGTCTTGAACAGATGTATATCTTTATGAGCTATCCCTTCTTAAACTTTTTTCTGCTGGTGCTGTTGCTCTGTGTGTGCTTGTGTGTGTAGATAAATTATTTATGTCTTAGAAAAAACAAAAAATCAGACTTGTACAAGAAAGAAATTATCTCTTCTTGCACTTATATCCATGTATATAAAGTTGCACTATTTCTACACCAGCAGGATGACTTTTCAAGGAGATATAATTAATAGTTGGAGAAACTGTTCCACTGAAAAAGCGTACCTCATAAATCCTCCATATATGTATCATAAATCTAGAACTGAGTAAAAAGCAAAGACAGAGGCTGCTACAGGTAAATGATGAATCAAGGGAGAAAATAAAGAGCAATCAAGTGAAAAAAAAATATATTAAAGGGAACTCAATAGGAGATCCTGAGGTGCAAAATTGTGCCACCTGATCCTAGAAACCTATCTGAATCCAGCCGTACACATTATAGTACCAGTAGTAAAATTACCTATGTCTTCTATGAGAGACAGACTAAGTATTTCAATGAAAATGGAAGTAGGGTCACATGACATTTAGAGTAGCACTAAAAAAGTTTTGAAGAATCAAGTTATAAATTCTTACAATTATTATTTCCTACTAGATACTTTGGTGAATTGAAGGATGTAGTGGTTCAATCCAGGCTGGTTGCCAGAGACTCCTTACAGCCACTTTCTCACTCCCCTCTGCCAGTACACAGAGGAGAGAAGATATGATGAAGGGTTAGTTAATTAGTTGAGATAAGGACTATAAAAGATTCTTTGCTAATCACTGTCACAGGCAAAACAGAGTCCATATAAGGATAACAGTTAAATATACTACTAACAAGATCAGAGCTTAAGAGTGAGAGACAGTAAGACACCTTTCCCCTCCACTCCCTTCTCTTTATATCCAACCTCCTCTCCCACTGCAGTCCAGGGAAAAGGCAAGGTGGAGGAGGGGGGTGTTATGGTCAGCTGTTGTTTTCAGCTGCTGCTTGGGGAGAAGAGTCTTTCCAACTGCATTCCATGGGGTCTCATCCCACGGGAGACAGCTCTTCACAAACTGCTCCAGCGTAGGTCCCTCTCACAGAATACAGCTCCTCTCACAAACTGCTCCGATGAGGGTTCATCCTATGGGCAGCAGCTCTTCACACACTGCTGCCACATGGGTCATTTTCCACAGGGTGCAGTCCTTCAGATACAGGCTGCTCAAGCGTGGGACCCACAGGCCACAAGTCCTACCAGGAGAATCCTGCTCCAGTGTGGGCTCCTCTCCCCCATGGGCTACAGTTCCCTGCCAGGACCCTGCTCCAACATGGACCTCCCACGGGGTCACAGCCACCTGCTCTGGTGTGAGCTCTTCCAAGGGTTGCATGGCGATCTTTGCACTCCTGTGGTCTTCCATGGGCTGCAGGGGCACAGCTGCTCCACCATGGTCTTCACCATGGGCTGCAACTGGATTTCGGCTCCAGCACCTGGAGCATCTCTGTGGTTTCCCGGGTCCCCCCAATGGCACACAACCACACAGATGTAGTGTCAAAGGAGAAATCCATTTATTGTTTACAAGAATATTTTTTATTGTCTATATATAGTTTATACTTTTCTAACCACTGAGAAGCAATTCTCATATCACTTCTCTCTCGTCCAATCAGACACTGTCGTGTCGTACAAGCGTCTTCCTTACATGGCATAGTCCTTTCAGTTCAGCTCCTTCTTCAGCTCCCTGGGTCCTAGATTCCACCTGCCATCTGTGACTGTCAAAGAACATTCACTGGCCTTTCCCTACACACCTCCTCCCCCTCCTTCTCCACTGACCTTGGTGTCTGCATTGTTCATAAGCTCTCCCTCTGCTCCTCTCTGGCAGCCATCTTCGTCTAACTAACTTTTTTTCCCTTTCTTCTTAAATATGTTATCACAGAGGCGTTCCTTCAACCCCTGATTGGCCTGGCCTCGGTCAGCAGCAGGTCCAGTCTGGAGCCGGCTGGCATTGGCTCTGCTGGACATGGGGAAAACTTCCAGCAGCTTCTTGAAAAAGCCTCCCCCTAGGCCCCTCCACTGCTACCAAAACCTGGCCACAGAGAAACAAACACAAAGAGAGGAATTCTAAATCTCTGCTTTTAATGTTAACAATGAGAGACATTAGTATTTCAACTTGCACATTTGTCTTTTACCAATAAGGGGTGTGACACAGATGAGGTCCTCCAGAATTTCCTTTCCATGCAATTTGACTAAGGACTAAAGCTGTTTCCCTTGGTTATCTTTTTAAGCCATGAATTCTCAGTGATAATTACAATAGATGAATCTTACTTTTAATTCAATATTGATGCCACTTATATTGGCAGCAGATACTATAACTACAAGAACATGTTATAGATTATTAATTTCATGTATAAATGAAGCAGAAAATAAAGGATTATATAAGAATCTTATAAACCCATAGATAGTATATAAAAATAAGATATTAATGACATTTTGTTTACCACTATACATTATCCTAAATAGCTGTATCTAAAGCCAGCTGTAAAGCTAACAAAAGTAATACATATTCAGCTGTTTCCATCTGATCAACAGAAATTAATTCATCTTCTATCCAGAAGCTAATTCTGCATCAGTAAATCTAAACATGATTTAATATTAGGAAGAAAATGAATGGTTTTATTGAAGGAATATGTATCTCAGATTCAGAATAAAGAGGAAAAGGAAAAATATGCCAAATATCAACATCAGGGAAACTGACAAAGAAGGGTTATGCCTACATCCAGAAATAATTAATATTGAGTTATAAGAATAAATTTAAAGTATTTACATCCTAATTTTTGTGTCAATTTGTGTGATATCAATCACACATGTGCATTATATTTTGTGTTACAAGATGAACAAAATGTTGTAACTGAAAAGTTTATCAGGAAAAATTTTTCTGAAGGATTGCACTGCAGATCAGAGCAAGACGAAAAATCTTTTTCTCAGAAATGTTCATGTTATTCCCAATTTTATCATATCAACTTACTTGGCTGGAGATAAAAAGCAAAACATCAGGAAAGCCTAAAACACCTTCCAACACTCATTCATTGAAGTTGCCTGTGTCCCACCAGATTCTTTTAAGTAAGTAGAGTAAAGAGAGTTGATTTTCTTTTAGGATCATATTCTCTGAAAACAGTCCTTAAAGGATGCAGGGTTATTTGAGCTCAGGCATATGACCATATAAAGCATCGTTTTCCTCTTCTCCATCTTCACAGCTGGCAGAATTTGTATTCAAATACTGAAAAATCTTTTTACCCTTCTGTTTCCCAAGAAAGACACAAGAAACTCCCAAGGTAAGTTTCAGATTAAAAAAAAATGCATTTAATTATTAGGATTTTTGTGTGATCCTACTACTAGGGTTTGGGTTTTTGGGGTGTCGGGTTTTGGAGGGAATGGAGTGGTCCTGGGGGGTTCTTGGCAGGTTATAGGGGGGAGGGGAGGGTGTTTTGGGATGGTCCACTTGTTTGCCCTGTTCAAAACCGTGGTTTTTTAGAAGGAAGGACCAGGATTGCAGTGTCCACGGAGTGATGCAGCTCTTTCCCTATTCCCCCACCACGTGGTTTTGGGGGGGGAGGGGGGAGCTGCTGCTTCTGCCTGCTTTCTCCTGGGACTGGGGGAGGGTGGGGGCTGCTCCCAGCTGTCCCCCTCCATTCCCCCCCCCCTATGACGGGTGGGGACCGGAGGGCCACCGCTTCTCACTGCTCTCTCCTGGGACCGGGGGAGTGTGGGTGCTGCTCCCAGCTGTCCCCTCCCAGTTCCCCCGGGATGAGCTGAGACTGGGGTATCCCTAGCCCAGCCTGTCAGGGCTGCAGCAGGCTCCCACAGCACCCCTGGCCCCATGCGGCCAGGGAGCACTGCCCGGTCCCAGCTGACATTGTGCAAAGCGCACAGAGCTGCTCTGGCCACTTTTCCATTTTTCTCGGTGGGTAGCCCAGGTCCCTCGCTGGCACAGTGCGGGGCGCGCGGACCCAGCTCAGTGGTGCAGCCAGCGTGGAGCTGGCACGGTGCGGCGGCGCTGCACCTTACCTCCACNTTTTTAGAAGGAAGGACCAGGATTGCAGTGTCCACGGAGTGATGCAGCTCTTTCCCTATTCCCCCACCACGTGGTTTTGGGGGGGGAGGGGGGAGCTGCTGCTTCTGCCTGCTTTCTCCTGGGACTGGGGGAGGGTGGGGGCTGCTCCCAGCTGTCCCCCTCCATTCCCCCCCCCCTATGACGGGTGGGGACCGGAGGGCCACCGCTTCTCACTGCTCTCTCCTGGGACCGGGGGAGTGTGGGTGCTGCTCCCAGCTGTCCCCTCCCAGTTCCCCCGGGATGAGCTGAGACTGGGGTATCCCTAGCCCAGCCTGTCAGGGCTGCAGCAGGCTCCCACAGCACCCCTGGCCCCATGCGGCCAGGGAGCACTGCCCGGTCCCAGCTGACATTGTGCAAAGCGCACAGAGCTGCTCTGGCCACTTCTCCATTTTTCTCGGTGGGTAGCCCAGGTCCCTCGCTGGCACAGTGCGGGGCGCGCGGACCCAGCTCAGTGGTGCAGCCAGCGTGGAGCTGGCACGGTGCGGCGGCGCTGCACCTTACCTCCACCCTGACGGTGGCTGATTCCAGCCCCACTGGTGTGGGTGACAACGGGTGCTGCCGGCCCTGCGCTGCCACGAAGGAGCCCAGCGGGGGGTCCCACAGTCCTGGCCTGGGGCGGCAGCCCCAAGGGTGGCCCCTGCGCGGTGGTGTGGGTGTGGCGACTGCTCTTGGCGGCTCTTGTGGCCCTGCTGCCCCGGGGATCCCTCCTGTGGTGTTCCTGGGACAGCCGTGAGGCCCAATGCTGGCACAATGCTGGCGATTGCCTGTGCAGGGGCGGCAGCCACTCTGAAAGTGCCATGAGTGGCCCTGAGGGTGACCTGCAGCCAGTAAAGATGACGCCTCCAAGCCCCAAGCATGTGGTTTTTGGAGGGAATTGCCATTTTGCCTGGAGTGAAGACCCCGGAAGAGAGGTGGAGCCCAGCTCCGCTGGCCAATCAGAAGATAGCTTGGTCAGGAAGAAGACACCCATTCCCGCGTGAGACTTGGAGGGCTTAAAAAACTGAGCATGGAAGTCCTTGCTCTCTTCAGCTTCCTGTCGAGCTGGGGAGCAGCACAGCCCCTGTGGATTGAGTCTGCCCACCTCCATCGGCACCAGGGCCAAGCCAGCATAATCGCATGTGCCAGTTTTCCCGCGAGTATCCCTAGGAGGGGGGAGCTTTTCACCATTTTGTAGTTTGCAGGGACTTCGAGGACCAGGAGTGCTCCATCAGAAAGAGAGGCAGCTTCCCCTTTCCTTCCATTGCTTTTCTTGGCCAGCCACCTGGCCTTTGGGAAGCAGTCTGTTTTTTTGTTTTCCTTGCATGACAACTGTTGGGTTCTCATATTTGTGTATTTTTGTTTAAGTCTGGGGTTTCCATAAAGGTTCTTCTGGTAGAGCCCTAGACAATAAACTGTTACCTGCTGTTAAAATTCTGTTTAGTCTTTTCTTCATTGTTGTGCACTCCCCCAAGTGAAAAACAGTGGTTCAAACCACCACACCTACCTGGAAAATTCCATACTCGGTGCCTGACCTGTGGTTCAGCAGAAGCACCGTTTACTTTTACTTGTAATATCAAGTGAGCAGAAGCTTCAGGCAAAGATGTCTCATGTAACACTCTGCCTCTATCAAGGCTATGCTCATGCATAGTAACCTGGCCAGTCTTCAAGGGTGTCTAATAGCTTTCCCAGGATTAAAGCCTGCAGTTCACATTCCCTTGGCAAGCTCTCTGAGAGGTCTGAAATGGCTCTTGTAATGGGTTGGAAAGAAAAATAGAAAAAAAATACCTCCTCTCCCCTCTCTCCCATTCAGGAGGGGGCGGGGCTGAGCTCCAAGCTGGGGCTGGAGATGAAACATTTCTAGTTTCACAAGCCCTCTCACCTCAATGTCCTATCGACCCCCAGGGGGGCCCAAGGGGGTTTGGGAAAGGGACACGGAGACCTGGGGGAGGGGAGGCGGGGGGGAGCTCCGGAAGCCGGCTCAGCGGGACGGACGGGGTGGAGCAGAGGCAGCGGCGTGCAGAGAGAATGGAACACATGGAAGCTGGGACCCCCCTCTCCGGCGCAACCAGCTCAGTTTTCCTCCTGCAAAACACCAAACCAGCACGACTCGCGATTCCTGAGGACCCCCTCCTCCTGCCCTGTGGACGCCATGCCGCCCAGAAAAAAAAGCCACCACGCACCCCCCACCAGAGGATCTGGGTGCATGTGTTCCTGTCACTAAGTTCTCCCCTCGAGTGCCCAGAACAGCACCCAGGTCCCGCTCAGTCCCTGGGCTCAGCACTCGAGTGGGAGGAGCACAGCAGCTCCTGCACCTCCAGGACACCAGAACTGTTAGAGGGCATAAGGGACAATATTTCCAAAGATATTGATTATTGTTTGTTTTTATGGGTTTTCCCTTTGGTTCACCACTTCAATAATGAGTATATCAGTTCATATCAGTCCATTAATATCCATATCCATACCCCCATCCATATTTATACCATCCCATATATAATAAATTATTGTCTTTTCCTATACGTCTCTCATTTGCTGAATAACACTTTCTTACTGTCCTTTTAAATGAGGACAGCTCTGAACTTAAAATCACATCTTCTCTATGCTGCAAACTTTTAATACATTTAATTTTGTGAGTACAGAATTCCTGCAATGAAGTCCAATCTCTTCATATAATTCTCAAATAGCAAGGCTTCTGCCATTCCCACTAGTGAAATTTTTCTCATGATATGCTGAAAATAAGAGGCAAAATACTAGTTAAGCTTATATAAAAATATCAAGGTAAGTATTAGATATGAAGTACCAAGCAGTAAGTTACAGTTGACAGAAGCAGGTTTACAGAAGGTTGAACTACATATCCTGGACACTTACATGGCAAAATAGCAAGAAAATGTTTTGTGGTTTACTTGATTCTAGATTTTCCCTTTCCATATAACAACTATGAGTAAAGTTGTACTTTTAATATTATCCCAGAGAGAAGATTTAGGAGAGGACTTACAGATACTTTAGTACTTGAGATCTAATCCAGGTGAGAAAATGATTTGATTGCATCCATTACAGTTGAACCATATGCATTTCTGTACTTAAAATGTCACAAACTGCTCTTTTTTGGGATATGATCCTGACACTGCACAGTCGGCAGGACCAGCCCCGTCTGCCAGTTGGCCCCCACACACGCCAGGCCATCGGCAGTGGGCGTGCGGGGCTGTGGCTCAGCCATCCTCGCCTGTTTCCCCCCTTCCCGATTTAACCTATAACATCCCCCAAAAGAACCAAGGTGTGAGACTTCTTCCATTTATCTGAGGAAGGTTTCATCTGCTTCTTCTTCCTGATCAGGTGATCTGTAACAGACACCCAACAAATCAACTTGCACATGTTGGTCTGTCCTCTAATACTGACTCATAATATCTCAGCTGGCCTGTGATCCATCCCAAGGCAGATCTTGATGCACAGTTGCATCACATCCAGGCTACTCCCCCTCACTGCTGTCCTGACTTTTCCATCCTGAACAGCCAGTATCCAGCCATTGGAGCCTGGAAGTTGTGTGGCCTACTCTGTGATGTCTCTGGTATCCCAAAGATATAGACCTGCAACTACACACAGATCTCTAATTCCTCCTCACTGAGAGTAGGAGACAAAGTATCTGCAGCTCTCTCTGGGTTTAGTCACACGTATATTGCAGGCTTTAGTTTGAGACAGGATGTTCTTGTGCAGGACTAGGAGCTGGACTCAATGATCCTGGTGGGTCCCTTTTAACTTGGCATATTCTGTGAATCTGTGAAGAACAATCTTAAAGTCACTATATATTTGAAAAGTGAATGTTTTATCAAGGATTTCTACTATTACAGTATTTGCATTTAATAGTGATGGGATTGGCAATGCACACACAATTCTCTGCACACTGCTTAACCTTTCTAATGAAGAATTTTCTATTATTTTTCTCCGTTATAACTTATTTCTCTTAGCCTGACAATGCTAATATATTAACATATTAATACTGGCATCCAACATAAACCATGCTAAGAATAAATTGTTAAAGGTTGCACTCATAAATAAGAAACTTCAAGCTCTAGTACTCTCAGTTTCTTTCTTCTATTAAATAAAAAATTGACATATGATTAATGTATCATGTTTAGCTATTAATAATTTTACTGTTCAGATGTTTTCAAACTCTAAAATAATCCTGTATACCAACAGGCAGAAATTTAAACATGGGAGAAGTATTGTTAAATAAACCAGACTAATCTTGGTTTTCTTGAGATCATCTCATCAAAAGTTGTTCTAATGAGTGTTTTGAAGGCAGAACTACAAACATGGGATGAGAAAGTAAGTTGAAAAGATGTTCAGTTTCATTTACATGTACTGTGATCCGGTAGATAAGTAAAAGCTTTACTGAATCTCAAAGAAACAGCAATAATAAACATAGAAAGGGGAGAAGGGAAGAAAGCATCATGAGATTGAGACCACGAGAATTGCCAGAGGCAAAGTAGCTTGAGGGGAGGCGGGATGTTAACAATAGAAATCATTGCTTTTGAGAAAAGAACTTAACTTTTCCTTCTGTCGCATGTCCTCCTTTTTCCTTTGGAGTAGTGTTCATTCCATAGAAGAATGCAATTCAAAAGATTGGAATTATTCTTGGTCATTATTCAGCCATAGAGAAAAGCTTTCATCTTGTGCCCTGTAGAGGGCCAGACAGTGCTTGGATAGTACTTCATTTTGTCAGTAATCCCACTGACATGAACGAGGAGTAATGGTAGAGGTAGAATGACTATCAACAGAATGAATGTTGATATTTAAAATGAAGCATTAGAGCACTAGTGTTTTTTTCTCACTCGTTTCCTGGATGGGCACTTTGCAGTCTCTATACTATCATTTACAAATACATAGACTTTTTGTGACTGAAAACAACTTATGGTGAGCAATTTCTTTTTTTTAAAATCTGGTCCAGTTGCATATCTTCATGGTTTCTGCCATGCTGAATTGTTTCTGTGGTGGTTTAAGCACCACAATATTAACTAGGGGGCACTCTTAGTAATGACGAGAAGAATGACAGAATGTGACAACAGCGAAACACTTCATTTGTCTGGAGCTCAAAGAAAACACAGTTTAGGGAACCCCAGACTCAACACAAAAAACAAGCACCCAGCAAAACCACAAAAAGGAAAACCAAGAAAAAAGGAATAAGGGAACTGCTTTCAAAGGCCAGCCAAACTGGCCACAGAGAGGCAGTGGAAAGGAAGAGCCACTTTCTCTTTCTTCTCTCTCTCTGGTGGTAGCCAACTCCCAGCCCTTGGAATCTCTGAANGGATAGTACTTCATTTTGTCAGTAATCCCACTGACATGAACGAGGAGTAATGGTAGAGGTAGAATGACTATCAACAGAATGAATGTTGATATTTAAAATGAAGCATTAGAGCACTAGTGTTTTTTTCTCACTCGTTTCCTGGATGGGCACTTTGCAGTCTCTATACTATCATTTACAAATACATAGACTTTTTGTGACTGAAAACAACTTATGGTGAGCAATTTCTTTTTTTTAAAATCTGGCCCAGTTGCATATCTTCATGGTTTCTGCCATGCTGAATTGTTTCTTAAGCAAATACAAACCATTTTCTGAATAGATACCATCATCAATGTTTCTGTGGTGTATCTTGCTCTAATGGGTTTAATACTGGGTTTTTCTGGAGGGAGGGGGGATGTTTGAGGTGTTTATTCAAACATTTAAAACCATATTTTTTAAGAAGCACGAAAGAAAACTGAAGCCCTGGCATCTGCGAAGCTTCTCCCGCCTGTTCTCTGCGGCCCTGCAGTGATTGGGGGATGAGGTGGGGGTGATATGAAGCCCTGCATCGCTGGTACACCAGCAGGTGAGGGGGGCTGTGTTCCCCCTCCCATGTGCAGGGGCTGGCCAGGCTGCATGGAGTGGAGCGAAGCAGCGCAGGTGCTCCAGGCTGGAGCTGGGACACTAGCCAGGTGGTACAGATCCTTCATCCCTGTGTGAGGACAGAGTGCCCAGTTCCATCTTGAGTGCTTGCCGTTCCTTGCTGAGCTCAGCAAGCTCTCCTTGGCCACTCCATGCTCCTGCCGTCAGCACTTGCTAGGAGCAGGGGTGGCCCCACTAGATGCGCGTAGAGCTGTGTAGAGCACCAGTGTCTGTGAAGCCCCCTCGCTCTGCAATGCCACCACAGTGTGGCATAGATTGCAGGCAGGGAGCAGTGCAGGAAAGGAGCGAGACTCATTCTTGCAGCAGAGTGGAGTGAAATGGCTGGTTCCTGCCTCCTGCCGCTTCCCTGAGCTCCTGAGTGGCAGAGCAGCGGCGGAGCAGCGCAGGCGGTGGCAGAGCGGCAGCAGGCAGAGCTGAGCTTTTGTCTCGGTAGACATGGGGTTTTCTCTCACTGCCCAGATCCCACCCCATATGAGTGGCTTCTGGCGCATGCTGGGCTGCATGGGGACAGCCAGCAGTAGACCTGCAGAGGGTGGTGACTGCCCTGTGGCCCCCCACTGTCCAGCGGTGGGTCCCTGCAGGCAGCGAATGCCCCATGGACGCATCTCTGGGTGCCCACCGCACGGCATTTTGGCAGGAAATGACATGTTGGCCACGTGGTGAAATCTTGGAGGGGGCCGTGCCGAGCGCAGCTGCCCAGGAATGCTGGTCCCAGTTCATGCGGAATTGTCAGCACATAAAATCCAGAAACCCCTTTTTCGCAGCTCACCTTCATGGAGAGAGGATCAACTGCTGCTCCTCCTGGCCTCTCCTGGTTTCCCAGGCACCATGACAGCACCGGAACTCAAACAGTGACGACAGGACACCACCCAGTTGCAATGCTAGTGGTATCTTTCCCCTTGGGTTCTCTGGGGGGGTGTCTCTCACTCTGGTGAGAGACACTGGGTTGTCTTTCAGAGGCTCCTAGAACCAGGAAATACCATCTCCGAGGTGGCTCTTCCCTTCTTCCCTTGATCCTCTATCCCACCAGCTTAGCTTGGAGGAACAGTTTGTTACTCGGGGCTTTTTTATTATTGCAAATAATTGTTGGAGTGGTCATTTGTGTGATTTTGGGTAGTGCCTAGTGGGGTTTTATAGTTTTACAGAGCCCATAGAAAATAAACCTTTTGCTGTTGTTGCCTATATTAAGTCTCTTGTCCTGATTCCATCCCCCAGCACCAAAACTAGTACACTTGCTTTACTGCAGTTGGAAACAGCCCTGAACATGGAGGAATTTTTGCTCCATTTACTTGATAAGTACAGAAAATGAAGTTCAGAGGGCTTTCCTGGTACCATCAAACTTTACAGGACGTACCCTGGTGCTATGAAACATCAGAAATTGCACAGGAAGAGAGAGGAGGCAAAAATAGGAGCACTTGCAGTTTCCTCCCACTGCACTCTACTGCAGGTCTGCATAGCAAAACAGTAGTTTTTAATATTGCAATTTAACTTTCTGAAAGATAACATGTAATGAAGAGAATAGATAAAATTATTTTATTCTTCTGGTCTTTTTTCTTCATTATTAGTTCCTGTCCTTGAATTTCCAAAGTGTCTGTATGAACATAGACATATGCCTATTTTCCTCAGTTTATATACTTTTACCTTCTGACTTCATAAAATTAAAGAACAGGGTGGACTGAAAGGGATGTCTGGAGGTCACTGAATTCAATATCCTGGTCAAATAAAGACCAACTTTGAATTCAGATACAATGTGAAGCTAGATCAGGCTGCTCGTGACTTTATTATGTGTAAATTTATTTTATAGCCTTTACTTTCCTGCAAAGGACTAATCCAATCTGCATGAATTTATTCTGATCAAATAATAGCTGTACCAGTTCACTGATGTGGTACATTGTCTATTGGCTTTACCAACAAATTATTGTTCAAGGTGCCATTACTAGACACTATGGAGCTGTGAACAACATGTATTCCTGCTCATTCGATTGTCATTTACAGACTTCCTTCCAACGTTTATCAGTCTTTCTTAGGATAAGGCTCTGTAGTCAATGCTCCTGAGCTGTAACCAACGTTATTTGGTACAGCTTAACACATACTAAGAATGTGTCTGAGACGTTAATCAACATGACTGCAGAGCTGTCATCGTCCCTGAAAATCTAACTTAATCTGTGCAAAAGTTCAATGATTTGGGGCTAAGCTTGTGAGAGAAATAAAAATTCTGAGTAACATTCCTGTGCTGTTTGGAATGTTGTTGCAGAGGAATGATGGGTATGTTTTTTTGTTATTGGAGGAATTGTTCCCTGGCATGTAACTCTGGAATAGCATTATGTAATAAGACTATCAATTCTGAGAGAAAATAATTCTCATTATTAAGAAATGTCTGTCCTACCAGGGGGTTACATAGGGTGGTATTGGAACCACTGTATCCAGTTCAGTATCTATACAAATTAAAATCGAGCTTCTATATCCTGTAATGACTAAAAGGAATTCTGCTCTGTACAGAAATATGGGAGATTTTGTAAAAAAAATTCAATGCAATTTTTTCTGTATCACAGTCCTAAACATCACAAGAGTCAAATATTTCACCTTTAATATCCTAAATATCATATTGGCTAAAATATTTACACCTTTCTACTGACACTGAAATACGATTTGTGAAATTTATCACCTTAAAATAGATGGGGAGAAGATAGATTTGAAAAAGTAAATTCTAATTGAATATGTCTTAGAATTTATTTTTGAATAACCCAGTAAACCAATGGAGAATAACATGTTATTCCTAAATTGTGCTTGGAAACAACATTGCTGACTAGCTTAAGGTTGCTTATCAAGGGAAGCTGTTAAAACTCTATAGTTTTACTGAACAGCATCAATATCACACATTTGATACAACAGTGTTCAAATGATTAAAAATACATGGCAGTCACTATGTTTTTTTTCTTTTATTCACTTGTTTAATTTTGTAGATTTTGTTTCATTTGTGCTTTCCAAAATCCCCAATGGTTCTACAGTTTCCCTGTTTAGTAATTTGCTGGATTAATCCATGCTGCTTTTTACTAGTTAAGTAGAACTACTATCTTAAAAAGGTAGATAGTTGAAGATTTGAAAAGTATTCTTTTGACAGGCCAGCATAAAATAAAATAGAAAAAATGGTATTATTACAAGTGTAGGAATATATACATTTAAGGTGAAATAAATTATCTGTATGACATAGTATCAATATCTTCTTTTAAAGAGTTACAATTTAGAGACAATTAATGAAATAATTAAAATTAAATAAATTTATATAATTCATTAAAATGAAGTCTTAGATCAGTTGTTTATTCTGCTATAGAATATGTGGTATTTTGAGGGGTAAATTCTGTAAATAGTATTTCTTTAGGAGTTATGTATTTGCATTACAGTCAGACTGAGACTGCTTAATGCTAATAAATTTTGTGTGGTTTATATACAGAAAACTAGATTTTTCATTCACTAGAGTTTCTCAAATCATGGAAGTAATCGCTAAAAATATGTTGCTGTATTAATTTCCAGAGATATGTGTTATGGATCCTGTTTCTAGTAAATTGAGTTAAATATTCCATAATAGCTATTTGTCCATTGTAACAATAATATTTAATTCAGCAATTTCATTTCTTGTATCCATCCCTGTGAGGAAAGTAAACTAAATAAAATAAGGATAACAAAATTATTTTCTACTAAATATGTACACGTTGAATTTAATTCAGGATTAGGAAACCAGTTTCTTTCTTTTATAAAATTAAAAAAGACATCTTTATTTCTTATTTCCTAATTTAACATCAAACAATGCCAATCCACGGATGGCAAGCATTTAGTAGATGGAAAATAAAGAACAATCACTGAATATAAATTGAACCTTTCAGTTTAGTGCATCCTCCTATATTTATTGAAGGAAATGATGAATGTTCAGAAGAGGGTCTTCTGTTCCTTACACATATTTATTGAATTATTTTTGAACATGAACTTGATTTATAAACATCAACCACATAAAACAAAAGAACTGAACATGAGCAGAAGTTCTTTAGAGGAAAGAAATAGTTGTAGCCATCTTGATTGAATTTCCTCTTTGTAAATTTTGTTTTCTATTAGTAGTAGCATTTTCTAAACACTATTTCATTAGCTAAAAAATTAGTTCTCCTTATGGGAAACTAAAACTTAAATTATCTATCTGTTTTTAATATGGTAATATTAAATTCAAGAACTGTTTTGTATATGGCAAGTCATATGGAAGGTTTAAACTAACGTAGTAGTGAAATTAGATTCTTGTTTCACTTGAGAAAAATCTCAACCTGCAAAAGCCCCAATGATGTTTCTTAAGATATCATTTTGGAATTAAGATTCCACACTTACATTTATTGCTCTGTAAGTAATTTTTTTCTTTATTAATTTTTATAAAATGCTTGGTCTTTGTCCAAAGTTTATAAATAACAGCAAGTTCCATTCAAGGTCAGAGGCATCAAAGTGAGTCTAAGATATTCAAATTTAAAAAAACTCTTATTTTGCTAATCTGTTAACTTTCAAGCTATCCATTTTCCACACGTTTTTTTTTTTTGGACATGGCTAGTTTTTGATAGGCCTTATAGCTCAGTAGCCAGAGCATGCCCATGCCAAGCAGGGACTTTGAAACCATTTGTAGTCCGCAGTTACAATGCTGTAAGATTCAAGCCCGTGGTAATTGTCAGATCTTGCTTGACACACTTCACAAAATATTTTGCTAATAAGAGTTGATTTTTAAAAAAAATCTAGTGATTATCCAGCCCTGCAATTTATCCAAGTCTCTCTGCAGTGTCTCCCTGCCTTCGAGGGAGGCAACAGCTCCTCCTAGTTTTGTGTCATCTGCAAACTTGTTTAGTATCCCTTCAAGTCTTGCATCCAAGCCATTTATGAACATGCTGAAGACCACAGGGCACAAAACAGAGCCCTGTGAAACCCCACTAGTAAGAGATTGCCAGCCTGATGTTACCTCATTCATTATTACCCCCTGTGATTGACCCATGAGTCAGTTGCTCAGCCACTGCATGATCTGTTTATCCAGCTATGGGCTGGACATTGTATCCAGAGGGGTACTGTGAGAGACAATATTAAAATCTTTACTAAAATCCCAAAAGATTACATCAACTGGCTTCCCTGGATCAACTAGGCACAGTAAATTGAACTTCTTGCTGGGCAAGTATCTCCTTCATCGTCATTTTCTGCCAGACACTTCTTTTCTCAGGATCCTTTCTGGCTGCCTGAGAGACCTCTCTTACAACACATAATATTCTCTATATGTTGTATGTAGGGATCCTGGACACTTGAGGTGCCTAGGAGATATCAGCAGTTATAATATATTGTATTCTACCTTTTTTGAATATCTGGAGTCAAGTTTCAAATCTCAGATTTAAGACAGCACTAGTAGAGTCAAATCAAGGAACTTCAGTTTACCACTAAAGGATATTTCTCTGCATCAATCTTCTAACATAATCTCTTTTTATAGATCTTCAATGTTTTCTTAAGGGCCATCATGAGAAAGAATAATTGAGAAATATGATTCAGAGATGTAATACATATTTTACTGCTAGAACTCTAAGTTTAAACATGTGTAAAAATACATAAAGTCATAAACTTCTTTTGTAAGTTTTCTGCGAAGATTGATGTGTATGGTTAAACTACATCAGATTAGCAGTCATTAGACACAGGTGATCAAGTAGCCTAAATGTAATCTTTTTAGGCGTGGTCTTCTGATTTTTAAATAGCTTTGATCAGATGCAGACAAGTAACATTTATATAAATATCCATTCCATATCTTATCAGCGCGGGGTGTTACTGCCAGAAATCTGTTTTTGCATAAACACACCAGTAAATCAAATTACTGACAGTCATGTTAACACAATGAATACTTTTAAGGAAACATGTCAGAAGATTAATTTCACACTGAAAATAGTTAATGCAGCAAGGTAAAACTGCTTTTCTCATAAAGGAAAATACCTTTAGCTCTCAATAGATTTGCCTTGTGTCTAACCAAATTATTAATACTATGAACCTGTAGTCAGCTGATTGCAAAAAAATCTCCCAAGATTTAAAACATTCCTCAGGATTGGTTTCTTTACTGTGTGTACCACAATAGTTCTAAGTGGCACCACTGATCTTCCAGAGCTCTGCAGGCACCTTCCTACATGTCCATATATTAGCCATAAACCAGCTGTAGACTGTTTAATGGATAATCCACATGCACTTTGAGCTATAAGTAGTGGTTTACAGATCTCAATTGGTAGAATTTGCTGAAGGAAGCAATTGCAAAATTAATTGCAAAAAAAAGTAACTGTTTATATAACAAAGGAGATTTTAAAAAATGAACAGGCAAAAAAATCCTATTAGAAATTCATATTCTGTTACTGTTTTCTGTAACATGAATTTATTTATAGCGATTTTTCTTCTCCTTATTTTTCTTTCTGATTATGGAATGGTGATAGTGTCACGCAAGGTTGACCTGATCTAGTAAGAAGGATTATAACTGTCATGAAAGCTCCCATGAGTTTGGATCAAGGTTGGAAAACAGAATGATTGCTTTCCACTAACAGGATCTGTTTCAATGGAGCTAAAGCAACCTCTGGATTGATTGCAGGGGAATTCCAAGACCACAGATGAACAAAGTGACTCACAGTGCTCTAGCTTATCAGTCCCCTGAAAACTAAATGCAGCTACTCAAATCAGTCTTTCAGTGTTACAAGATGTGTCCAAACATGAAGCTTTTTTGTCTCTTCAAGTTTTTAACAGTATGTCTTGGTTTTAAGACAATTGTGCAATTTAAGTTTGAAACAAAACAGATCACAAAATATGGAACTATGGTAGCTGCAAACACCAGTGGGGTGCAGTCTGGCAATATTGTGGGCAGTTGAGCTCTCACCAACTCCCTACCTGAAAAGAGAGAAGCAAACCTTTGTGGCCAGCATTTTTCTCTAAGGGGTTTGAGCTGCAATCCAGCAAGTGGTAGCAGAATTGCTGCAGGGACTCTGGGGGTGAAGCCACACTGCCTTCTCCCGTCCAGTGCTGAGAGAGAGAAAGAGTGCTCCAGATCGGACACTGATCATGAGCCACAGGCTAGAAATCCCTGCTTTGCATGCTTCCATTCCCCATGCCACCTTCCCTGCTCCCAAAATGGCACAGCATCCCCAGGGCCAGCCACACCCACACCACTGCCATTGCTCAACACCTGCACCAATCCCACCAGCTGAGCTCCCGTGAGGCCAGTCACCGCGGCCAAGGTGGTGGTGGCAGGTGGCTGTCAGGGCACAGAGTGTGGCACCAGTGACATGCGGGAGTGGTGGGATCTATGCCGCACTCCTGCTGAGGAATCCTTTTCTTAGCTTAGCTTTCCTCAGTTTGCCAGCATTGTGGTGGTAATGGGAAAAATTTCCCAAAAAAGAAATCTAACCCATAACAAAGTGTCATTCACTCTGCTATCTGTTCTTCAGACTCCTCATCAGAATTTATATTTCTTCAAAGCCAAATAGAGTTTAGAGAAATTTCTGCTATGAGATCAGAACACAGAAGCCATGCAGAAGCAAGGATTTGTTCTTGATGTGTGAAAGCGCATGAGAACACCTGTCTGGAAAGTTTTCAATGATGGCTAAATAATCCTTCCGTTTAAGAGAATATCCAGAGCCTTGCAGTTATTCCACGCTATGGAAGCAATTAGCAGTTTCCTCAGTATAACAGATGTAGCATAAATAAAATGATGCATAACTAAATCACTGTTGCATT
Organism: Serilophus lunatus; assembly: GCA_013399895.1. NCBI lineage: Eukaryota > Metazoa > Chordata > Aves > Passeriformes > Eurylaimidae > Serilophus > Serilophus lunatus. Next base: position 17,647 of record VXBA01006211.1, on the reverse strand, counting down.
TTATCATGCCCAATTGCTCCAAACCTTCACAGCGGGGTCTAATTCCTAGGTAACTTGAACTGAGAAGCCAAACTACATATCACAGGAAATGTGACATGAAGCCATATTTACCCCTGTAACTTTTTTAGCTTAGATGCTTGATAACTTATAAGTAAAACAATGGGGTCTCTCAGAAATTAGTCTTAATATAACTGAATCTCTATTTTGGACATCGTTATATTTTGCATAATTTGACTAATAGGTTTTTGCAAAAAAAGTGCAGAGTAGTTCTATACATTCCCCCAGCAGCAATAAAAAACGCCGAGATATACATTTTTGAATCTGTACAGAATAGAAATGTACACACACAAGACATGTTTACTCTTTTAAATGTAGTTGTGCCAGCATATTGCTGAGAACAAGGATAAAAACAAGATAGTTGTTATTAAAAGTTCCACAAAGATTTACTGCATTTTGGAAAGATACAATCTCTCTTAATAATCCCTCCTAATACTGGGATAAATTTGGTAGCCTATACCAAGAGAACTTTTTTCAAATCCTGTTGAGCCAACATCAACAATTTACAAGCAGACAAATGGTTTTCCCTTTTTTAACTTGAGATATTACTAGTTTGTGTTGGTGGAAGTTCGGTAGGAACTGAGCTGTTCTACTTTCTCTCTGATTTATTTTATTTTCAGAATCTGTCTGATAGCAAGGTTGCTTATTTATCCATTATACCTTTTCCAAATCAGTTTCTTTGTTTACCTTCTTTTTGCAATTGCCAATATTTAAAGGCTTGGTTTTGTTTTTTGGTTTTGTTTACAGAAAAGGTATTATGGGGCAACTAGCAAAGTACCCTAACTTGTTTTCTTGCCTGGTTTCTACCTCTTTTTATTTTTTTCTCATTTTATTTTTGGATGATAACTTCCCAAACATTTGCTCATTTAAAAAATTACCTCTTTTACCCAAACGGTATTTGGCCTTTTTGATGATAGAAGCAATAGTAACAATATTTCAGTTTTCTTGAGTATTTTAGGAGCATCTGGAGAAGCACACTTGAGATTATCTTACCTAAGTACACAGTCATTTAAGGTAAATCCACAAAATATTTACTGATCTATCTAGTATCAGATATCATGGGCTGTTAGTTTGATTGTAATTTCAGACTTGCCCCTGGTTAATTCATGGCTTCTCCCAGAAGTCTGTCAGTCAGGCACTGCCACTGCTATATTTCAGAGGATGATGAGAGAGTGACTCTCACATGTTTCCTCTGGACATTCCAGGTATTTTGCTGTAACTAACTGTGGAGTAATAGATAAAGTCAAAAGTTAAAATAGAATAAGACTTATAGGGGAAAGACCAGCTGCCATTTCTTGGATAACCACAAAGAGATTCCAGCCGCCATTTCCCAGACAACTTAAAGGTCACTTTGTCCCACGAAGTTCCCTGAATTCTGATAAGTGTCTGTTATAACTGAATGTAACTGAAGAAGAGAGAGGCATGAAGATATCATGGTCATTCTCTGCAAACATTCTGCAGGAAGGGAACATGGTGGCCCTTTTGACCGGTACTAGTTATCAAGAGAGAAGAAATGCCTGTCACACCACCCAGATATAGCATTTTTGACTAAAGTAATCTAAATTCCTCCTAAACCCAAAGAAATAGTATAAAAGACATTCGAAATGGGTGAGGAGAAGATTTCCACCAACATCACTGAGGCCAGTTAACAGGCTGAACTCCTCTTGCCTCCCACCACAGGGATGGATGCCTGTGTAGCTAAGCAGCAAATTATGCAAACTAATTATTTGCTTTAAAGAGTAAAGCTTGCTTTTTCTTCATAATATTTTAGTATTTTTATGCTTTTACTGTAGAACTTGTGGTTATTCTTTGTCTTATCTTGTTAATATGATTTTAAATGTGTTTTTGCAGACAAACCCTGTCACCAACTACCATGAACCTTTGCTCTCTTGTCACAATTTGCACTAATATGAAGTGTTATTTTGTACACTGTTAGAGTTATTCCTAATAAAGTGCTAATTGTTACCAGAAACAAATAACACATTGAGGAGACTTGCTGAGTAGCCTCTCTCCTCTGTTGTCTCAGGAGCCCCCCTGAAAGGGCAATTGAACATATTCTCTGTTTTGTGAATTTGCTTGGTGAACGTCTTCCCCTGCGGTGGGATTCCAATAGACTGATTATGCACTAAAGAGTTTTGATTTCCGAGGGGCCCCGGCAGAAAAACAAATTATTAAGGGTAGAGAAAAGTCTTCCCTCTGAAAAGGCTGGGCAAATTCCACTCCTCCCCTCCATTTTACTTGAAACATATGATTGAAAAATAGTAGAAAATCACAACAGTAATGTCTCTCTTTGTGACTAGATATTATGATTGTATTAGCAAATAAGAAAGGCTATAAGATAACAGTTCTGAAAATGCATTTTCAGAATGTTCCTGGGAAGTCACTTTTAAGAAGTACGTTAAGATGACCTTAGTTTTACTTTGGTCGGTTAAACAGGGCCACATTGGAGACAGTTCATTTTGAAAAGAGAAACTGAGAACAGAGGATTCCTCACCACAGGTGCTTTGAGCTCAGCCAAACAGAAGGATGGGTGGTTTGGATATTTGTGCATTAGTGTGGATAAGAGAAGCAGGGGAGGAGAGAGGGATGATCACTTGTCTCTCTGCTAGCTGTTATTTTCCCCCATTGACCTCTCAGAGGACTCTTTATTCCACAAGGAAAAAGACCCAGTTTGGGAAGAGACATGTAATTTTTTTAATCACCCAGAGTGATTACAAAAAGCAATTAATATAGTCAGCTGATATACTGCTTTTCTTAGTTGTATCAATTGTGTATTGTGAATCCTTCATGTACAGATGGCAATCAGTAGCTAGAAAAGACAGTAAGTATATCATGGGACAGCAAAGTTATATTGTAGGTTTAATGTTTAATATGGATTCTAAGGCTTCAACTAAAATTACTCCTTTCATTGTATGGGATTTTCAGCTTTCATGTAGATTTTTTTTATCTGGCTCCAATGTTTTCTCTTACAACATGTATTGATTGAATGATCTAGAGTTCAAAATATTTTTCTGATTGTATTTTGAATAATGACTTCTTGTTTCTATCAGTCTGACTTTGTAAATATATAAATAAAAATAAGAATTAATTCAACATTAATGTAGTTAAGTATAGATAAATTTACTCTCTAAAGAGAAATGGATTATTGGTTTCACTGTGAAATTCTCAGATAGTTATTGTCACTATTGTACTACATTTTAGACAATGCATTCATTAAGAGAAGATATTTGTAATAAAAACAAGATCTAGAAGGATTAGTCTGGAAAACGGTTTTTAAAAATCTTACTTTTACTTGCTTTTTCTATCTCATACCCTTTCTTATATTCCTAATAAGCAGTTTTCTGTTTCCTTTTTCCACAGTTTATGTAACACATAAACTACTAGCACAACAAGGAAATGCTTGACTTTAAACACAATATGCATTGATTTCTTCTTAATTCCCTAACAAAGTTTTCTTAATATGTTTACAAAGTCTCTGTTACAGGATCTAGTTTTTTGGGGTTTGGTTTGTTGTTTTTTTTTTTCAGAAACTACATCTTCTCTTAAAACAGATGATTTTTTTCTCTTTTGGAACATTTCTATTTCCAAATACAAGGAATATGACTGACTATTGTGTTTTCACAGCAAGATTCTTGTAACAGGGAGGGGTGTGTGGGTGTGGGGTGGCTATACTGGTGGCTTCTCTGAGATGCTTCTGGAAGCTTCCCCTCTGTCTGACAGAGCCCATGCCAGCCAGCTCCAGAATAGACCCTCTACTGGTCAAAGTCAAGCCAATCAGGAATGATAGTAATGCATCTACGATAACAATTTAGAAGGGAAACAGAAAAGTTATTGTGCAGGAGTAACTGCAGTCAGAGAAGAGAGAAATAAGAGTATGTGAGAGAAACTACTCTGCAGACAGCAAGGTCAAAGGGAAAGGAGAAGGTTCCCCAGTTGCCAGAGCTAAGCTGCCCCTGCAGACCATGGTGAAGATAAAGGTTAGGGTAGGCTGTTCCTCTAAAGCCCATGGATGTCCATGAGCATGCAGAGATTCCACCTGAGATGCAAGGAGGAGTCCCACACCAGNTTTGATTGGTAATAAATTCAATTCGTATCACCAAGCTGAGTCTGTTTTGCCTGTGACAGTGATTGATAAGTGATTTTTTTCCTGTCCTTACCTCAACTCATAAGCCTTTAGTTGTATTTTCTCTCTCCTGTCCAGTCGTGGAGGGGAGTGATATAGCAGCTTTGGTGGGTACCAGGCATTCAGCCAGGATCAAACCACCACTTACACACATTTAATCAGATGAACCTATCATGATATGCTGAACAAGCCTGTCACCCTCAGAACACTGTCAGCCTGTCAACCTCAGAACACTGAACAGAGCATCTACCTACTCTCTGGGTAACCTCATTGTAAAAAAAAAAAAAAGTCTTTCTTATACCTAGTCTGAACCTACACTCTTTTACACCTAAAGAAGCTGTCCCCATCCTTCTTACAAGCCCCTTTTAGGTACTGGTAGGCTGCTAGAAGGTCTTCCCAGAGCCTCCTGTTCTCCAATCTGTACAACTCCAAATCTCTCTGTTGTCATAGAAGTGGTGTTCCAGTCCCCTAATCATCTTCATGGTCCTTTTCTGGTCTATAACTTTAGCTGTGCTGAGGACTCCAGAGAGGGATGCAGCACTCAAGGTGGGGTCTCACAAGAGTATCATAGAATGGCAGAATCACCTCCTTTGAGATTCTGGCAATACTTCTTTTGATGTAGTCCAAGATAGAATTTGCTTTCTGGGCTGCAGGTGTGCATTGCCAAGTCCCTTGTTTAGTACACCAACACCTCCAAGTTCTTCTCAGCAGAGCTGCTCTCCATCTGTTCATTCCCCAGCCTATTTTAATATTGTATCCATTTGATCCATCTGATCCATTTACAGGATCTTACCCTTGGCCTTGTTAAACCTCATGAGGTTCCCACGGGCCCACTTCTTGATCTTGTCCAGGTCCCTTGGGATGACATCTGATCTCTCAGGCATGCCAGCTGCACCACTCAGCTTGATGTCATATTCCATCCTCTTACTCTTAATAAAATTTATGTAATTGTTTAGTGCCACTGTTTGCCATATGACAAACACATTTCTTAGTCATATAATCTAATAGGAACTCTATTTGATTTACAATTTCTTTTTTAGATACTTGCTTTTATTTGACTTCTTCTCCTCCAAGGTATATTGCTTGCAAAATTCCTGAAAGATGACTTCAGTGGTATGCAAAACATTCATGTGTTTTTTGTATTATTTTTAAGCCCATCATGAGATATCCTTGAGTTATTTTTAGAAAAAATATTTATAATAGAAATATTATATTAGCATTTTATTTAACACTATTTTTTCAACACTATTTTTTCACTTATTTCAAACATTACAAAGAGGAAAAAAACAAAATCCCAATGCAGAAAAACTGACACAAGATAGATGAGCAGAGGATTTGGTTTTGCTCTGTAAGGCTTTTACAATCTTTAGTCATAGCGTTAGTTTTAGTAAATTTCATCAGTGGTATCTATATTCGTTTTTAAAAATTCCACTGCCAAGGAAAAAAGAATGAAGTGTCCAACCCTACTGAGTGTATGGGAGAACAAAAAGTTCCTATTATTATTCCTATAGAAATCTTTTCTTACTAGATGCTGAATAAAACTGCTCCTGAACTTTAGGTCATCTTATTCAGGAAAAATTTACACGGTTGAGAGAAAGGATTCCACAGGGTTTTAGTAATTCTTATTTTCCTTTAAAAGAAGCTGTTTTTAAACGGTAAGTCCATTGTATTGGTTTCTCTGCGGCCAGGTTTTGGTAGCAGCGGGGTGACTGAGGGGGAAGCTTCTTTGAAAAGCTGCTGGAAGTTTTCCCCATGTCCAGCAGAGCCAATGCCAGCTGGCTCCAGGCTGGACCCACTGCTGACCAAGGCCAGGCCAATCAGCAGTTAAAGGAACGCCTCTGTGATAACATATTAAAGAAAGCTGGGGGGAAAAAAAAGTTAGTTAGATGAAGATGGCTGCCGGAGAAGAGTAGGGTGAGAGCCTGTGAACCACAATGCAGTGGAGAAGGAGGGGGAGGAGATGCTCCAGGTGCCGGAGCTGAGATCCAGCTGCAGCCCGTGGTGAAGACCATGGTGAAGCAGCTGTGCCCCTGCAGCCCATGGAGGACCACAGGAGTGCAGAGATCCACCTGTAGCCCATGGAGGAGCCCATGCTGGAGCAGGTGGATTTTGGGGGAAGGCTGTGACCCCATGGGAGGTCCATGCTGGAGCAGGGTCCTGATAGGGAACTGTAGCCCAATGAGGAAAGGAGCCCACACTGGAGCAGGATTTCCTGTTAGGACTTGTGGCCTGTGGGTCCCACGCTGGAGCAGCCTGTATCTGAAGGACTGCACCTTGTGGAATGTGACCCATGTCGTAGCAGTGTCTGAAGGGCTGCTGCCCATGGGCTGGACTCTCACTGGAGCGGTTTGTGAGATGAACTGTGTCCTGTGGGAGAGATCCTCACTGGAGCAGTTTGTGAAGAGCTGTCTCCCATGGGATGAGACCCCATGGAATGCAGTTGGAAAGACTCTTCTCCCCAAGCAGCAGCTGAAAACATCAGCTGACTATAACAACCCCCTCCTCCACCTTGCCTTTTCCCTGGACCACTGTGGAGAGGAGGTTGGATGAAAGAAGGAGAGGATGGGGGGAAAAGGTGTCCTTTATTGTCTCTCACTCTTAAGCTCTGATCTTGTTAGTAATAAATTTAACTATTATTCCCATATGGAGTCATGTTTTGCCTGTGACGGTGATTAGCAAAGAATCTTTTATAGTCCTTATCTCAACTCACAAAACCTCTCTTTATATTCTCTCTCCTCTATTGCTGGGTGAGGGGGGAGTGAGAGAGTGGCTGTGGCGGGCCCCTGGCAACCAGCCCGGGTTAAACCACTACATCCATAAACAATGCAAGGCTCTGCTGACTAAATGATGTTGAGATGTTTAAATAGGATTGTACTATTCCATGACTTCCTGTTATTTTTATAGCATTCCTTCAGAGATATTCTTTCAACAACCTTCAGAGATAAAGAACAAAAAAGGAATTGTTCAAAATAGGACTTTCATAAGAAAAAGATAACATTATTCCCTTATACGGAACTTTAACAGGAAATACTTTAACTTTTTCTCAAGTATTTTTCAGCTCCCTCACACAAGTTTACATTTCTTCTAAAATAAGAACAACCTTGAAGGGCAAGAAACATCTTTTTACTGTATGCCAAAATACTCAGTAAATTTTAACTTGGGAAGGCTCTGACACTATTTTCTAAATATGGCTTTAGCAGATTCATGACATATTGACATGTTTTCAGGATACTTGTAATTCATAACTTTTATCACAACACACTGACATGCTCTGCTTTTACAGAAAGTTCTTATTTTTCCTCCGTGAATAATCTCATTACAGCTTTACTACAGGGTTTCAAGGATAAGTTTGGGGTTTAATTGTTTTGATGGTCTTACTGAATTAATTAAATCTTTTATTTCCTTTTCCTTTGCGTTCAGTAAGCCTTTGGACCTCTTTGCTGCAATAACATAGTGCTGACTCATTTTCAACTTGTTTCTCAATATTTTCTGCAAATGTTGAGCAAATATTGAGAAAAATTAAGGGCTAATCATGCAAGCAGAAACTCTGTGAAGTGGAATATGATGAAGAACTTTACATCCATCCTGCCTGCATTTGCCTACAGACACTTGAGATTGACCCTTGTTCGTGCAGTTTTCACAGAGGATGTGCAAGGGCCCTTCCCATTTTGATGCTCCCCAGAGACTTCTCTCAGTAGGCATAGTCTTGCTCCCTTTAACTGAATCCTTCCCTGCCCAGGAATTTTCAGATATGTAGTTCCTTCTCCTGTCTCATTTTCTTCTCTTCTACACAGTTTTCCATATGTTAACGTCATAAGTCAAAGGGAATTGTTGTACTGAGTGTAAGCACAGCAGAATAGTCAGACTCTGTTATTGTGCTGCTTCTTGCAAAGTAATTTGAAGGTATGACTGTGTCATTCTGGATTAATAGAAATTATAATTTCATTTAGGCTATATATTTGCTGACACTAAAACAAAGAGACAGGAATTGGGTGATGGGTGCTGCCTGATCATCAATGCTATATACCAGCAATTTAAACATTACTTTTGCCTTGGAACTGTATAACCATAGTGAATTATATGACAGAAGATACACATTTGGGTGATGGGAGAACTGCAGTTTTGAGATTTTTAAGGACTCAAACACAGAGAGTGTAATCTTCTCCAACCCTGTTGCTTTGATTTTATAACCTGGCTTAACATGTTAAACTAATAAAAGACACTATGTGAAGATTATGCCTGCAAATCAGATGTGATTATAATTAATAATCTTCCCATTTTAAAGAGCATTTTAAGAACTTTGAACTGTCAGTATTTAAATTACTTCAGTTACACTCTGTGAAGCTCCATAAAATTTATATCTTTATAAGACTAGCTTGGAAGGGTTGATACAACTGACAGCTCTTCACAGTTCAATAGACATTCTAAAGATATTAAACAAAAAAAGAAAAAAACAAATCTCATGTAAAAGAAACAGGACCTCATATTTCCTTAAATGTTTCAGGCAAATTTGTATAAGGTTTCTCTGCGTCATCATCATCGTCGTCATCGTCTTCTTCTTCTTCTCTTTCTTCTCCTTCTCCTTCTTTCCCTTCTTCTCTTTCTTCTTCTCCTTCTTCTTCTCTTTCTTCTTCTTCTTCTCACTTTCTTATTATATAGAAACAGCTTAATTTAAGTGAAGGTAAAGGAATTAATCTTAAATTAAGCAGACAGTTATTTTGAAGTAACTGATTGAAAGCAAATCATCTAGAAAAGGAGAGAAAGGAGATGGAAAGTTATATGGATAAAAAGAAAGGGAGCAGGAATCCCTACGGTGTATGAGAGACAGAATAAAGTGAAATAAGGTCTAAAGCAATAGCTCCCAACTTGCAAGTGAATCAAGCTATTTCTCACCAAGGCTTTTGAAGAAGAAGCAGGAAAGTGAAAGATTTTTTTTCAGTCTTGTCAGTTAAAAAAGTTATGACTTAGGTCCACCTATGACATAGAAGTCCTGTCAATTTTTTTTTTCACTTGTAGGAATTTTTATTCTTCAATTGATTTTTCAGCTTTTAGAATGTTCTTGAATTATTTCAATTCAGTCATGACACTCAATTACTAAAATACTCCATCAAAAAACATGTCTGAGATGAGTAGATAAATCACTTTATTAGAGTGTTTGTCCTTTTTCATTGATCAAAAGAACACAAAATGTAGATGCTAATTTTTAACTGGTTAAAGTCAGGTAGCAATAATCTCTGAGTAAATCCTGGAGGCCTTTAATCTTGTCTATTTCTTAGGATGCATAGCTTTTTTTACAGTTTGCTACCTTGCAGTCTGCCCTACACAAAGAATGTCTGTTTCTTCTTGACAAATTTTACCTTTATTTCAGTTTTCCAGATACCAACAATCATTCCTGCATAACAAGGCATGAAAAACATCACACTAAATTCCAAACTACTGGGAAGTCTTGTTCTCTTGGCCTTTCTGACGTAAAAAATTTGTGAAGTCCATCTTGTTAAACAGAGACATATGGAAGTAGCACTGACATTTGAATCCTGTTACTATGATCTTTCACTCTACTGTGGTTGATGTGCCTCTAGTGAAGCAGAGAAGGATGCTGTGAAATTTGCAACATGCTCATGCAGGAGCTGCTAATGCAACAGCCAAGTACAGAAGGGCCAGAGCACCACAATGGATAAGTGTCTTGGGACTGCCAGAGGTTTTTTTAGGGGTTCAAAATTTATTATTTACCTCTTATTCCCCTCTCTGAAATATTCTTCGATAGCTATAAGAAATGAACTTCTATCATAGGATTTTACTCATTGAGGTAATTTACTCTCTGTAAAGATAATTATATTTGAAAAATGCTTGAAGAACAATGGAGCAAAGAGAGGAGGAAATGGCAGATATTGGACACACTCTAAAAATGCAAATTAGATTTGTATTATCTTGGGAAAGCAGACTTTAAGAAATTTTTTAAAAATTTTTTCCACAAAAGCTTAAGCAAATCAAAAAAATAGGAATATCTGAATTCAGATCTTACAATTTTAAATAAATGAAAAGGTTAATTTTGTTTAAAGAAACAGAGATACTTCTTTATATCAAGCATTTCCTTTTTGAGGAAACATAATAATAAACACATAAAGAACCAAAATCTGCCTTTCTATGGATTCTAATTATTCATTCAGTTGTTTTATTGGATTTTTTGTCAATGGCAACAGAGGACGTCAGTAAGTCATCTCATGTGGTGAAACACAAAGTCTTCTCATGACTTGTGTGAGAAAAACCAGCAGCATATGAAGCTTTTCAGAAGTGGACTTTATTGCACTGATCCTGTTAAAAAAAATGATTCAGTTAACTTACACATTTCTGCTTTATAATTACAAGTAGACAGAATGCTCTGAAGGATAAATACTGCAGAGGACCTCTGGAAGGCAGAGGAATTGGTATAGTTAGGTGACTCAGAGATAAAATGGGAAATATATTATAAGAATAATTTCTTTCCTTAAAGATGACGCAGCAAAGAGATTTCAAATGTCAGCCTTCAAGTATGAGGTGTAATCCTTCTATTAATCATACACAATGAACTAAAGTTTTTCAAGTAGAGATGTAGTCTTTTTTTAATATATTGTGAGGAAATACAGGAAGATAACTAGTACTACATTAATAGAAATATACTGAAAATATTAGGTGTTTAACACACATTTTGTTAATAATCTAACAGAAATTGTTGACTGGCATCTACATTTGACTGCTCACTACATGAGAAGCACCCAAAGATCACCCAGAATAACAAAGAAACAAAGGGGGACTTTCTGAATAAACTTATCCTATGACACAAATGTGTGTGGAACACATAAAAAGATAAAAAGAACAGCTATAATAAAACTTCCTGATATCTCTATAGAGTCATGATAGTTTAGTCCCTGTTAAATCTTACAAGATCTTTTCATGACTGGTCAAAATAATAGATAGATAAGATACTCTTAGCGGGGTTCATTTGAATAAGGAAGTGAGATGGTAACTTGTAGGAGCCTGAGAAGAGGTGATTTCATTTGTCAAGTAAAAATATGATCATTAGGTCCTAATATTACATTTTGGGGATGGAGAACAAAGCAAGAGATCCTAATTTCTTTCCTTACTTTAATGCATAGTTTAGGAAATGCTCTTACCTGCAAGTTTTATTCAGAAATTCCCTCACAAAGATGTCACTAAAGCTGAAATGCACAAGGCTAAGATTTAGGAGAATGGGTACTCAGTCTAACATAATTACTAAAAACGAGACCTGGAAATAAATTTGAAAACATTTAATTATGAGTTAATGTACCAGACTATGATTTGTATTCTTTAATGAAAGAAGTAATTTTTGAACTAATTAATACCTATACATGTCATATTAAAAAAATTAAATTTTTCTATCTTGAGGAAATCTGGAAATATTTTGAAACCTCTTACTATCATCAAATGGCTTAAGAGCTGGTGCCATCAGAGGAATTTTGGATTCTTCGATCATAGGACAACCTTTACCATACCTGGCCTGCTAGACCCAGATGGGTTACATCCCCTGAGTCAACAGAGCTCATTGAGAGGGCTTTAAACTAGGTTTAAAGGGAGAAGGGGATGAAACCAGGCTCTCTAGAGGTGATCCTGAGGGTGGCGAGCCAAAACCAAAGGTGAATTTAGCAGCTGAATTTACACAGCTGAACCGCGTGTACACTAATGGACAAAGAATGGATAACAAACAGGAGGAGCTGGAAACCTTGGTATATCAGGAGAGGTATGACCATCACAAAGACGTGATGGAATGACTCACATGATTGGAGTGTTGGATTGGACGGCAACAAATTCTTCAGGAAAGGTAGGAAAGGGAAAACGGGTGGAAGGGTGGCCCTGTATATTAGGGAGACTTGACACCATGGAGCTTGAGACTAAGGATGATCAGGATAAGTGTCTACGGGGTAAGAGTTAGAATGACAGCCAACAAGGCTGACATCTTGGTTGGAGTCTGTTATAGACCACCCAACCAGGAGGGAGAGGTAGATCTATTGTCCTATAAGCAGATGCAGGATGTCTTGAGATCATCAGCCCTTGTTCTAAGAGAATTCAACNAGCTTGAGACTAAGGATGATCAGGATAAGTGTCTACGGGGTAAGAGTTAGAATGACAGCCAACAAGGCTGACATCTTGGTTGGAGTCTGTTATAGACCACCCAACCAGGAGGGAGAGGTAGATCTATTGTCCTATAAGCAGATGCAGGATGTCTTGAGATCATCAGCCCTTGTTCTAAGAGAATTCAACCTGCTGGGAACTCAACACAGCAGAGAGGAGGCAGTCTAGAAGGTTCTTAGCCTGTATTGAGAATTGCTTCTTATCACAGCTGGTGAGTGAGCCCTTGCCGGGCTCCCTCATGGTGGCGTGGGAGGCTGGCGTGGCCACTGGGGTGCTTCTGATGTTACTGCCCCGCGGCCATGGGCACCAGGGCACCGCTGGTAAAGAACAACTGGCGGGTGTCTGCGCCCGCCACTGCCAGAGCCCACCTCAGACACCCAGGGATCGAGCGGCCGCTGCCCACAGAAGGGACATGGAACAGCACAGCAACTGTCTCTCCCTGGCGCTGGGCTCTGCTCCGTGCCGCGAAAACTTGGGAAAACTGTTGGACCCCGTGCAGCGCCGCGTCTGCCAGCATCCACCGCCAGGGTCGTGACTGGCGCTTGCTGCCAGCCGCCTCTGGCTGGCGTCTCCTGCCCGCAGCTGCCACGAGGGGAACTCACATCTTTGCCGCTGCCCGCATGGCTGAGCCGGGAACTAGACCGGCCACGCACGCCGATCACAGATGCAGCCACTGGCAGCGGCCCCACTCCCACCTCTGCTCCTCCGCTGCATTTCGGTAAGTTCCTGCTAAGAGAAACTGTGGGGGGAATAGCTGGCCGCCTTCTCNCTAAGACCCCTCAACCCCCTCCCTCCAGTGGACCCAGAACCCCCCCACCCCTGCCCCGCCTCCCTCTCCCAAACCCCCATACTCATCCACAAAATGATTAAGTAACAATCAACAACTTAAGGTAGAAAAATTTCTTGTTAAAATAACATACGTAACTGAACACAACTAAATGAAAAGACTAGGATGTAAACTGTGATCCTACATTCACATATGGCTAGAAAAAACTTGGGACAGGTAGATACTGGAAAATGTCCAGGAAAGATACACAATAAAACTAAATTTCTTCAATCTGTCTCCAAACTAAAATTAATATAGACTTTTCAGAACTATGAAAAAAGCCATCTGCTAACTAGTGAACATGCTGTCCACAGCCAGTATTGTACAAAGGCATAGTCAATTAACTTTCATTTAAAACTCTATTTGGTTCCCAAAGATCTGAAAGGTTTTCTACTGAAATGCATCTCAAAATGTTGAACAAACTTCACAACATAGAAGTAAATTCGTATAAAAGAGAATAATTATGTATTTTTTATTTACTGTCTCCCAGTAGGACTTCCCATCTTCCAGATAGTCCATGAAAAGTGAATCCATATTCTTATCATCTTTTACATTTCTTGTTATTAATTTCTGTATTTTCTTTGAAGATACATAGTTTTTTCTAGTGAAACCTTTCTTTATATTTTTTACCATTTTTAAAAATCAAAATGAATTTATGAGGAGCATAGACATGTAAATCTAACTTGATACAGGAACAAATCTCAATTTCCCTCTTCCCACTGCACATTGTACTTTCTACTCGACAAAAATCCAAAGGAGTAGTATTTTTTCTAATATGAAATGTCACTTGTATGAACACACTGCCTTTATTTCAATGACCACGTTTTAGTTTTATTTAGTTGGATTTTAATAAGAGAGAAAGAAATACGTTTTTACCAATTTTACATAAAATGACAAACTCAGGGACTTTTTTTTTTTTATGAGTTCTTATTGAGCCAGCAAATGTTATTAAGCAAAGTGTTTCCATACAAAGAATATATCATATTATTTTTCTCCCATCCGAAAAAAAATGAAACTCCAGCAGAAAACAGACTCATTTATATCCCTGAAATTGGTTAATGAGGTTCATTGTGAACCTCATGTATATGAATAGATTCTGTATGTATCCAAATGTTGTCCTCATGCTCATATTCAAAGACTATTATTTATTCTCAGTAAATTCCTGATTATGTTTGTACATGTCCTGGTTTTGAGTAAAGTAAGTGCCTGTTTAGGGTGTTAACCTCAATTTATTTCATACAACTCAATCCAGACAAGGTACCCCAGTCTCAATGAGATTGAAACAAATTAGTAACAGCTGCGCAGCAGCTGTTCAGAGCTTCAGCAGCCCAGGAGTGTTTGTAACTGACATGCAGTGTGAGAAACCTTTTGGACTGGAGCGTTCCCAGATAAAATATTAAGCACTGATGCTATCAAAGGTCTTGCTGCTATACTATAGCTTACTTCACTTCACCCTGCCAGTAAAGGCATCATAAGGTGTTAACCCGTCTTAATAGCAGAGGCTCTATAGTGTCAAACCCCTCAGTGTAAAACACCTTCTGTGAAAGTTCACAAGGAATTTGCTGGACAATCTGCAAAAACTAGTGTGACTACCTGATAGAAGAATATGGGAAGGTAGAGGACAAAGGCCCTCAAATAGCTATTAAAATTCTGGGACTCAATCTTCAGTCTATGAGTCTGAATGGGAAATGAAAATGGGAAGTCTGAAAACTTTTGGAACTCTGACCGAATATTTATCTATCCCTGTAAGTGTGTGTGTGTGGAAAGATTCTTATAAATATCTCTTGGAATAGTTAAAATAGATAATACTTATAAGAATCTTTGTCTGCAGTACATGAAGATGCTTACAACCTTTTTCTAGATAGAAAAGCCACGTCTCATCCCTAATTACAAAATAGCAAGAGCTTGAGCCTGTGCTTAAATATTCTCTGAAATTAGACTTATTAAAACTACTTTGAAGTCATTACAAGAATTTGTCTTAGGCTATGGTTCTGTGATCAGGTGAAATACGAGACATTTCTAGCAGACCACTGCTGTTGCGCTTTAACCCCAGCTGGCAACTGTGCAGCACACAGCTGTTCACTCTCCCCTGATGACGTGGGGGAGAGAATTGGAAGGGTAAAAGTGAGAAAACTTTTGGGTTGTGTTTAATAGGGAAAGCAAAAGCTACATGCATAAGCAAAGCAGAACAAGGAATTAATTCACAACTTCCCATGGGCAGGCAGGTGTTTGACCATTTCCAGGAAAGCAGGGATCCATCATGTGTAACAGTGACCTGGGAAGAAAAATGCCATCCATCACTCTGAGCATCATTTTCGTCCTACTTTCCCCCCAGCTTTATATGCTGAGCATGATGCCATATGTTGTGGAATATCCCTTGGGTCAGTTGGGGTCAGCTGTTCTGGCTGGGTCCCCTCACAACTTCTTCTGCACCCCCAGCTCCCTCACTGGTGAAGTGAGGTGAGGAGCCGAACAGGTTTAAACTGTGCAGGCACTGCTCACAATCACAGATACATCAACACTGTTTCCAGCATAAATCCAAAACATAGCCCCATATGCTTGCTGCTGTGAAGAAAATTAACTGTACCCCAGCCCAAATCAGCATAACTTCAATTCAAATTATTGATTTGAGGTCAAGATTAATTAGAAGACTTTTTTTTTTTTTTCCAAATTTTGTTACTGCCAAAGTTTTTATGGAGCCCTTAAAATCACACAAAAAAATCAGTAAGATTTGACTCAGAAATTCTGATGATCGGTATGTTCTCTATAAATATTTCTGAAGAAAATATGTCTGTTTCATTTTGTTTGTTTTGGTTTGATCTTTTTCTGAAGGAAAAAGGCAATAATTGCATTAGGTTTGACTTTGCTGATTGCTCTTCCTTGTTTTATCCTTCATTCATTTTCATAATGTCGTATTTGAGACATCTTTCAGTTTTCAAGGCTGAAGCTCAACTCTTTTCACATCATTTGCTATGCACTTACTTCAAAAGCAAAAAAATAAAATAAATTCTTACTTTCTATCTAAGTTACTAAAACATTTTACTGCTCCATTTAATGGGAGACTATCTCACTAGTATCAAGATTATTTGTGGGGTAGAAAGAGAAATAAAAACTAAGCCATTTAAGTCTGGAGATGAACAGGTAAGAAATAATCCAAAATTTTTATTTTCTCATTAGTCTAGCTTTCTGTGTTTTTGCTGTTTTGTTTTTAGTTTTGTTTGTTTTTTTCCTTCACTTATTGCTGTTTTTTGTTGTTTGGTTTGATGTTCTTTTTTTCGTATGAACAGCTTTTATTTTGATTTAATTTCAGTCCTAGGGAATAGATTTTTCAGACATCACAAAAAACAAATAAAGATCATCAAATTCTATAGTCAACAGGTGCTTGATCCTTTACAGTGTAAGTGCAAGAATGAAGCAAATGGGGGATATGGGGGCTTTTAAAACACTTTCATACTTACTTCAGTGTTCCATAGGAGTTAATTTTTTTTTTTTCTATTTTCCCTTGTGGTTTCACACTGTGCCTGATAAACTGCAGAATGTTTTTCCCAATGTCACATAAAAATAAAATAAAGGAAAAAAAAAAAAAAGGAGAAGGGGAAGGGGAAAGCAAGGCAAGGTAAGGGAGAAATGGGAAACTTTGACAGCAAAACACAGATGAGGAGGTGTGCCATCATCCTGAAGTGCTTAATTCAATAGATCTTTATAGAACAGATCAAATCAGTTTTTTATAAGAAAAGAGAAGAATCTACATTGGAGTAGAAACCCTTAATGTAGTTTGCTCCCAACTTGTTTCACAGCATTATTTTAGAAGTATTTTAGCAATCATACTACTTTCTTCCAATTTTTAGAAATGTCACACATTACTATTTGGAGACTTTTTTATACTAAAGAAAATAATTTTCTGAAAAAAAATCTTCAGAAAACGCGTGAAAAATTAAAAATCCTGCTTATATTTGAGATTAGCTTCACAGTTTCTTCAGCACGATTACATTGATTGTCAAAAAAAAAAAACAGAATGGATTTTCTTGGAGCATTTTCTATTAAATAAAAAAAGATTTTGTTATTGATTTTAAACAGAGACTGGAATAAATTTTATAACTTTATGTCAACAGAGATGTAATAGCAAATCTTACAGAGACTTTAAGTAAGAGTCACTAGTACCTCCTTACTCCTGTGTATTGGCTCCTCAGTACTGGTTGCTTAGGTCTGTACCTTTGGGTGATTTCAGAGATGTTGTCTCCAAGAGATGTCTATAAATTCTGAAGTACATTATGAAGAAAAACTTTCCTGGGATTTAGTTACATAATACCTGGCTGCTTTTCTCCACGGACACCCCCTTCTTGCGGGGGAGAAGCTTGCATGCCCTTATCAGTTTGCGAACTATACTGGTGTTGGCATATGCCTCCGGAAGGGTCTCTTCTTAAAACTAAGTTTTATAACAATATTTTTGAGTACCACTTCCAAATTGTTAGCTGATAAAGGGCCATAGGTCT
>VXBA01006210.1:1984506-2027360 GCA_013399895.1 Serilophus lunatus | reverse complement strand
CACGCGGCGGCCCCGCGCCCCATATAAGGCGGTGGCGCCCGCCGCCGCCTCAGACCGCGCCGGCCGCGCTCCCGCTCTCCGCTGCCACGGGCTCCCTCTCCACCGGCGCCGGACATGGGCTCCGCCGGCACCCGCCCCGCTCTGGCGGCCGCTCTCCTCTGCCTGGCCCGCCTGGTAAGTGCCGCGGCTCTGCCCGCGGTCNTCGCCCTGCCCCGCCGTGTGCCAGTGCCCGGCGGCCGCGCCGCAGTGCGCCCCCGGCGTGGGGCTGGTGCCGGACGGCTGCGGCTGCTGCAAGGTCTGCGCCAAGCAGCTGAACGAGGACTGCAGCCGATCGCAGCCCTGCGACCACACCAAGGGGCTGGAGTGCAACTTCGGGGCCAGCCCCGCCGCCCTGAAGGGCATCTGCAGAGGTAAGCGGAGACCCCGCTCCCCCGGGCCGGACCCCGCGTCCTGGGGTTCGGTAATTTCGAGCCCATGTATGGTTATGCTTTGTTGTCGGTAGCTTGGCAGAAAGGCACATGACTTCAGCAGTCTGGAATGCGATTCAGTACGTCTGGGCTCCGCTAAACGCACATAAGGAAAAGTGATTCCTGACTAAGTTATTGTTCTGGCCCCGCGTCCCCGGGGGGTTGTAGGGAGCTCCGCCGTACATTGAGTTTAACAGACCAGCAAATACCTGCGCTTAAACCAGCGATTCCCGCCGCTGACTCCCTTCTTTCTCTCCCTGTTGGTCTCTGCAGCACAGTCCGAGGGAAGACCGTGTGAATACAACTCCAAAATCTACCAGAACGGCGAGAGCTTCCAGCCGAACTGTAAACACCAGTGTACGTGCATAGATGGAGCTGTGGGCTGCATCCCGCTCTGCCCGCAGGAGCTCTCTCTTCCCAACCTGGGCTGCCCTAGCCCCAGGCTGGTCAAAGTCCCCGGGCAGTGCTGCGAGGAGTGGGTCTGTGACGAAAGCAAGGATGCACTGGAGGAGCTGGAAGGCTTCTTCAGCAAAGAGTTTGGTCCGGATGACTCTGAAGGCGAACTAACCAGGAACAATGAGCTAATCGCCATTGTGAAGGGAGGCCTGAAAATGCTGCCCGGTGAGTGTGGGTTTATCTGGGTGACAATTAAGGAGAGGAAGCCAGAGGGTGGCTGTATGATTCCTTAGACCCCAATGGAAATAAAGAAACTCAGTGAGAGAATATATTTAGGCTAAGCTCTCCTTTTCTTTTTCAGTTTTTGGATCCGAGCCACAAAGCCGAGCTTTTGAGAATCCCAAATGCATTGTGCAAACAACCTCTTGGTCCCAGTGCTCAAAGACATGTGGAACTGGCATCTCCACAAGGGTGACCAATGACAATCCTGACTGCAAGCTCATCAAAGAGACCAGGATATGTGAAGTGAGGCCATGTGGCCAGCCCAGCTATGCCTCCCTAAAGGTAAATACACTCTTCTGGTGTTCCTTTTCTTTCTAAGCTGCTTCAGGTAGGGGGTAAAGGGTGGATAAGAATCTCTTGCTAATAATGCTATTGCCTTTACTTTACAGAAGGGAAAAAAATGTACCAAGACTAAGAAGTCCCCATCCCCAGTGAAGTTTACTTACGCTGGATGTTCCAGTGTGAAGAAGTACCGCCCCAAGTACTGTGGCTCCTGTGTGGATGGCAGGTGCTGTACTCCTCAGCAGACCCGGACTGTCAAGATCAGGTTCCGCTGCGATGATGGGGAAACCTTCACCAAGAGTGTCATGATGATCCAGTCCTGCCGATGCAACTACAACTGTCCACATGCAAATGAAGCTTATCCCTACTACAGACTAGTCAATGACATTCATAAATTTAGGGACTAAGTTGTGTGGGGGGGTGGGTCATGCAAAACAGAATTTTGAAGTAACCAGCCATGGAGAAAGGACCTCTAATGGAAATGGTGCCTTGCCCATTTCAGGGCAACATCGAGATGTTACAGGAGTGCACTGTGCAACTGGACACTAATGCAACAGAGATTTAAGCATACTTAAAGCTTCATAGTACTGGAGCAACTTTACTGCTTCTTTTTGGAGCACCTTATCTAATTATGTACTGTTTTCTGTTTGTAAGTGATCAGATAAATGTTTCGTTCCGGTTACGAAAACTTTTCTATCCTGTTCAATTTAACAGTATGCTTCCCCTTATCCCTCCAATCTTCTCCCACCCTTTCCCAACCAAGTTGGAAGTTACATTCCTTCCTGAGGTGGGCACTTGTGGGGTGTTCACAGTGGCAGCTATTATGTACCAACTGTAGTTTAATGGCAAACAGAAATCAGTTGTTTTAAAGCTGAGTATTTTATTTATCAACCTGTAGCTTGGTTTTTTTTGTTTTGGTTTTTTTCCCTTTTGAGATTTTTTACCCCTTCCAGCCCCTGTAATACTGGAATAAGTTGTAAATGATTTTAATTTTATATTCAATGAATTAAAAGAATTTATTTATGGAATTAATCATTTAATAAAGAAATATTTACCTAACTACTCTTAGTAGAGCATTCTGATAGGCAACAGACAAATACAGCAAATGCAAGAGGTTTCTTAGATACTTTGAAAGTTAGAACAAGCTCTGCTACAGATGCAGCAATGGGTAAATGATGTTTTGAAGTGGAGTCTGCAGTCTACAACCCAACACTTTCTAAAGTATATACAGAAAGAGCTTCTTGGCATTGAAAGCAAATCTTTGATAGACTGAAATGTTAAT
This sequence comes from Serilophus lunatus, assembly GCA_013399895.1. Taxonomy (NCBI): domain Eukaryota; kingdom Metazoa; phylum Chordata; class Aves; order Passeriformes; family Eurylaimidae; genus Serilophus; species Serilophus lunatus. Next base: position 2,024,651 of record VXBA01006210.1, on the reverse strand, counting down.
TAGACTGTCAGATTATTCAAACCGTCCTGGAATTTACAACATAAGGTACTTAATTAGAATGCAGTGCATGCATGGTGATGTTGAACATTGGGGTGGAAGTGGTAGTCAAGTCTGGTTTTTTTGGTGGCTGCTTTTTGCAAATTAATACATATCTGTGGTGGAAGAATGCTTCCTACATTCTGCAGGAGGTAGTTTGCTTTCACTAAATTCAAATTAAATGAGCTTGAAGCAATGACTTTTGTTAATCCTAATAACCCAGTGATGAAAAGTAAACATACTGTTAACAGGAGAAGAATGTGAGGAATTTCGAGTACTTGTCCAATGGAGTAAAAGGCAAAGCAGCTACTCTTTCCCCTTTCTCACTTCTCCTTCCCACTTTTTAAATACACAATTACACTTTGCTCTGTGGGACACAGATGACATTTGGCTAACCGAGGGAGTTGTAAGACAGCTAGCTGGCACACAGCAAGCAAATGACATTTAAACAAATGAACTAGAGCAGGATCTGAGAAAGCATCAAACACTTGTACTCTTCTGGCTAGCCTAAAGCTGCGCTACTGATAAGAGTGAAAGGAAACTTGAAAGAGGGTACTTTTTTCTTCTCCTTGTGTGGGTATTTCTCTGGCAAAATATTCTACCACAGTCTTTAGTATGAAAGATACTGTTCATAAAAAACAGAGACCGAATTTGAGGTTTTAGAATTGTGAAGGGGTGTCATCCAGTGTAATTAGTTAAAAGCAGAATTGGTTAAGGGTCGAGTTTTTATTAATTAGACATAAATATCTCAATAAAATAAATACCCAAATATCTCAGAAGCTTATCTCTGGCAGCTAATGCTCTGCCTGAGAAATTACAGCCCTCCCTCTTCTGCTCTGTCAAGTTCTTTCCCTGAAGGCATTCAAAACTTGAGCTGTTTTGGAATTCACCACCTGGCCACCAGTCTCAGCTGTACCTAAACTTGTCTGTACAGTATTTGTTGACAATAGAAGTGTAAAATGCAAGGAAGCACTTTTGTTTGGCCTCTACTCAGATCTAGCACTGAACACCAGTCGCTCACTGAGAAACCATCAGGGTTACATACTGGGCTACTCCATGGAGAGAGAAGAGAAATACACTGCTCCCAGACACCCAGCAGCTGCAGACACATTCCTCGCCATCCCCACTGTCACACTCGAACAACATCCATCTTCACACCAACGTAAGTAACAGTTCCCCAGAAAATCACATGGATGTGTAACTATACCACACACGTAGGGCATACGCCTGTAACACACACACCATATACAAACAAAAGTGGCCCTTCCAACTGCTGCCTGAAGCGTGGCTCTAGCCAGGCCCTGGGTTTTACAGCCTGCACTTTGGTTTTAACATGTTTCCCCAAGTAGAGGGGTGGTCCTGTAATCTGCTCACTATAAAAATCTACCTGTTGAGAGAATAGGGGCTGCAGAAGCAGATCACATAAACTTAAGAGTAAAATATACTAAGTAAGATTATCCTGATATAAAGACAGGAAATTAATCCCACTAAAAAGAACTGCAAGTCTTTCAAAGCTGGGTTGTCATACGAATTGATTGATTATCATCCATATAGCCCTCTCTTGCTTTTTGCATTTCACAATTAAGTGACAAAACTACTTTTACAACAGTGTAATTTTTTTGTGTGTCACTTTTTCACTTTCATTGAAATCTTTTAATCTTCCGTTTTTACAGTAGGAAAAAAAACCCCTAAAAAACAGATGTGGAAATACAAAGGATAAAAGCTCAAGTTCCATTAAGTGCAGCAGCAGGGTAAGGTAACAAGTACAACTATAATTTCCTTCCTTGTCAAAAACTAAAATATCAACATCCTTCTCCAAGGGGAATACTAGCAGATGAGGAGTTAGGAACACGATAAATAAAGTACATGACCAGAAGCTGTACGCTTGCAGCAAATTTCAGTGCCAGACCATCCAGCAATTCAAACCCTGAAAGTCAAGCCACCAGCACCGTGCGGAGCTCCCTGGAGCCGGGCAGAGCCGGGAGAGCGTGGACACTCCAGGAGGGAGCGCAGCCCGGCTCCAGCAATCCCACCTCGCCCCTCTCCTGCCTGCCCCCGGTCCTGCGGCTGCTCCTTCCCAGCTCTGGGACCGTCACGCCGCACCGGGCAGGGGGCACTCGGTCGAATACGGTGCTGCCGCCACAAGGAGTGTTTGCCACACTACAGGTTTAGGATCGAAGGAATGTATAGCCTTGTGTTCCACGCACTTATTTACAGGGGGCTGATGGTGGTAACCGCTGTAGCAACACAGTGAAGACAAAGTTTCAGCTTCCTTAACTGCTCCGTGACAGGAAGCAGAACAAAAGGAGGAATACGCAGATAGTAGACATCCATGATTGCGATTAAATCTCCCTCCCTTGAAGGAGCAGCAGGTGGAGGAAAAGCGAACATTGTACTGAGAGTGGGACAGCTGAGCTACTACTGAACCGTGAGAATCTCTGCACTCCACATGCCAGTGACTGCAGAGCCCACGGCAGAACAGCCCCACTGGGCTGCCCGACCCTCCAGTGTCTGGGAACAGGCACATCTCCCCACTCCAGGGTGAGGGGCAGCCAGTCGGCTATGCAGGAACCGGCAGAGACGCTGTGGAGCAGTGAGATTGCTGTGGGAGGATTTCCAGTCCACTGGAACTGCATGAATCCCTCACAGGTCTTTAGAACTGAAACAAAAGAGTTTGCAGCGGGCAGTCGTTCAGGGTTGGAAGTTAAACCTACACAGAAGCAGTTAAATGTGTCACACCAGAGGCTTGCTCTTGCCAGATGGTTGCTCTTCTGAGCTGATTGTGAAGAAACACACGTGCACAATTTAGTTTACTCATTTAACCAGTGGAACTATTTCCACAGAGGGCTCCAAGTGCTCAGCACACAACAAGGGAAGGCTGTACAGTTCTACCAGATGCTCTGCCTCAAGCCAGGTTTTTTTCATGTAGACATATCCCTGTTTTCACCTTCACAGTTTTTTTCTCCATGTAATATAGCCATAAAAAAACAGCACACAGAAATGTAGAGCTCTCACAGTGAAAGCAGTAACATACAACTAGCTTTGGAGATACCTGTAAATGCATTTCAACTCATAAACCAAACTGCATCGAACTGCAGCAAGACTTTGTGTCAAGAAAATGCAAGTCCTGTAGAAAAAGATTCCAACCAACAAAATGATACAATATGTGTCTATTATCCTGTACAGACCAAACACCAAGAAATTTAATAGATGGCATCCACTATGCTATGATTTTTCCTCCATAAAAACTACAGAGCTCTGACTTCTATGTACACAATTTATATTGGAGAAATCCTGAAAGACCCCAAGGCACCATTTGCATAAGCAACTTCATCTGTCTTGAAATACAACCACTTACAGGATGGAATGTAGCAACCGTCCAGGAGGAAAACATTTCACAATATTTTGAAGTTTTCATTTACTTGATAGAAAAAAACTCAAAGGTAGGGTACACAGATTTGCCCAGATGGGAATCCAGCTGGGCCACGTATGTTAACAACTTCACCTCCTGACAAACACAGCTTTGATCAGAATGGACTCCATTTAGATATGAGTGAAACAGTCAGCAGTGTAGCCCAGCAACATTTGGAGAACACTGAATATCAGACCAAAAGAAGTGAAGTATATTAGCCAAGTCAAAGACACCGGTTTCTCTGAAACTAGTCATTTACATCAGCATCTCAAACCAACCACATTAGATCCTAATTAGTTCAATAAGTAATTAATGAATGACAAAACTAATCATTAGGTAATTAACAGACAAAATCAGACATCAAGATATCATGGCCATAAAACCAGCAAGTCTATTAAGGAGAATTTGAGACAGGAAAAAATATTTTTCTCTACAGAAGTAGATACTCGTGCTGTAGTGGAACAGTCCCACTAAAATCAACATGGATGCCCAACCACAGCTGAAAGTAGAAGCTGAGAAAAAAGGTCAACAAAGAGATACCAGAGTTTAGATCATACAATCATAGAATATACTGAGCTGGAAGGGAACCATCAGGATCATTGAATACAATTCCTGGCCCTGTGCAAGATACCCCAAAATCACACCATATGCTCGAGAGCATTATTCAAACATTTCTTGAATTCTTGGTGCTGTGAATACTTCCCTGAGGAACCTGTTCTAGTGCTCAATAACTCTCTGGGTGAAAAACCTTTTTCTGATACCCAAACTAAACCTTCTCTGACTCAGCTTCATGCAGCTTCCTCAAGTCCTGTTACTGCTCACAAGAGTGAAGAGATCAGTGCCTGCTCCTCTGCTGCCCCTTATGAGGAGGTTGAAGACCACAATGAAGTCTCCCCTCAGTCTTCTCTTCTCCAGGCTGAACAAAGTGACCTCAGCCACTCCTCATAAGGCTTTTCCTCCAGACCCTTCACCATCCTTGTAGTCCTCCTTTGGATGCTCTTTAATAGCTTAATGCCTTCTTTTATATTGTGGTGCCCAAAGCTGAACACAGGACTCACAGTGAAGCTGCACCAGTAGAGAGGGACAACCACCTTTGACTAGCTGGTGTTGCTATGCCTGATGCACCCCAGGACACAGTTGGCCCTCCTGCCTGTGTGAAAGGGATGGGGACTTCTTGGCAAGCTTTTAAAGCCACCTGTCCATTCTTTTTCATTAGTATCTATACCTCATCCACCAACTTAATTTTTACCTCACTAAAGAAAGCATAGTGAGCTTACTCCCTCCCTATTGCACTCTTGGCAAAATGGGTAAGTTCCGGGGCTACAACACAGTTCCAGTAGAGAACCTGGAAGCAAGGAGTGGAAAGCAACAGGAGCTTTGACAGTTTTTTATTCCTCCTTGTTGAGGTAGAACGGGGATGACTGGAAGAACGTGGCAATGTGACTTTAAAAGCACTTCTGCTTTTCCACCAGCTGGAATGATGCAGGAACCAGCCAGCTCCCACTGTGGTCATTTATTCTCTAAAAAAGACTCCCTCTCTCCCTTTTCATTTCTATCCTACTTTGGCAGATTATTTTGAACTCATTCTGATTTGTCACTTAACCACATGAACAGCTGTACTGATGCAGCTGATGCAAAAAGAAGTCTCATGCAAGTGGATTAGATAAATACAAGCACTACTGTGCCAGTTGAAACAAAAACCACTGTTTCTACCATGAGTTCACAAAGACTTTGCCTTGCCCAAAAGCAGGCAAGGCTCTAGTGGCTTCCTGTATTTTATCACTCTATTGATTTTTCCTGCCAAAAAGACTACTATATTAAGATAGACTGGAAATGCTTTTCTGCAGAAGAAGTTAGCAGTGAAATCAGGCCAAGCCAGGGAAACTTCGCTTCCAAAGCAACAACAAAAAAGCTACAATGCACAGGGCCACTGAGGGAAAGAAGCTCTCACAATAAAAGCATCATTAGAGCTAAGTCACTGTACCATGGGTCACTGAGACCCGCTGGGGCACAGTGGGAACACATTTCTGTTTTCAAATCAGAGAGACAGACAGCAAAACAACTATCCCTGGTTTTTCCTGATTGTACATGTCATCTGCGAGTTCCCTTTCAGTTTCAGTATTTGAGTTGTTTTTGCTGTCATTTCTTGTCTTGCATACATGTGACCTCTTTCCATTTCACCAGATTTCCAGCAAATAAGAGCATATGCACTGCCATAGCAACATTTTAATACAAACACGGGGTAATCTTTGTTCACTGAAGTACAGTTAATTTTTTTTTTCTCTTATTAACAGAACCTGCATCTGCATACAGTTTAACTGAATGTCCTAGCAACAACATAAACACAAAGTTCAAGATCCTTTTTCCTTCAGAGGGAGGAAGAATAAATGTTTTCAGGAAAAGAGCGTGGGACTTAAGAAAGCAGAATGAAATGTCTGTGACCAAACAGGGCAAAGAAGTTACATCATCACAGCTGTATATTTACCCTTGGACAACCTGCTCTTGCACGGTGTTATACAGTCTCAGTTCCTACAGATGTCAATAGAGAACAGCCATAGCTGACTCCCAGCTATGCTGATACACAACATGTAGCTGGGACGTGCTATCAGCACTACTATGAACCTATAAATCTATGTACTGTTTTAAATTGCAGTGTGTGTTCTCCACCGTAAACAGTTTTACCTCTAACACAGAGTAAAACTGCACTGTTGACTGAAGTAACAAAAACTGGTCTGGCCCGCCTCTAAGGACCAGTGCCAGCCACACATTCTATGGCATGACCCTCTTTTCCTCTATGGATCGACAATTCCTAATGCCAAGATAAATGCAGTAAAACTTAGAATTCAGACGCGTACATTCAAAGCTTAGCTGTTACACTGACAGGGGGTAGAACATTGTTAGCCATGACAACTCAGTAACTTATGCCTCATACTCCCAGGAAGTTATACAAAAAAGGAAAAGAACCAAGTTCTCTCCTATGGCTGACTCAGTTCTACCTCCCAGCTATTGCTGTGTGCTTAGCTATGCTCTATTTTTGTCCTTTAAGGTTTGTGAAAGGGATGACTTGTTTTTTTTAGGTAGGTGTGTTCATTCAAGGCAAGAGCCTTTACTCTTTGTAACTGATGGTCCTTTAGCTCAAGCATGCTACAAGGGCTCAGGGTTTGAAACCTGAAAAGTCTAAACATTAAAAGAAATGCTGTAACAACTTACAAATAGCTTGTTCCTTCTGTGACAAGTCGTTTATAGAGGAAAATAAATGAGTAAGCATAGTAGGCATAAAATCAAGCACTCAATGCAAGCTGGTGTTGAATGATGAAGATTAAAACAACAACACAGTTTTCATTCACAGACATGATCTGTTCTGAATCAAGGCAGAGTCCTGTAGGGATCCTTGTATAATATTATCGCAATGGTATGTTTTCAAAATGGACAGAAGTGAAGTCTTGACGTCTTCCAGGCAGTCTTGGCTCCATGTATTAAACTTCTAGTGCTTGACCAGAAATTTAAAAATACAGAAGATGCTTTTTCTCTCTTCAGCTTATTACGAAGTGCTTGTTCCAAGTTACTCAGAAAGAACCTAAAAACTTTCCTTAACTATGACAGCATAAAAAACCTAGCCAAAGGGTGCATAAACATTGATTAAATCAGTAATATTATTCTGAACATTCAACCATTGTTACAGTCCTTACATCAGTCCAGTTGCTGTGTTTTTTAGCCAGACCATAATTTTGACTCCTTATTATAAAGAAAAACTGAATAAAATATTTGAATTGTATCTTGGTTTGTATTTGATGAATAACCACTGTTCAAAGTAGTGTTACTGTGAAATGAGGCAAGTAGTAGCCTAGGAATGAATGGCATATGCTACCAAGGCTCTCAATTTAACTGAACTCGGAAAGATGATTCCCAGATTTGTCTGGAAAACTTCAGTTCTAGTAACGACCATAGGAATGCTCTGTAATAATTTTTTAAAGCCTTCTTTAAGGTAGAGATGGTTTTAAATCTGAAGGATAGATTTAACAGCATCTTCACTTAAAAATAAACGACGTTGGATTGACTCACAAGAAAACTTAAACTAGATTTAGATTAAGGAAAAAACCCCCACAGGCAAACCCTTTTGTACAATTAATGAAAACCCTAAAGAGCACAGGAAAGTAATGCAAATTATAAATCTGCATTCCACAGCCAAAGACTAATCACACACACATGCAGATTAACACTAACATTTGCAGCACTCTCATTTCCACTGTGCTATGAATCCAACAGAAATGCCATGCTTACTCCAGATGAAACATTTTCTGGTAAATGAACTGTGGCAGTTTTGCTGTTCTGCTCTTTTATTGGTATTACTATGAATGAGTTCAAGACTGGTTTAGAGTAATTTGTGACTACCAAGTCAGTGTGCAGCAATCACTGATTAGAAAAGCTTATTCACTTTCACTGAACTGAAAAGATATGACAGCAGCACCTATAGCTAGGAATCCTGGTCCATTAAAGAGGGTTAAAAAAACCAAACTCTGAAACAAGAGGTGGGCAGAGGACCAACAATGACTAAAAAGGAAAACAGAGCACAGGTGGCTACTGCCAGGCAAGAAGAAAAACTTCCCTGTTTTACCAGGGTTTGCAAAACACGCAAGGAAAAGGACATAAGATACCACTGTGAGAGAAGTAGTATGTGACTGCAAAGGTCTGACACTGTCCAAACTTCAGTAGTGAGATGTCACAATGAGCAATTTTTCATTAACAATTTCTTTACAGGGAAAACCCCCCAACTTCTAAAACTCTGAACATCTCAAAAATCCTCTCAATGCAGCATGACTGGTAAGGAGCCAGCAGCCTGGGACCCTGAAGCCCAGGCAGAGTCTGGAAGCCTGAGCCCTCTCCTGATGGCCAAGCCATGAGAACTGGTACAAGTGGGGACAGGGGCCCACCTGTCTTGCACAACTTGAGGCACATGCTGTTCTTACTCACCAACAGACCCCAAAGACACCAGGGACAAGTGGTCTGTGATTTAGAAACCTTCTCAGAAGTTAACAACAAACTTCTGTTGTCAGCAGAAGATACAGTACAGGATTTTTTTCCCCTTTAAAATTTATTTGTTTTAAAGTAGGTAAATTGAGTTGATACATGATATGAGATGCAGAACACAAGCACTCTTTAGAAGTCCACTGTATTTGCATTAGTGCCGCTCTATGCATTCAATTCTTTGATTTTAAAACCCATGCTAATTCAGAAGATCAGGTTGAAGACTAAACGCACAGCAACGAGCCACCTTGAAACACACAGTCTGACCTGTCCATTAACACATTAAACAAGATGCAACCAAGTAAGGGGAAAAAAAAGTGTTGCACCAAGCACTCAAAATGTCACCACAGAAGAATAAAGTCAAAAATATGTTAAGATCATTTTCAGCAGCTCAGTGTTATACAGAAATATGCTAAAAAATCACTCTAATGAAACACCACTTTCATTAGAATTAGACTTCACTTTCTTTTTCAGTGTTTTAAGCATTAAGACTCAAATCCACATAAAAATACAAATCTGTGATCAGGTATTTAAACCTGGAAATCAGACACAGCTCATTAGGGGAAAAGAAAAAGCAATGATGCAATTAAAGGCTGCAATTAAGTAAGAATGTAATTTTTTTCTGGAACCAGCAATCTCCCATCTCTTTATTTACATCCCGAAATATGCATTACTAAATCTAAAAATAGGCAGTCACCTTGGGAGTGCTCCCTTTAGTGAAGGAAGTTAAACCAAACCTCTAGGAACACAGTTGTTTAAAAAATCATTTAATTATATAATAATTACAAAAAGCTCATTCCGCCCTCTTCTCTCAAAGAACCATCATGAACTGTCCCGAATTTCCCCTTCTTCCACAGATGAAAGGGATGAATTTTCACTGCCCAAGCTCTCTGCAGGTTCACCGCCAGCTGAGGATATAGAACACAAAAAAAGCAAGCAATTAATCTCAGCAATGTTGTTTGCTCATCAAACAGGAGTTCTGTATTTTCTTTTCCTTTTAATCACTTTCCCTAAGGACTGCTATTTCATAAGACATAACCAGTCCTGTAACATGAGATAAAGCCCTGGGTAGGACCTTGGTGTTGAAGGAGAAAGCAAGACAATGTTGAGAATTTCTTTTAGTTTTCAAATCTTGGTCTTTCAATCAAGTAGGAAAGCACAAAACTCTTTATTCACTGAGAATTCCAAACGATTCTATTGGCTTGTTTTATACATTTTCTGAGTTGCCACATATATATCACAACTGTAATGAATTATAAATAACTTACACTTTTATTAGCATTTCTGTTAAGATAGGGAACTACTGAGAAATTCTAAATGGAAAAATTAAAATGATGTACCTATGTGCTTCTTCTGCACATTCCAGCATCCCAAACACGGTGATAAGCTATGTGAATCCATGAGCTAAAGCTGATGAGGTTCAAGCTGCACAACAACTTGTGCTTCGGAGCACAAGAGCTATTGTGCTCTGCTGAGATCATATAGTGAAGCACTCATTTCCAAAACTGGTCTTCAGCCTCACATCCCATGGATCCTTCTTTAACAAGCACTGATCCTGGTCACCCTGTGGTGAGGTCACCAAATGCCACTGGTTGGTGACACTCAAGCAGCACAAAAATAAACTACAGCAAAGCAGGCCCATGATTCACACTCTGCTCTCACTGTTATTTTCAGTATTTGATCTATGAATTTAAAGATGTTTTTGAGAATTTAGTGTCAGATGCTTCATTATGAGAATGTTACCAAAAGGGAGCTAATGAAGTATAGTTACTGTCTTGTCAAGCTAAGTTCTACAGCTGGAAAACATGGATAATACATAGGACACAGTGTGCACCTGTACAGTTTCCAAGGAATTTGTTCAAGAAAATAGAAGCATTTCACCCAGAAAACATCAGAGGTCACATTTTGTCTACATTAAATCTAGTGTATAATCAATTAACATTTATATGCCAGATATGTACTGAGTAATGCACAAAGTAAGGATTGTTTTTGCCCCTAAGTCCTGTGAAAGCTTCTATAATCCCCTACTATCTTCAGCCATGACTGACCTTGTATGCTGAAATCGGAGCACCTGTAGGTTTTGCTATTAAGCAAGTCAAGCATCAAAACATCACATAAAAGAATGTGGCAATCTTCTGACTCACAGTAAAGCTCAACAGACAAATTTTAGCTTTATTTTTGTCTGTTACAGTAAGTTTTATATAACAGGAATTATAGATTGTCTTCACTCAAAACCAATGTTTGTATGGTGCTGATAGCATTGCCTATAAACTCAGATTGCCCAATCCCTCCCACCATAAAACTGTCTGCAGTGCATTTATAATTCAAAATTTATCACTGGGTTTAAGTTTTTCAGTGCTACTTTCCTTCCTCAATCCTTATTTTCCTTATTTACTTGAAAGTTTCAGCCAAAGTACTTCACTATTTCTGAAAAAAAAAAAAAAAAAAGATAGGAGAGATAGGCTTTATAGGAGGGTTAAATCCTAGCAGTTTCTCTTTGAAGGTGTCCATCTCTAGCTCTCCCTCAGTCTTTGGGGGTAACTACTTGAATCACAAGGAGAATGGTGATATTTCCCCAGCATATGCCTGTTGCTGTGGCTATGAAAACTTGCCTCTGTTCTTCCCGAGGAAGGCAGTAGATCTGAGATTGCTCAGTGAAGAAACAATATTTTAGCAGTTAAATTCCCACAAGACTTAGTTTCTTGTTCTAGCCTGGATCCCTTGCCAACACAGTCAGAAGGGTTATGGTAGCTGAGCTCTCAGGCTGCAGCAGACACCCTGCCAGACATCCACTCATCAATGTGGCAGCTGTTTGCCTGGAATGCAAAGGGAGGTCAGCCGGACAGGCACTCCGAGCGAGACAAGTGTCCCTCCAGGGGCACAAGTAAGGCAAAAAGTAAAGGCAGTATTGGTAGAAATAGGATAAGCAAGAGGAGGATGGATGGCTTAGGAGTGTGCAACTGATAGAAAAAGCCATAAATGGCAAATAAACTGAACTGCAAGAAGCACGAAAGATGTAGCAGAAAGGTCACTTTTTAGAAGGTGGGAAGGGGCTAAAATAACTCTCAACAGACTTCTTCCTGGCCAGTCTGGAGGTGAACCCAAGATTTGCACTCAGCAATTATCTGTGAATGCAACTGGTAAAGCAAACTGAAAACTTTTTTTTCCCCTCCTGTATTCTGTAAAGTGACACAGAACAGAACAGTAAAGTGATTGTGACACACTTCAACGCAATTCGTATTTTGTCTTCAGGCAGAGTAAGAGCAACAAGAAAAATCCTCCTACTTTTATATTCATGTTCTGAATGTGGTTTTCCTGAAAGAATCTGAAGTTAGTGTTGCAGGCTTCTACCCTTCACAGAAAAAATTCCAAGTACACAGTGTCCAAACCAAACTCCAAACCGAGTCTGTCATCTTAACTGAGATGACAAAAATAAAGTTGAGATACAAATCATGAAACTCATGGTATTTTTGCCATGTTATACCCAAGACACCCCAATAGGGACCTATTCAATTAATTTTTATGGGATCTATAGAAACAGTTAAAACAATAAAAAAAGAAAAAAGATAATTAATAGTTCTCAAAACCAGAAACAGTGTCAGTGTTCCCAGAATACCTCAAGGATGACTGCTAACCCAATGATTCCTACAACAGAGGAAGGTTACTGTCTTTAAGAGACACACTTGACCTGCCCTGTTACAGACCTGTCAGCACTTCCCCAGCTATTACTGTCTCTCTCTTCCCCTTCTCCTCTGCCTTTTACAGAATCAGCTAGGTGGTGCAGCAGCATGACCTCAAAGTTCAGTTGTTAAATTAACACTTACTTGAATCTATAACCTTAAAAGGACAACTTCCCTTTTAGCTCAGGAAACAATGATAACTGTATTCAGAGTAAGTGTATCAGTCAATCAACTGTAATTCCCTCCTGACCTCAAAATCATAGGGGTAAGGCTGACTACTGAAAAGCAAGGGACTTAGATCAAGAAATAATGGATAAACTGAAAAAGTACCTAGTATCATGTATTCCAATGTCTGTATGTGCACTCCCAGCGGATCCAGTTACTCAGACAACACTCTTACCTTATCCCTTGGCATCCTGTCTCACCCTCAGAAGCCCCTGCAGCGCATAGCACAAGATATTTTTGCATGCCATATATCTGAGAGGAAAGTGCCCTCACTTCGTGCCATCTAGTCAGAACAGCCAAGATCCATGAAGTTCACTATCACTGGTACAATATTCTCAGTCATGTATTTATTCAGTCAAATGATATACATAGAGAGTCATGACTGAGCTGCCCTAAGGAAACAGTAATTGCAAACGTATCACAAAGCTTTTCCTCAGAAATCTATAAAAATTACAGACTGGCTTATCACAGAAAAGTATGGAATTTGCTAACTAACTAGGGTGACTAGGTAGGGGACTAGGAAACAAGAGAAATGATTCCTTATTTCAGCAGCTGCAGAAAGAGAAGCTGGGACATGAAGCCTTTATACTGGGGAGAAAAATGGAAATAAACTTGAAAGTTCTCCCTCAATGAACTAATTTTCAAAAGATAACACTGTGCTTTTAACCCACCCAAAAGCTACTTTGCCATTATGATTTCTAACAACTATCCTATAATTCAGACTTATTTGTCCAATGCTAGGAGCTATGCTAGGAAATAATGGAGAAGGATTCCTCTGCATGTTTAGCAGGCTTACTTAAAATTCACCTTCCTCTGACAGCCTGACTTTTTAGAAATAATCGATTCTGTCAAACTTTGCTACATAAAAAAATTAGCACCACTCTGAAGAGTTGTTTTACCTTAGCGGCCAAAAATACATTAAAAAAAAAAAAAGAATAAAGAACCAGTAAACAAAGGTAGGAAGAACACATATAACACAGCTTATGGATGTACACCATCAGCCAGCAGTTATAAGACAGAGCATTCATAATGGCTTTTTTATAGCAAACTCTTTAGATTGAGAGGGAAATACAAGATATACTGTCCATTCCTGCCATAATTAATAGAGATATCCTTGATTACTGTTTATGTAACTAAAATATCTAAGTATAGCATAACGGGAAATATATTATAAATATAAATATTATAAATATTATTTTAATATATAATAAATATATACTCACCTTGGCCAAGAACCACCATATCATTCTTCAATGTTTTCAAGACCACAAATAATGTTGGATACTCGATTATTACTTTGCCTTTCAAATTGTCTAAGAGGCTTCTACTGGCATCCAGTTCATTGTACCTTAAAAATAACAAGGAAGTTTATTTTGGACTTTAATAGTAGCAAGGACATAACATACATTTTCTGGGAAAAGAAAAAAGTAAAAAGCTTTCTGGCATTTCACATGATTTTCAGGTGAAAGCATGTCCAGAAGAACTATCTTAGAATTCAAATTACACATCCAGTCTTATTATCCAGTTGCATAATTTTTTTTAAACTATCCTAACATCCAAGCATAAAGAACAAGAGAAGAATCAAAATCGAATTTCTCTAAGGGCTGAAATGTTTTATTATGTCTTAATGAATATCTTTGGCAAATCGGATATGGACATAGGGTTATCAGAACTGATGTATTTACCTAAATCAGATTCTAAATTAAGAATAACACTTAAGATCCTACTTATGGGCTTTAATGCTACAGGTTTCATTAGTAGTGTACTTTATCACATTTGCTTATGAATTATCAGTGAAGCACTGTGAAGATGAAATAAAAAGTATATCTGAACAACTACTAAAGCACAGATCTGGAAGCACTTAGAGCTCTGTTTCTGCAGGGGAGATACCCTTGTTCTGATACAGGAACATTGCAGCAATAATTTCTAAAAGATGGAACAATATCCCTGTCATGCCAAAGCAAATCTCTGTTTACAGCACCACCAGCAATAAACTCCCTGTAGAAATCCCGATGCGCGCTTGAATTGGAAAAGGTCTCCTCTTCACCCCAGAGGGTGGAAACAGGTAGATAATAAATGATATCATAGGACAGAAAGTAAACCGAGCGTTCTCTCCACAATTATTTTCTCAAACTGTCATATTCTCTCCCAACTCTCTAACTAGAACCCTGGATGTAGGGTTTTAGGGCAAGGAAGGGTATTTCAATCGCCTCTGAAAGTGAAGAGCCTGTTGCTTTCACATGTTCTGAGCGTGGCATCCAACGGATGCTCTGGTGTTATTACACTGCAATGAGGTTATGCAATTCTTTCTGTAATCAGCACTATTAAATTACCACTAGGCTATTTTATCAGTGAAAGGCAAATGAAGTTCACAACCACAATATACTGAAGGCAGTATGTGGACTATTTCCAGTGGCTGCTCTACCTCCTCTGATCATTAACATGTTACGCAGTTGTATTTTGTTTTGCCAAAAACAACACTGGATATGTAAAGGACTGATATACTTCATGATTTACAGTAATGTGTGAATAGGAGCAGTACATCAAGAATCAGCACACAAGAATACTGAAGGTAAAACGGGATTTGAGTTCTTGGGATTGAAGGGAGACTCAGTTTGAACAAAGATTCTATCGTATTCAACTTCAAATCATCATGAAAATATTTGGTTTCATGTTTCGCTCAAGCCAAAGTAATTACGGCCTCTTCTTACTGAAACCCTTTAAAAGGGATAACAGTATATTTCTTATGGAATGAATGTACTCATAACTTGTGTATTAACACACATGAACAGAAACATATTCACTGCTTTATTTACAGTACTCCAAATGCAAAGCATGGCAATACCTTCCCTTTGGCAAAGATCTCAACACATTCTTTTCTGGTTAAGCAAACATTTACCACCAAGAGGCTAAAGTAATTCACATGCCACAATACACTTTCCATTATCTCATATTTTACACAAAACATCTTTAGCGTCCAGCTTGGCATAAGATAAAACATTTGTACTTAAAACAATTTTAAGATAGTAAATTACTGAAGTGTTAGATCACTGAGTCGGAGCTTTATCTTTCTTGTTTTTGAAGCAAATTTTATTGGTTGACAGTGACAGAGAAAACATCTAAATTTTTAGTGCATTATGTGGGCTGTCAACTTCAGGAAGAATATAACAAAGGAGCTTAATGTTTCTCACATTTAATCTTGGCTGTTACTGTCTATGGTATCCAAGACTTCAGTCTCAAGTTGAGGTTTTCTGCTAATCCACCTGCCAGCCCCCTCCTGGCCTGTGCATGCTTAAGAGATCTCAAAACAAAACTAGTTATTTGTCCCACCAATTCCAAAGTCTAAAGAGAACAGCTCCCAAGCAAGATTGATTTTTCAGGTTATCTCAAAGAACTCGTCATGATAAAAATCTTCCCAATTTTATGCCAGAACTAAAAGTCATCCATCAGAAGGTGAACATCAGAGATGTATGGGCGACATACGACTGCTCTGTAAGGTTTTTCCAGGGCCTATATACACACACAATGTCAATTTTTACTTATGAAAAGGCTGTACCTGTTGGAAGAAAAATGAAATGAAATGGCATTTTTACACATCTTGTAACTTCCTGTAATGATTATTCACCAGGATGAGCTGAGGATGTAGGGTAACACTGGAATGGCAGGCCCTTCTGTTTATGTGCAGCAAATTGTCTCACCATAGGCATGAGATGGAGCAGGGAGAACCTCACAATCAGATAATACCAGATACCCTTTGATCACCACTTTTACCTACTTGTTTTCCATCACTGGGACCATGTAGCCTGCTCAGTAAAGAATTCACATTGAGCTGCAAGGTTCTTCAGGCCCCTCCATCACTGTGCATTTCTAGTGACAGCCCAGGAAAATGAACAACCAACGTAAGTCTACCCTTTCAGTTGGAATTTTCCATGCTCCACAACCAGCTGCAGGACCCAACTTAACTGAGGCTGTCACCGTAAAAAAGCTCTCTGAGCCCTTCATGCCAGGATGGGTTTTTTAGCCTGGCTCCAAACTAACTGACCATGTCAAGAGAACCACTGCCTTAACACTCATCTTCATATCTTGCATTTAAACCCTTCCCTGCTTTCTCTTTTCTCCCACTGCCCAGTTCATACAGACTGCACTATGGCTTCCCAACCCCTGTATTCAGCAGGGCACCTTCTCTCTCAATCTACTTTCCTCCCTGGTATTTACTTTCCACATATTTTTCTCCCTCCCTTCCATACGTTCCCTCAGCCTCCCTGAACATCATCCACTGTCTAATAATACACTTTCCTGATTATTTTCTTGCCCCAAGCAAGGCTTTATGCTCATGTCGTGAAGCAATAAATAGGTCTGGATTTTTTCTTAATAAGAAACAACTCCATTTGTAAGGACCACAAAAAGATGATCTTAGCAGACAACAGCTTTTGATTTTAGTTGGAATGAAATAATAACAACTGCTTTTTGAAGGACGAAAATTAAATAGAATTTGCCTGCCAGCAGGCAGTTTAAAAGCCTACAAAAATTGTGATAATTGAGAAAATTTAGCAAGATTCAGCAATCCCACATCAGTTCCCATATAAACTGTTATATTTGCTCTGTGAACAGCTTTGTTACCTTTCGCAAAATACTGAAATTAACACGGCTCTGCGCTTCTGCAAAGGCTAGTTTCACTATCTACAGCTATTCCACCACCTTCCAGGAATTCAACAATTCAGTCTCCTAATCTGTCTCCCACAGGCAGGAATGCTGCATTAGGTCACTGCATCACAACAAGTTCCCTCAAATGGAGCCTGTGGGTATCATTGCAGTGGCGTAACTTGTCTCCATGAATTCAGACAGCAGGAAATTCCCTACTGATCAGGTTTTCCTGAATGTCATCTACAGGAACTTTGATTTTAATAATAATAAAGAAAAATCTGTAATCTGGAATTAGAGATAAATTGCAACCATGTTATTTCTTTAGTTTAGTCTTCAGGACATTGAAAAGAGAACCAACAAGTTTAAGCCACCCAAATAATTGTAAATATTACTAAAATGCATATTTGTATAATGACGTCCATGATTTTCCTGTGAGAGAGATCAACTAAACCCCTTGCACATATTTTAAACAAAAGATGATTTTTCTTCCTAGAACTGAGTGGAAACATCGAGGTATTTACTTGGCACAACTCAGATACAATAAATCATGCTATCTATTTTGAGCCTAGTCCTAAAAATCCACAACCAATCTTATGCTAACTTATGGGAAGAATGAAGGACTTTTTTCCCCCAGATCAAAGAGGGCAGCATTTTTCAAGTATCTGCATTTGCCGAGAAGAGGGCAAAGACTGGGTACAGCATTTAAAGTCCCTTCCAAGCACTCATTCTGAAATGCTGCAGTACAGCAAAGATAATAACTAACAGATGGACTTTCATTCCTAAGTGGTGAATAACCTCCTCGTGTGGTTATGATTTGGTGAACATGGAAGTAGGGAAATGCACTCTTGAATTAGGTATGAAAGGAAAGTTGTATGGCAGAAAATAAACACAACGTATGGAAATAATGCACAATCTTGATATTTAACTTTGTCACTAGAATTCTGACATTCTAAAAAGATCTAACACTTAATTTTATTAGTCCATATGCATGAAAAAATTAGAAAATTCAATGAGAAAAACATTAGAGATCTTAGAAACAAACAAACAAACAAACAAGATTTGCTGTAACACTTCTTTGATAACTAACTCTTATCAACAGCAAAACAGAATGAAGGAGTACTCTGCCTGAACACTCTTTTAAGGAAAGAGGATGGGAACGTAATTCAAGTTGATATTTTAATATGAAAAAAATCATACTACAGTTTACACAAATATTTAAAACCTGCTAGGTCTTCTTTCCACTCTTGGTTATGTTTCTTCTCCTGGTCTAGGAACAGAAGTTCAAGAACCTCTCCTCCAATTGATACTGGCATAACTCAACCAACATCTATACAGATCAGATGCCTGGCCAATCCCTTTTCAGGTCAAAATCCCCATCTTAAGTAACACTTTCATCAAAATCGTGCTTTTTCTGCGAAAAAAACCCACAGGAAAATTGGCTCAAGAAATCTTCTCTTATCAACCATTTGGACCACCAATCTTGCTAGGAGCCAAGTAAAAAAGTACAGCAAAAAAAGTTGCCAGCATACCAGGAAAGCATCTTGGACATTATCACTATCTCCTCACTACACCTACATACACAGAATACATAAAGGCACAACCAAATAATGAGAAAACCATGAATCTGTTCCTTTTTCTTGCAATGTTTTGGCCATAAGTCATCCTTAAACAAAGACCATATCAAGAAAAGCTGTAACAATCCATTGTCTCTTCTATTTTATGGGTTGTAAGAGGCTCCACCACTACAGAAGTCCAAAACTGCTAAAAATTCCAGTGTAAAATGGGGAAAAAAACTGAACTCACAAAACCCTTCTTATTACAAACATTTTCCAGGGAGATAAAACATCCTGGAATTAAAAAAAGACAAACCAGGTGAATACAGCAGGAACAACCAATTGTCACCTAAATTACTTGACACAACAGCAGATGTCCAGAAAGATTTAAAAAAGATTTTTTTACCCTAGAAAATACAAAACAGTAAATGGAAAGAAGAGATAAGCAAAATAAGACTACAAGTATGTCACCATAGAAGCACAAAGGCTGTCCTTGTTTAAACCTCTTGAGAATGAGGCAATTGCACAAAGAAAAAAAAGCAGAGTAAAAGCTGTTTAATGACAATCACGGAAAAAATGTATCAATAGACGGCAAACTCATAAAGCAGATAAGGCAACTGCTGCAACAATTTAGTGGATGGAGCTTTAAGAGTGATATGGTAAAAAGATTCAGGATGTACAACAGTGATTTAACGATTAATTGAGGTACAGAACATTCTGCATCTTTTAGTTGTAAAAGAAAGTAAAACAAAATAAAAGGAAAATGTGAAACCAGCAAATGCCAGTTTCTTGCATTTGTTTCAAAGAAAGTGATACTGAATTTCAAGAAAGCAAATACTTTCCCCATCTCATAAGACATCATGATAAGAAGGAACAAAAATCCAGGAGCAAGTAAAGGTACTAGAATTCAAGTGCATCATGGCAATAGTTCTTTACACACATGGGAATTTACTTACTTTGTGAAGCCAGGCAGCTTTACAAACTGCTTGAAAGCTCAAGGCTTGTAACTCTTTAAATGTTATAGAGCTGACATACTGAAACAGGGTACACCACACTCATGTAAGGCTACTATATGACTCAGATAAAGAGATGAAACAGCCCGAGTTAATGACAGTCAGAAGGCCTAAAGCCAGTATGAAATTTCACAGGGGAAAAGTTCTTAATAAGAGAGTGAGCTGTGTACTGCAAATGAATGCCTGAAGTTTCAAAACCTGAAAAGGTTCCAGTGGCATATTTAGTATGAGAAAAGCCTGTGCACGGTTCCCCAAAAATGCAGGAAAGTCAAAATATGAAACTTCTACCATTAATACAATACTGGCATGACCACAGGAGAAAAGCCAACATCTTAAGTCTAGTTTAATTACAACAGTCCGTTACACAACCTCATGAAACATGAAACACAATTGTAAATAATTTTAGAGGTACAGGTTGTACCAAGGAGTATCAATGAAAAACCCTTCGTACATCAAGTTCAGAAAACTAACAGGTCAAATCTCATTTGACAAATTAGTGGAAGCAAGCAGAGCACTGCTAAAATAAACAGAAATACAAAACTGATGAGAAATCAATCATTGTAAATTGGCAGAACTTCTGTTATTATGCTTGAGTTAATCTAAAGAACCTCCACTTCAGGGAGAATTGATACTTCTCTAATTTTGAATCCCCAGATAGCAAACACCAACTTCCAAATTTGGCTTATATGAAGAGAGTCTGAACACCTTTAATTCTCTGTATTGAATGGAAGAAACATATACACAAATTGACGCTTATTTGAATGGGAATCACAGTCCCATAAACCTTCCATTAAGGAAATGGGTCACTAACGCTTTACAATAAAAAGGAAAAGCTATGAAATAAAACAAATTATTCTCTTGGCAAAAAAGCAGGAAGGTCAATTCCCTCCCTCGCCAATGCTGAAACAATCAGCCCTTGCTCATTTCCACCAAACAAGAGGAAAAACAGAGGGATTCCCCTTTGGCAGGATCAGGAGGAAATAACAGGTTTTCTCCTTCCTGACAAGAACACGGAAAGTTCTCCTCTGCCTCTGGAAACACTGGTGGCTGTGACACCATGTTTCACAGTGCTGCAGATTCCAAGTTCAGCCTATCACTTCAACTGTCCAGGAAGCCGTTTGCATCTTTGCTTCTAGAGAAGCCTCTTACTTCAGCCTCCCTATGCTCCCGGTCCCCAAAACTTGGGAAACCCTGCTAACTAAGTCAGCATGTCATTATTTCTTTTTCTTCCAAGGAAACAGCAGCAAATCCTCCTTTTCCTTCAGAAAAATATATAACAGGAACCCACACAGTTGAATTAAACCTCTTAATACATCTCACAATGCTTGTGTTAGACAGGAACAGGACAAATAGTTGGAATGTTACTTCCGCTCTACAGCTCCTTCTTACCAGCTCTTTCCCTCAGCCAAGGGGAAACAGATTATTCAACAGGGTTTTTCCAACTATAATATTTTCTTGAATTTCACAGTCTGTTTTTTCCCTTCAAGTCTGCCTTATATATGCATGCTACACAGTACAAGAACTTTCATGAAAGCTTTTTCCATATTATGCATATGTTACATACAGGCCAGTTCTCCCCAGTAGAGACGGCAGGCTGGAGCAAACTGCAAGATTTCTTCTTGAAACCTTACCTAGATGCACACTGTTAAGAGAGAGGACAAATAAAAATCTGTCTGTGCATGTGCTGGGTAGGCGGCTCCCATGCTTCAAGTCCAGTTATGCAGAAAAGAGGATACTGTGCTCAGTTTTCTTTATGTTTTAGAATTTGGGGTCTGCTTACCTGCTTTGCAAGTATGACGGGACTGAATGTCTGAGGATCTGCCTGTGGAGTTTACAGGACACCATGACTGGACAGGGCAAATCTCTGGCTGAACCCAACTGTTAATACTTTTACTGTAATCCCATCTTCCACTTATGTACACTCCCATCTTTACTTATATATTCCTCCTCTGCAAGTTGTCTGAATTTGACTTACTGCAATATAGGCACCAGAATTTTGGAGTGGAGATTATGATTTCAAATAAATCTTTGAGCAATAAATGTCTCAGTCAGCGACTCTCTAGCTGGGACACTCTAGAAACTCTAATGCAATACCATTAATTATAAAACAGTTCATCCAAAAGAATTCAGCATGGGTTACAAAACACTGGATTGTTACTTTAAAAAAAACAGGCGTCTACTGGTTCATAAAGGAATCCCTTTCAAGAAAAAAATGAATGATTGCTCAAGATAGTAACATGGACAAACTCTGGGTTTTTTTGGAATCATCCCAAAAATCTTCTGAAAGGTCAAGTAATTATAGTCAGACATCACAAACATTTAGCTATGCATGCTACAGATTCAGACCATACACATTACACTCAGCAATTATTAGTTTTCTGCTTTCCATCTACATTGTGTAACACAGCATTTCAATGAAAAACGTAAGTAGCTAGGCAGGAAAAGTGACTGGTTTTTACAGTAAAAGCTGTGTAACCTGGCATCTCTTGTTCAGCATCACTTTCGTCAGAGACTGATTTTTCAGCTAAAGAAGCAGCATGTGAAAAATGACTGGCTGCAGTAACAAACTAGAAAGCTTGAAATGAGTTACAGGAGAATGTAACAAAGTATTCAGTAAGAAAAGCTGAGGTTTTACTAAAAAAAAAAAACAAAACACAAACCAAAATCCAACACTCTCAGAAAAAAACAGCCACAAGTGTTAATACACAGGAGTGCTGCGTTTAAGAAACAGACTACAGCCCACATTCTATTTCCCCTTGAACAGACCAAATTCTATTTTCTCTTGAACAGCACAAAGTCACCAGTGCCTGACTACAGTTGTGCAGTGAAGAATGACTATTGTAAGCTAGCTCCCTGCTTTTGTAAAGCTGGCAGAGCTGCTTTTGTGCCAGCTGCTGCAAGCTAGAGAGGAGTAATGAATTCTACTGTCAATCTTCTGGCACAGGTTAAAGCCAGCTTGGGGTCTGTTCCAACTCAAGCCAAGGCCAGCAGTTCATCCAGGGATTTGTATCCTTAATTCCTGTCTCATGTATACCACGTACTACACAAATGTGAAAAGAAATTGCTTCCAGAGTAAGACTAGAGAATCTTAAATACACTACCCCACGTTTTTCGACATTTGCAGAAAATGCAAAGGAGGGAATTATGCTTGAAACATGCCAATTCCAACACAGCTGCTTTGCTAGATGAAATAGTATTTTTGGAACAAAGCTGTAACAAGGTGCTCCACGATTATGCGTGCACTGCACTAATAGTAGTGACTTTTTCAAGAAACTGAGTTATGCACGAAAAGCAGGAAGGAAAGATTATATGCTGTCTTGGTTTTACACGAAGTCATTCACAAATGCTAATGAAGAAAGAATTGCTCTAGTAAGATGTTATGAAAAATTAAGGAAAACACTAATGTATCAATATTTGAGACTACCTTAATTTATTTCAATATAACAGTTTTTCCTATAATCTTAAAATCACAGACAACATAGGTATCTAACAGACATTTTTAAGATATGGAAATAAATAATCTAAATACTACTTTAAAAAGGATTTGATTCCATTACATTTCTACTCCTTCTTGAATTCCACGACTGTTATACAAAAGTCCGTTGGCTTATTTGCACATACTAAAGCAAAAAGCTTCACCTTCCTAAATCTATTACTGTGACTACTGCAACCTACTAATGTGATCTAACCCTTAGTTATTTAAAAACAATAGACTACAAAAGAAAATTCTCTTTGAGCACAGAACTCAGTCATCCAAGGAAATAACTCTCATTTCTGCCAGCTGATCTTGAGACAGGGAAGTGCTCCAAAATTACTAACATCATCCAGCCTTCTGAGAAGCAACTGCATTGAATCAGTTAAAGCAAAATTAAGTGTTCATCACCATAAAGCAATGGCATTCAGTAAAGAAGACTTGTTTAGCAGATTTTCTTCTCTGTGATCCACAAGAATTAAGTGGCAAACATGCCAGTATTCTCATGTGCACCAACAAGTGTCACCACAGAGAGTAAGAAGCCCCTTGATGTTGGCACTGGCACGAAAATACAGATACACAAAACAATTCTACAACTGATTCTATATACAACCCCTGTATGGTGTGGCAGTTTTACAACAGGAAGGTGACAGGATACCATCTCGTAATGCTCTTGTACTGCAGCTCCTTCAAGGGTGTGGTCTACTGAAAGTCGTGGGCTCAGCAAAGCTCTTAAGGCCAACCACACTATATTTTCCAATATTTTCTCTCAATGCCTATTCCAATCTTCAAATCTCCAAAAGTTTTTCTACAACTTATTCTGAAACAACCTTCAGATGCCATTCTGAGTAGGCAAAACAGAACATTCCTCTACAAAAGACCTAACACTGATGCTTAAGAAAGCCTTAGTTTTTAATCCTATTAAACTAAATCCATGTGATCAAGAGTCAACCATCAAAACTACATTTAAGCAAGATGTTACTGAATCCAATAAAAGAGATATTTCATTTGTGTGGTTTAATCTCATTGTTTATTTAATTAATTGTCTCAAAGTATCTACTGTGAATTGAGTTTGTTGCAGTTATTTCTCTTCTAGAAACAAGATCATCTTATATGATAAGGCTAAGTAAATAAATTTTTCATTAAGTATCTGTAGTTGCAAAAGACCCCGACTCTTGACTATGAATTTACTAATAACAAATACCAAGGGTCTGTGATTTACAAATTCTTTTGGGGAGGGGCTGATGGCGGTTTTGGTTTGGGTTTTTTTTTGGTTACACAAAGCCTGATAAGGCCATTCTTAGGAAAATGAGAAGGTGTATCTCCCAAACCAGATTGTATAATTTGGCCATTGCATCTTTCTTTTCCTTAGTGGAAAAAACAATACTCTTACCATACAATGTCACTTTGAAGGCACCTCAAATAAAGGTCTGAAGATAGTCATGACACTAATTTATCCTGAAGAAAGAAAATACTACTTTATAAAACAATGTAGACTGTAAAAATCGTCCAAGAGGCAGCAGTTAAATCTTTCTTGGAATAGTTACAGCCAAGAAGAGAATGGACACCAACCAACAAGTACATATTGCATAGCAGGTGACGGAAGAGAAGATGAAGAAGAGAGTTGTGTAATGCTCATTTTTTCAAACTTTCCTTCACAAGATTCCTCATAAAACAAGTGTAGTTAATGAGAAGATATGAAGTGTAACTAACACTTATGGATCATTAGATGACAGGTAAGGAGGAGAGGGCATCAGGAGAGATCATACTTTAGGTTACCCCAAGTAATTGTGGAGTGCTACTAATTCATAGTGAAAGCAGTTCTTTCAAGCTGGTTTTAGAGAAGACAGAAATAAGAGTTTATTGCTAAGTTCTCTAAGAACTGCCACCACTGATGATTAAAGGCACACGCAGCTGGGAAAGAAAGCACCGTGTCTGGCAGCTATCCATGATACCTGCACACCAGTGGTTTTATGAAGTTCTGCAGAGACCTCCTGTGGGACAGCAGAAATCTGTGCTAAGTGACTAATTCGTATTTCTGAAGAAAAGAAGAAAACCAAAATATTTAAAGCATTCTACATGATGCCTTAAGATTTCTTAAGGACCTTCAAATGAAAGGGGCGGTTTGCTGTGAAACACAGAAAACAGCCAAAACTAAACCACAAACTCCCGTTTCATAAACAATTGCAGGAAATACTAAAATCCTTCTGTAACATACTTATCTTAAAACTAGAAGACTAACATTTTATAATCCATCTTAATCCTGCTTAGACGCTCTCCAAAACACCACTGCATTTCCTCAATAATATGCAATTGTAACTATGAAAAAACATTTTTTTAAAACTGTTCTGCTAAACCTAAAAACAAAAATCTGATTTAACAGTATATGTTTACAGTATTTCTATTATCTCGTGCTTGTGGAGAAGAAATTTTTCAAGTGGGCACAGAAGTTGTTGATAACACAACATAAATTCAGACACATGCATTAGTAGCATCTTCCAAACCTATTCCTTCAGTCTGCCCATAAAGGGATGGAAGAGCATTTTGCCATACAGGAACATACAGCCTGAAGTCATCCAGAATGAGGAGTCTCAGATGAGAAATTACTCTGAGCTGACAGTGGCACTCAAGGCAACACAAACCAGCAGTTAACACTTCCCACTGTTACAGAAACACAAATAAAGAAAGGTAAGAGATCACTGTCTGCACTCAGCTTTTGTTCCATACCCAAGACCTCTAAGGAGCAAGCTGGTCACGTTTCAATCACAAGTACTTCCTCTGCAATTCCAGGTATTGAGTTATAGAAAAAGAGTTATTACATCCCCATTAATTTAACCAGTGGTGGGGAACCAAAAAGAGAGGAAATCAAAACAAATTCTCTCTTACTTAACTGTAATGCAACTACAGTAAAAACGTGAATGCTCTCATGGAGCCTTTGTCACAACAACTACACTGGCACAACTGTGCTGAAGCGCCTGCTGGCACAGACACAGCTGATGTCAACAGAAGGTGATTTTCTGCTGATACAGCAGTCCCATCATTTCAAATAAACTCTGGCCTTTCCTTTCAGTGGAGGAATTCTCTTTCAATACACTGTTTCCTTGACCTGTCTCCACTGCCTCAGCTGGGCCTGCTCCATTAGCTTATTTGAAGAGATTCACGTTATTTCCAAGTGAGGAACTGCAGTTCTCATGTCAAAACACTCTTCTATTTTAACTTTTTACACTACTTTTTGTATTTTAAACTTTACATTCTCTAAGTGGGATAAACATCAATTACTCCAACTTTGTTATGAACCAACATAGCTAACTCTGGGAATACAGGCGACTCTCAAACTTAAGAACATTTAAGTTAATTTAATTTAACTTCATGAAGAAGAATTCTCATTCAAATATGGGAAATAAAGAAATGTTACAGAGACTTCAGAAGAGGAAAATGGTTAAGTAACAACAAAACTGATGAACACAAGAGATGGTCAACTTTTTTGTTAAATTGGTTTCCTTTCCAAGCTTCCACTACTACTCCCACACTTGTAACCCTCAGACACAAGATTACTGAGCAGCCTTTCATGTTTTCTCCCTGCATGTAGGAACCATGGCTCTGTAGCTTTAAATTAACTTAGAGCCAACAAGTCTCCAGCTGGCAACTCTGATGGCAAATGTTACAACCATCTTTTAAATAATGGCTGCAAAAAGAAAAAAAATGTCAATCAAAATCAATGAGTTTCGGCTTGAATGTCAAAGTATATTACACATTTTTTAATTCAGTGGGGAAAAAATACAGCACAAATAGGAAGCTCAGTTACAACCAAAATTCTTAATATATCTTTATTTTCCCTCTCAATCCCTTTAGAAATAACATATCAGGTTTTAGAGAAGCATATTATTATCATTTGTTACATTTGAAGTCAAGGATGTACTTAAAGAAGCCAAACTAGGTATCACTGGTCGACCACAATAACCTATGACACTAAGCTGATACATATCCTTTTCAGTAACAATGACAACAGTGTTCAAAATGGTATTTATACCAGCAAAAAATATTTCTTTAAAGTTGAATTTTGAAGTTCAAGATTATTGTCTGTTCTGGACACAAAGAAAACAATTCTGCACAAGTCTGAATTCTGAAGACATAAAAGCCCACATCCAGAAATATGGTAACATGAAGAGTGATGAGCTGGTAACTTTGAGAAAAATATGTAATTTTAAAAGCAGTGATTGGATTCTGATATACACATAATTTTTGCTGCAGTGATTTAAAAAGGCAACTCTCTTCAACTATCACTTCAGCTCTCTTTGGGAGGTTAACACATCCACAGAGGAACTTCCAGAAGGGAATGGATATCTGCAGTTATTCAGCATTTTAACACAAACCTATGTTCTGTTACACTGGTATGGGCTGCTGCTGAAGCAGCTCAGATATAGGCTCGCTCACTCAATAATTGCACTGGAATGTCAATGTTGACAAAGTAAAACACAAAGAAACAGCATTTTTGCTGAATCATTTTAAAACAGCTAGTATTAGTCATTGAAGTTTAATCCACAAGATACGTAATCTGTGAGATTATGTAATCTTCATTCATAATATTAAAAAGTAAGAAACATGTTATTCCTTTTTGTTATTTTTAATCAGTAAGCACACAAACTGAAGAACCACCTTACCTGATAGAGTTCCGGTTCCTGTTTTCTATTTTCATTAAAATTTGTACATCTGACTGAGGAGATGCTGTATAGATTTTTAATCTGAAAAAAAAAAAAGCAGCATAAATGAAGAAACAATGATATATGATGACTTTTCTTCCTATCATCCATAAGAGATGGATATCTTTGGCATGTCAACAGCCAAAAGAATGTATATTTTTCATGAAGACAACTTGCCACATACTCAGAATTTCCTATAAATGAGGGTAATAATTACCAGTACGTTTCTCTAATTATTTTAAAGAAAATATTTACTGTCACCTCGACTGAGGCTAATTATGGTTACATTTTTTACAATTACAGTTGTTCTATTTGATCTTTATGCCACGAGCCAATTTCTTAATCTTTTCCTGGTTTAAATTTGGTGGCTATACCCCAGGGTTATTTGGCTGGTGAATGTTAGGATGGTTTTCATCATGGCAATTAAAGATGTACTGCTGACTGGGAACTCGGCTCTGCAAGCTGAAAGAGCAGCTCATTTAAGCCATTTACTCAGAACCACGCCATTCTTTCATTAGTGCATCAGATGAACTCGGCAGAAAAGTTATTCTATACACACCTTTGGCAAACTACAGGATCTGATTCCACTGGATCAATGTATGGCTTAAGGATATCAGCAAGTGTTTTATCGTCAGGCACCCTTGCATGAAAGATAAAAATCAAATGTGTGAGACGTGGTTCATCATGTACACAAACATCTATTGTGAGTCACTTGGAGGAAGCTGTGTATTTGCACGCTGCAGTGGCACAACTGAGTAGTTTATGGGAGGATCACAAATGTGTATCAATACTGCAAAGACATCGACAGCTTTATCTCAATTTCAACACTGGGAGTTCAGGGGCATACACAAGGAGTAAACAGATGCATATCTCTAGTTTCTAATCCTGCAACAGAAACAAGCTGTTCCTACAGCCCTAGAAGCAGACAAGAGCATACTTCTCACTCCCCTTCAGGCTAGGAAAAAAGGAGAAAGATTTGTCAACAAAGGCTTATTTCTTGGCCTTTTCAAAATGTGCTTGTGGGCTTTTCTACAAAGTGAACAATGCAACCATTTCACCCTATATGGAGGTCAGCTCCCGAGTGCAGGCAAGGAGGGATGGCAAATCTTGGTGAACATCTGCTCCATGAGAATAGAATACTATGTGTATGGGTATTGCTATCAGGAATATACAAGCTCCCCTGTTTACATAGAGAAAAGGACTAACCAAACATTTCGACTGATTTGCTATCTTTCAAAGAAGAAAGGACTATACAACTTTCAATTTTTTTTTAAATTTATATGCCATTTTAATTAAGACTAAAATTAATAGCTGAGTTTACCTTGTGTAACAGAACTAGGTAAGAAATGATCAAAATATTTTGCAATTCAACTTCAGCAGATTAAATTAAACCTTACAAAAATTTGTTTTTCAAGCTCTGTACCCTTTTAGAGTGTATTCAGCATGACAGTGAGGAAACACAAGCTTCAAATGCCAGTAAAACTTGTTCTCCCTGAAAAGAAAAAGAAATGCATATTCTTAGTGTCAGTTGGTAACTATTACTTATTTTTTTCCATGATAAAGTTTGATAGCCTACACCATGAGTGCAGAAGAAAACGTGTAGTTAAGATTTTGAATGACTTTGAAGAGTAAAAAGGGCATGCAGAGAAGCTGAGATGCAATTGCATCAGGTTCTACACAAAACAGGGGATTCAACTTTTTGCAGCAGTGATGGCCTCAAGAGAAAATGTGTCATGGCCAGGGAAGGAAGTTGCATTCTGGTATAACATGGATAAGAGAAGCTAGGAAGAATAAATGTTTTACAGAAAGACTGTAAAGCTTTTAGTAGAGGCCAACGTGGTGTAACATTCCTTTCTTCTTTGTGTTAGTTATTAGTTTGAAGACCAATCTTCCCTTTCCAGTTAGTGTAATTAATATCTGAGAACAGAAGCTACTGAAGCATAGTTCCAGAGCAATATCATCTTAAGAAAGTCAGTATAATCTAGAGGATACTCTGTTAGACAAGTAAATCTCTTCTGGCCTTTCAGCTCATCTGCAGAAATCAATACTGACTTAAGACAACGCATTTTTCCTCTCATTGCTCCAAATTCTCCCATTCAGTATGGTGAGTGGAACAATACCTTTCTAAAAGAATCCCCTAAGAGGAAACAGTCTAAAAGTTAGGTTCGTGGCTCTTTGCTCTGGTTCAGAATTGTACATGACAAACAGCAGAGATTTAGAAATCAGAGGGCAAACATCTACATGAAGCATACCAACATCTAAACTGTTTTCTTAAACACTATTTAAGACCAGTGAATCATTGTATCCAGGATAATCACCATCAGTTATGTAAAGATTCTGGTACTACAATTAAAAGTAAACACAGTGTTGTTTCAACATGTTTAATTTGTTTATCAGGCAGATGAGACATTACCCAGCAGGTTCTAGTTGGCTGCAGAAACAACTGTACCTTCATCCAGTAGCAAAACAGTAGACTCAACTGCTAATTTCAACTAACTTGGCATCAATTTCTAAATGCAAGCACTAGGAGAAAACTGTGCTTTACAGATGGACTATATTTCCTAGAGTATAAGTAAAATCAGAAGTGTTAGTATTTACCAAAAAAAAAAAAAAAGAGCAAGCAGAAACTCTAGCACCAAAAAGTTAATAATTAGAATAAAAAGAGCTCATGAAGGCCAAGGTCCCCAAAGCAGCATGTGCCTCAGCAGAGTTCTGCAGCATGCCTTTTGAGTCTTCCCTTCTCTCTGCTCATGTTTGTTAAAGCTGAAAATGAGAATATCTTCCTTAAATGAGGTGAAATTAGAGTACCCAGGTCTGAAAAAGGTAAGATTGTACAACCAGAGCTGAAGTGTAACACAGAAAACATTATTAATCACATAGCATGTATCACCAGAACCTGGCATAGCACCTGGCCCCATGAATTTTATGGTATTTTGCAGGTTGGTATGACATTTTCTTAAATCACCAAACTGCAAAAAGTTTTGAAGTAACTCAAAATCAGTGGGTTATTATTTATTAATTATTTATTAATTTATTAGTGCTTATAAGGAGTGTTCAGATGAGGGTTTTGTTCTAACTGAAGTGTGGGTTGCTAGATTTTTTTCATTTAACTCACCATCTTCCATAATTTTTCTGACCAGCCCTTACTGTGATATGGTCTTTCTGTCACATTTTTGTATCAAGACAGCCAAAGCAATGTGAGCGTTGTAGATCTTCTTCTCCCAAGTAGAAACAAACTGTGACACAGCTCACAAAAACAAGTATGTGGCCTAGAGGGCTGTCTCTAATCCAGGCACTTGAAAAAAAAATGTTCCAGAAAAGTACTCCTAGCTATCTGCTACCTATTGTTAGGAACACTCTTCATGTCTGTAGAAACGGTCATCACAAAGCACATTCTCATTTCACATGCAAGACTGGTTCCCTGTGGGCTCACTGAG
Organism: Serilophus lunatus; assembly: GCA_013399895.1. NCBI lineage: Eukaryota > Metazoa > Chordata > Aves > Passeriformes > Eurylaimidae > Serilophus > Serilophus lunatus. The sequence continues at coordinate 1,993,454 of VXBA01006210.1, read as the reverse complement.
GCAGTCTCAGTTCATCACTGCAGCTGTAAAATCAGCTTAAGAGGGTTCTTTTCAGACTTCCACCCTCCCTCTCCCTTCCAGAGACAATCTGGTCTGTGGAATAGTGCTCAGAAAGTGCTAGGAATCAGGAAAGGTGAAGTTAAAAAGCTCATTCCTTGTCAAAAAGTTTCACTTGAGAAAAACAGAAATGGTGATTTTTTTTTCAGCAATCTAATACCAGAACTGCAGTTAATGACTTCATTTCTCTTCAAGGCACTCTTGCCTGCAAGTAAATGACAAGCAGAAACAGACACAACAGATTAAGAATAGGGTAGAAGGAGGCAAGAAAAAAAGAATTGGAATAACCTCATACTCTTCACTATACAATGAAGTCTTGCAAAACAATCTGCTGGGTGCTTGTTATTGAAGTGAAGCATCCCTCACCATCACTGATCTGTGCTCAGTTAGAAAACTTTATGTCAACTGTAGATGCTATCAAAGCTGCTTCACAACAAGTTCTGATTAAAGTTAGATACCCTGGCTTCAGATCTCACTGACTTAATTTTCCATTATGGCTCACTGGGGTAGTATTTCCTTCAAATGCAATGGACATGGACTGTGTTCATTTTCTAAATGCAAATGCCTAATTGAGTAAGTCATCTGCAGTTGAGTAACAGCTCACTCCATGAAGTGTTCCATGCTGCTCTGCTGCCATGGAAAGCCACTCCACAGTTTTTTGGATACCAAGGCATTGACTATAAAACTACCTAAGAGCAGAGATCTGGATGAGGTACAATGACTGACGTCAGTAAAAGCAGCATTACAGCCCATCCCTGCACTGCTTGGCTTCCCATCCTATTCTGGCTACTTCAGAAGCATGGAAACTGATCAGAGGGAAAAAGAGGAGCCAAGCACCTCTTTCCTTGCATGAGATGTAGCTGCAAAGTATGTTCAGAACTGCACAGGCTGTTCTGCAACCACTGTTCTTCTGAAGCAAAGTAACTACACACCTTTAATTTCTCCTGAAACTTCCAAAAACTTACTTTCTATAATCTACTGTAGTTTTCACAGAGCTATATGTAAATGATTTTGAAATTTTTTACAGCAACAACTGTAAGATATTTATTTCTGATGTTACAAAGACAGCACCAGTATATACAAAGGGGCTGTTACCTCCAGCTGGCTCTCAGAACAACTACAAAAATTCTGATCACCTGTAACAGTTACTGCAGTATCTGTGAAGGTGCTCAAACTACTGCAAGTATAGGCAGTACAGAGGGTAGGAATTAAAGGACATGTCTACAAAGGACTCTGGGACTTGGACATACCTGTTGAGTGCCTTGGCAGATTTTTTTAGAAGTTAAAACATTTATGAAATATCTCATAGAACTTAACTTTCTTATCTAGGTTTCCTGTGAATATTTCCTCAGTTTTGCCTAGAATGCAGTAAATATAAACATATAAAATCTTTTAAAATGTGTGTATATATGTATGCAAACTAAAATATATACTGACAAAGATTTCAAATTCATTACATCTTAAGATAGCAACTGCAGGTTTGGCTTTGCAGAAGTACTTCACTTCACAGCCTGTCAAAGATAGTGATTCACTGGTTATTTTGCTTCTATTTAGCAACTAATATTCTTAAAATGTTTTAAAAATGTGTACAGGACACCTTACATCGAAGTGCAAATACTGTAGTATTTCCTGTCTATGTCATTTTGAATTGGTAAAAGAGATTAAAAGGACATGAAGATGTTTAATGACAGACCAGTTATCCTTTCATCTGACAATACTTTCACACAAGGCACTGAAGGTTAATGGAATTACTGGGCATTCAGAATGTGTACTTCTGGATAATATTGCCTTCCTTAACCTTCTTAAGCAATGAAGATTCAGCCCAAGTAAGTGAAAAGATTCTCTTGTGAATAAAAAAAAATAATATGAGAACATGCAGAGATGTGATTTTATCTCCCCTGGCCTCCTGAAACTCTGTGTTCCTAGTCCTAAATTGACATTGTTGCACTTCTAATAGCACCACAAAAAAGAGGATGTCTGTTTTCTTGGAACTTCATCAAGCTAATTCTGGATTTGAAATATAAACAGCTAAACTGAAGTATTTTTATTGAAAGTTTGTATGTTTCTTAGTTACAGTAAACAGCCAGACAATCAATGAAGACACTCAAGTGCACTTCCTCTCCAACACATATGGCCTTCTTTCAAGGGGCCTCCCAACAGCAGGGGATGTTACCAACCATGTGTGCTGCAATAATCAAACATGTCAACTGTGAACTGAGTAAATCAAAGGGATGCTGTCAAGGCAGAGTAACCCACACTGTAATCATCTTTAAAGACTAAAACTACTGTCCTCTTCACTTCTGCAAATAAACAAAATTACCATCAGATTCACTACAAAAATGAAAAAATGAGTGAAAACAGTTCAGTTGCAAAAAAGCAGAAAAAAGTAATTCTCAGGTAGCGAATTAAGTCAGTACTTGCCTTCACGTGGGGATGTCCTGAAAAGCTACTGATTTACTGCAATTCCACAACATCCTGCTCTGACCACTCCAGAGCAGCATTCCTTGGCCTGAGAACTTACATTCGTGGGTCCAAGAAAGCAAGCAAACTATGTACTAAGTAACAATTCAGGTTTAACAGCTAGCTCCACCAGCATCCTATTAAGCCAAAACCCAGCTCAGAAAACTCCTTGTTAAATTCTGAAGACCATTAACACTTCAAGCAATTTATTTTAATCATCCCTACCCTAGCTAAGGAATGGAGTTGACAGTTTAAGACTTTCACCTTCACCTTACAAGTGGCTTCTGTAATACTAATGATCACTAATCTCAAATCTCCACACTATTTTGTTCTCACAAATCAAAGAAGAGAGGTAAACACTTCCTTCTCCCATATAGTCTGCTGACCAACTGCTCTCAAGCTGCAGGCACGCCATCCACAAGGGAGGAGACTTGTAGCCCTCTGGCCCCTCTTGGCGGAGGAGAGAGGTAAAAAGGATTTTGTCTGGGAGATGCTGTGAGCAGAGCAGGGAGGAAGCCTGGGTGGAGATGCCTGTGACAGTGCAAGGAGGGAGGGTCAGAGCAGGGCAGCACAGGCAGCAAAGCTGAGGAAGGGCACTGCCCCATTTCAGTCTCTTGCTACTGCCATCATCTGCCAGGGAACCAGGAGCTGTGGAGTTGCACTCTTCCCATTTCACCTGCTGGCTGGAGCTTCCCAGCTGCTGCTCCAGGCCTTGTCCCAGCCTGGCCGCATTCTCTACTCCCTTCCCAAAGGCTTCTTGCCCCAGGAGCTCACCCAAACAACTCCAGGGCAAACAACTCCAATGGGGAACTTTCAGTTCGATTGGAAAATAAGGGCACCACAGGAAAAGTAGGATGAAGCAGCACATTAAAAATAATTTATGAATAATCAGTCAGATGTACCATGAGTTCACAAACTTGACTCAGATTCTACTTTCTAATGACCCTCCATTATCTAGATATTCAGTATCCCAAGTTAGTCTAATCCATTTGTTGCCCAGCATTGGCACGTAGGGTTTAACAAACATCAAATTTAGCAAACAAACTAATGGAAATCAGGAAATGAAGAATCTGGTTAACACATGGAAACAACACTGATCTGTCCTCCAGAGCTGGCACGGGCAGGGGATGACACAAGAATACATCTTGTACTTCCTAGTTTTGGATTACTCCCATTCCTGCCTTGTAAAGCCCAACAGCTTGGCTCACAGGGAGAGCATGAAGAGCACATCAAAGAAGACTGCTCTCAGTTTTCCACGCACGTATGTTGAGCAGTTTCCAACCTCCACCCTCTGGAGCAATTCCTTTACAAATCTCAACTGATAAACAGCACGAGAAGAGGTTCAGATCTACAGAGAAGGGACACACCAGGCCCTGAGCACTGTGAGCTGTTAAGCTCATATAACTGACATAGGACTATTTGCACAACTTTACCCATTTGAATGTAACATTCCACAAAATGTTATGGGTGACACGAAGTCACATGGGACAGGTGTTAAGTAACTGAAATTCACTGGTTGGATCAAACTTGTTCCTTAGGAACCCACAGAAGGGAAGTAAGCAGAGCATACCAATTAAAAGAAACACCAAACCAACAACCAAAAAAGAATCACCCAAAAACAAAGGTTAATTTTTAATCCATTTTGTTGAATTCCAACAGTAGCAGTAACAGAGAGGAAATATGTCCTTTGTGTAAAACTGAGTATTTCATACCCTTGGATGTCTTCTACAGGAAAAAAGACAGTTCTTTCCTATCCTCTTCAGAACAGAGATGTGAAAGTCCCAGAAAGGCTACCATTCCACAGCATCAACAAAAGTACTCCAGGACTTTATAACTGACAAAAACCAGTAAGGCATTTTCCCAGTCAGCCTGTGAAATATTTCCATACCTATTTGCCAAGAAGTCATCTTTTTTGCCCCATTTTTAAATCTGCTTCTGCTAAACAACAAAAAGCACACAATACACATGAAAACAACCTCAAAGCTTAATTTGTTTCCAGGGCAAGATATGCTTCAGTGTGTATCCAAAAAAGGCTTTCTAGAGGAAAGAGAACGTGGTACATGAAGGCAAATTTCTGCCAGCACAGCTCTGTACCACACCCAGGGTATTCCCAACAGTGTCAAACCTCCCTGTGTCTGTGCTCTGTCTGTTCTTTGTCCTCTTAGCTACTGGCTTGAGCATTCTGGGCTTCCTGAATTGCTCTTAAAGACTGCTCCTTACTCTCTATTTGTTAATGGTATTTATGTTGTTTTATCCATAACAATAACTAAATTCCTCAAGAAAGTGAAGCTCAGCTCCAAGCCTGAGAGGTTTTAACCTGTAAAAGGCAGAGCACACAAACAAGAAAGCCAGTGCAGAGGAAGACAACTTCTGCAAGGCTTAGGACTACCACCTGCTTTGTCCCAAGGTGAAAGCCTCAGTGACATATAAATTTTGGGTAGAGGGAAAATATCTCAGATTTCCTTTCTTTCCACTGGTTCACCCTGGGTTTTCCCTAGCAGAACTGGTAAAATAAGTAACTTTATCAGGTTACACTTCTACATCTATTTTATGCCTAATGTTCTGCTAAAAAACAATACATCTGCAAAAACAAAACCCTACACTTTTGCCCCAGAACAGGCTAAACAATACAGATGGGTCTGTTGAGCAGTTTTCAGGTGGTTATTACTCTGTCAGAGACAGACCTCTGGTGGCCAGCCAGTGCCTGACACCACAGAGCAAGCAGCTCCCAGAAAAGAGGGAAAAATATGTCCTGACACAACTCACTACCTAAGGTGAGACCATCAAGAAAACAAGTTTATGAGCCATTATGGGAGCCAGCACAGCTCATTGCTGTGAGAAGCTCAGAAGGCACTCATATTTGCCTCCTGTATATCACTGCGCTGAATTCTAGACCAGATTCCTGTCACAATGAAATACATTGTAATTTATTTTATTTTTACTGTGAAAATACACTAAAATACAAATTCTGGATATCACAGAAAACCTACAGAGTGGATAAAGGAACAATATCTACAGTCTCCTAAGATTTCTTCCTGAATTCATATCTATCTGTCTGCACTTGTCTAAGCTGTGCTGTATCAAACATTCATATCCTCCAGCACAGCAACTTCCATCACTGAATGCAACACAGAACTTGTACTGGAAGCACCTCTTGAGACTTGAGGTCAGCCTTCTCAGAGAGAGGGGTTTGTGCAAGCCTTCTACTTCAATCTCCATCATAAACATTTAAAGAAGCATTTTATTTTTCCAGCAACAAATCCAATGTTAATTGAAAGAAAAAAACACAACAGCACTGATTCTTCCTACTGTTACACCATGTTGGCATTTTTCAAAATAAAGCATGAATTATGTAAGCTGTTAAACTGTGCTCAAAGCACTTAAAAAAATGAAAATATGAAGCATGAAATATTAAATCTACGCAGTTTTTACAACAAGTTCATCTAACATACTTTCAAAGCAAGCACATTGATATGAACACAAATTCTCATCATTATGTGCTTAGTGAAAATGAAATACTGCTGGCTAACCAATGGAACACTCACACGAAATTGAATGTGGTTGAATTCTCTCTTCTTTTTGTAAATCCAACAGGTAGTGTTTTCAGCTCAATATTACACCCTCGAGCTTTGTTCCTCAAGCAATATAACTGACAAAAAAATAACAAGTTTAAAAAAAATCTGAATACATTTAAAACCTGAAATTTAAGCAACAAAAAGCCAACAGAAATTATGAGAAAACTGCAGAAAAGGCCGTATTTAAAGAAGCACTTTAAATTAAAAAAAACCTGTCGTGAGTTAAAAAGTTAACAAAGTCAGCCTAGAAACTCTCACTTTCAGAAGCAGTTTTTCTATGACAAAAAAACAATATACCAATGGCCTCTTTACAGTAAAAGTTCTTTAGCATACAACGAAAGTCAGAGACAGCCCATGTGGCTGCTTTTTGGGCTACAACCCCACTAGCAGAAGGGATGCACAAGCACCATCTTAGCCACTGACAAATTCTGATTTGAGGGTAGCACTTGAGGGCATCATCCCATAACATGTCCAGCACTAGACCCCAAAAACATCTTCAGGCCACGCTTTCAGGACATCATGGTGCTAAGTACATACATACAGAGTACTCCAGCCTGAGAGAAAGCTGGATTTGTCACCAACATGAGCCCTCTCTGAGTTTAGTGCTATATTTAAAGATATCCTCACAAGACTGGAAAACAAAACAGCCCTGCTGACTTTTTGTGACAAAAGATTTTGGAGCAGATTTGGTTTTGTAGTTCTTGTGGGTTTTCAGTTGTTTGGTTTTTGTTTGCTTGTTGTTTTTTCTTTGGATGGTGTATTTGTTTGGTTAATTGTTGAAACAGCTTCAACAGAAGCTCCCTCACCCTTTAGAAGGCTCGCTTTTATGTCACTGTTGCTTAGGTTTATTTTCTGAAGAACACCAGATGTCTTCACTTGGTATATAAAGAAGCACGTAATAATTTTTAAGCAATTAATAAATCCATTGTTTACCTGGGAATTTTGTACTTAAAAATCAAAAGTTGTGGAGTGGGAAGGAAGCATTCGGGCTTTCTTAATGCACATCTATTACCCAACAGCAACAGAGGCCATGCATTAATTTTAAGAACATACACAGTTAGCAATCTATTCTTCTAAGCAACTGGACGTAGCCATCAATATTATTATTGCATAAGCCTACAGACTTCTTTTGGTTTCTGTCTCTAAAATTCAGGGTCATTCATACCTTCACAGGAGAGGTATCAGCTCTGAAATCTGAAGTGGGAATTCAAAAGGTACTCAACCCAAACTGCAACAGACCAAGCAGATAATTAAAAACTTACAAGTCTTTTTGTTGCTGGACTATGCACAATACAGTGTCGAGCAGCAGCATCAGCTGTCCTTCCTACATCTTCCAGGAAACGATAATCTGAAGGTAAAAATGGAAATTTGTAGTGCAAACCTTGTAAAACCAAAGAATTTTAAAAAGCACAAGGTACATTCTTACCACTCAAAAGGTGCAAGTCAGTAAATTCATTTACAGAGACAAATGCTGTTTTATCTCTGACTCCGTTACAGCTCAGTGCAAGCTTATGTTTCTTTACACACAACAGACTGAAATGACAAAAAGACAAACATTAGCATGTTCGGTACATGAATAGAAGAATAACCAAAACAGTTTAATTCAAATAGCATATACCTGCAGGAATATTTCATGCATCGTGGACATCTGTATTTAGCTTCTTCTTTGCTACAGGTTTCACACCTGAAAGAAGCAAAAACCATTTCTTAACAAAGCAGCATCTTTGTGCCTGACTGGCCTATGAAGGTGCTGGCTCAACAACCAGGCACTAGGACATCCATGGCATTGTCAGGAAAGGATACCTACACCTTGAAAGAAGAAAGAGAAAATACAAACTAGAATGAGGAAAGATGGCAGACAAAACACAAGCCATGGGGAATATCTCCAAACACATACATATTAAAACACAGTGCAGGTACCCGAAAGAAAAAAACCCCAACATGCTAACTGCAGAGTTGGAGCCATAGCAAGCCTTTATGCTCTATAGCCTGGTTGTATCAAGTGCTTTTCTCTGCTGGCATCACCTGCAACATGAATCATACCATGCTGCCTTATAATACTTCTAGTTTTAGGCAGATGGAAAATATATGTCGAGGATTCACACTAAAACCTGAACAACGCATCCTAGTTTTTTTCATTGAAACAGAAGGCCACAACATGGTCAAGCAAACAAATTCAGGCTGCCAGCAGTGCCACCCCCAAGGTCAGGCAACCTCTCAGGCACAACGTGAAAGCCTAATGAGCACAGCTAATAGATATTGTATCGGTAAAAGAATATAAAATCCTCTCAAGGGGCGACCTTATGCCTTTTAACTAGGCTATTACAACAGAAGTTTCTCCCATTCTTAGGAAAAAGTTCTGGATATATTAACTGAAATAATTGTCTCTTTTTCTTTATTTTAACTCTGAAAAACACCAGAGAAGACATAACCCTTCCCCCACACCAGCAGTTTTCGAGAATGGTACAAAGCCACTATTTTCAACAGCCGGAGGAAGAATTCTCAGCCTCGAACCATCCCTCCCCTTCCCCCGCCACGTGCGCGAGCCGGCGGGACCCGGGCTCAGCCCCAGCTCCTTGCCCCGTCCTGCAGCATCCCCGCAGCGCCCGCTGCACGCCCCCGGTTCAGCGCCGGCTCTGCCGGGCGCTCCCCGCTCGCTCCTCCGGGAACGGCCTCTGCCGCCGAGGAGCAACGAGAGGGCGCGGGGGGCTGCGGGGCAGAGGATCCCCGCCGTGACCCTCGGGGCGGCCCCGGCGCTGCCTCCTCGCTCCAGCAGCCCGGAGGAAGGCGCTCCCGCCCGGCCCTACCTGTGCAGGGACATCTTCCCACCGCCCGCCGCTCCCGCCGGGACACGGG
>VXBA01006210.1:1804675-1984328 GCA_013399895.1 Serilophus lunatus | reverse complement strand
GCCGAGGGACCGGGAGGGACCGCCGAGGGACCGGGAGGGGCCGCCGAGGGACCGGGAGGGGCCGCCGAGGGACCGGGAGGGGCCGCCGAGGGACCGGGAGGGACTGCCGAGGGACAGGGAGCGACCGCTGGGAGCAGGAGGGGCCCCGGCACACACGGGAGGGGCCCCGGGACAGGCACTGCCCCGCACGCCGCCCCCCAGCCCCGGTACCATCGCTGCCGGTCCGCGTGGGGTGCGCGATTTTTCCCCCACTGCAGAAAACGCGCACGCTTAGGGCCGAGCAGCCTCCTAAGGCGGCTTTAAAGTGCCTTGTTTTTCAAAGAGGTAATGATGAAGGCCCTCCAAAAATGGGGCAATGAGAGGAATAAAAATTTACGTGAAGCAGAGCATTTTCTAAAAGATGATATTCTTACCAAAAAAAAAGAAAAATCCATTCATCACATCAGCTCCAAAGCCAAACTAAGAGCAGATGTCATGTGATAATGTCCTTGTTTTTAAAATAGATAATTTCTGAGATGAAGAACTTTGAAAACCTTTAGTTTTACCAGATTTTATCAAAGGGATCAAAACCGATGCTTTGATATGAAATGTACAGATATGTTACCTTGTCCAAGCAAACACTGTCCCTCTGGCAGTAGTCCACGGCACGGAGCACATGCATTTCCCCTTGGGAAGATAAACACTGCCACCTAACCAAAGTACCCTTCCAGAGCATTTTCATCATTACTAAGAATGACCTACACGGTACGAAACAGAATAGGAAAAGGCAAACAGGTGTCTTGGAAGCTTGTTTTATTAATACTTTGGTAAGTGTGGTTTCCTCTGGGTCAAGCAAGACGTTTAACATTCCCCTGCTCCCCTGTACAGTCTGTTATCACCTTGCCACGTTGGTTTGATAATAGATAGAGGCTCATCAATATAAAGAGTGCTTTTCCTAATGATAAAATGATTCTTTTTTACTCGAAAAGTTGGTTGAACATTTTAGGCTTAATTTAAAAGATACAAAATTATCTAGTAACTTTGCAAAAAAAAAAAAAAGGAATTTCTGAGAGGATGAAATGCTGTTCATAAGTTTAACAGCAGCTATTCAGAAGATATGCTGTAGTAGTTTTTTTTTCTCAAGTTACAAAATATATATAGAATATATTGTCTTAAGATGGCTTTGGCATTAGCAATGTTAACTGAAATTCAGAACCTAAAACTCAAAACTACTTTAGGTAGCTTTTCTACAACAGTTTTTACAATGGCTGTAAAGCAAACTGTTCTGACTATATGCATCATATACAATATGCTGTCTTATATACCACTTTCAAAATAGTACACAAAAATATTTTAAACAAGAAATCCACATAAATAATGCTTTCATTGTAGTGAAGTATGTGACCAATGATTTAAAATAAGTACCTTTATAACAGAAGCATATTCTGATGTAACCAGCACATACAGTCTGAAAGATAAACAAGGACTCAGATAATCTCTGCAAAGGCCACAAGCACCTTGTGTTATGGAGAGCACCAAGGCAGCACGGACAGGAAACACAAAAGAGGTAGTGTGCCATCTGTTTAGATGTATGTGTCCAACAAAGGACTAGAATAAAACAATGTTTAAGAAAAGAAGACGTATTGTACTGTACTGTGGCATGATTCACTTTTCATACATAAGCTATTGCACATTTAGGAGCATTAGCAGGTATTGCTCCTTAGTATCGTATGTCTCCGGCTTTCCTCAGGATGGTTTTTTTGCAGTGCTGTTAAAGAGATTGCGAGGAACACTTGAGGTCCTGAAAAAATCCACGTTTGGATACTCCATTCCCAGAAATTATGTAAGAAAGCACCAAAAAAATTTATCCTTAAATACTTTAAAAAATTTGTTACAGTCTTTTATTTTTCAATGCCATTTCTCCTTAGGAGGAAGTCTTTTTCTTCCTGAGGTTGTTTAAACAACAATATTTAAAATGATTCTCCAGTTTCCTAGTAATTTTGCCTGTAACAGAGCATTACTTTTGCATTCAATCTATGCAGCAACTCCACGTTGATGGAAAAAAACCTCAGGATAGAAACCTTAAAGGAAGCACACTGAACCACTTTCTATGAAGTGCTGCTGTCCTGGTTTGAGGTGAGGCAGTGCATTAACTTGAACCACTGGAAGCTGTCTAGTGTCCTGGGTGTGAAAGAAGAACTGTGTCTTATGCCAGCTGCCATCTTCAATCTGCAACACACAGAAGAAGAATATTAGGTTCATATAAGAGATGTGCTTCAAAACACAAATTAAAATTATGCTTATAGAGAGGAAGAGAAGTAGTGCACAGAAACATTTCTGGCAGTTCCTAAAGGAACTGTGTAATATAACAAATGCCATTTCTCCCTTGCAATACCAGGGGCACTCCTGCCAAAACTGAATGACTCTGTAGGCCATTGAAGAATAATCGTGGGAATCAGAGCTGCATTTTTGCCATGATCTTTGTATTGTTTTTTGTAATGCTTAAAAAAACCCCAAACTAGTAAAAAATAATACCTCATAATAGTTATAAAATAACATATAACAATGCCTAAAGACGCGAGTGCCTTGATGTTTGCAATCAATCTATTCTTAAAAACCATCAGGTACAGCAGATACCATTGAAAAATGAAATCCCTGTAGAGAGAGGAACGTGTGGGATTCTGCAGCTGACCTGTACAGAGACAGGTTCCAACAGGAAGAGTGACAGACCTTGTAGAATCTCACAGAAAAATGGGACTTCTCAATAGCCACCACAATATACCTTAATTTTTCTTAGGGAATAAAAATGTTCCAAACAGACTGGAAGGTGGGAAAAGAGGCTTCAATAGCCATACCTTAACTGCATGACACAGGCTAGAGCATCTCAATAGCATCTGCTAATAAAAGGCTGGAAGCAAACAGCTTTGAAGTGTCTTGATAAAACCACTTTCTGTGTTGAGATTAAAAATCTCACTTGACACCCTTGTATTGATATGGAACCAATCTCACATCTTTTGTTATTGCAAATGAAAGCAGAGCTATAAAATACTGAAAGTATAATACACTTGGTTGCTATATTTCATAGTGTTCTCCCAATACTTTTACCAAATGCCTCACATCTCGATAAGTAATGTGCTAAACATTTGAAAATTTTTTCTAATCATGAATGTGAATTTATTTTAGTCAGCCATGGAGTTAATTTTCAATCATTATTATTTTATGAAATAATCAAATAATTGATTCATGGTCAATGAATTTAAAGGTATTTAGTTGCCAAAAAAATAACGTCCAGCCTGTTTGACTGTGAGGTTTTGTGTTAGATAACCTTGACAGAACTCTTACTGAAGCCTGAATTTTCATTTTGAGAGTAATTGTTTCTAAATTTTCCTGGTAGACCTCCTCGTTTCTGTGCTGTTGTCTCTTCAGTGTCTTTTTACAGTCTTGAAATACAAGACACACAATGCAAACAGTAAGTATAGATATCCTCTCACTGCAATTGCTTTTCCCTTTGAATAAATGTTAAATTCAGTATCAAAAGGCTGGCATATGCATAACTATGTAAAGAAGCAATTTTTTATGGGTGTGAATCTACATTACTATTATTTATTTGCAGAAAGGTAATAATGTCTACACTTTAACTGCATTGTTGTTTCAATAATGCTAGTGCTAGGAAGTATTTACCATGCATTCATCCATAAGCACCTTCGGTTCAAGTAGCGTATTTGCTTTAAATATTTGACCATTCCATCCTTTGAAGCTAATGGGTGTCTTCTGGCCACCTGCTTTATTTAATCCCCACAGTGGTGTGTTCAGACAATGAACTGTGATGCTGTGTGTTGCTTCTGAGCTCAGTAAATGAAGGAAGTTCATCTGCACTTTTCCAACACCAAACTCCAGCTAAATTCCGAGAGAAAAGCATTGTTAGAATTGCAACTGGACTATGCTGAATGGCCACAGAAACACAAAGTGCCATGAACATACAAGTGTGATGTTCAGGCATGGAAGCATGTATACATTTTTATATACATTGGGACCAACACCAAAGAGCATGATTTGCATTCTTCAGGGGAGATGTCAGGTTCTATTACAGTGATTACTATAAACAGAAGCTTTCATAGGACATTTTTAAAGCTTAAATATAAATATTTGCTAATGCTTACAACATTGCTGAAACACAACTGGGCAGAAAACACTATTTTTAAATAAAGAAACCGAAACAATTGCCTTTGTGATTCAAACAAAGATACTATCAGCAGCAGTGTTTTAACTAAGATACTATCAGCAGCAGTGTTTTAACTGTAGCCACATCACTCTGCTGTTTAGTCTTCTTCAACCACAGGTTCTGGCAATACCAAGATCCCATTACAAATGCAAAAATTCATAAGCATATTGTGATTTTATACAGAAAATACAGTACTCATTACTCAGCAAGTATTTATTTCCTTTTCAGAGATCTTTCAAATACATATGTGAACTTTACAGTATTTTTGACGCCCTTCAATGACTGCAGTGTATATGCAAAACTCCACAAACATAAAATTTCTCTTCCCAAGAGTTCAAGAACAGCGTGAACTAATGATATAAATGAAACCAGTCTCTCTCTAATGACATTTAAAAGTACTCTAAGTGTTGGAAAGCAGTAATAATTTTCATCCTTTCCATTGCAAGAATCTCAGCCTCTCTACACTTAACTACCCTCAGTGATGAGATACTAATGTAGCTTCAGGTTCAGTTTTATGGCTTGAATAGGAACATATAAAGCAAAACAAAATAATTCTATCAGCATGGAATGTGAGGCAATGAACACAGTGAGCATTACATTAACATATACAGTCTCCAGAAAATCTGTAACCTTTCTAACAGAATATATACTATGTCCTTCCACAAAAAGCTTTGAAATCTAATATCTTTTCATGAGTTAAGTAAATAAGCATGCATTAGTTTAGTGTTCAAGCATAAACACAGTCTCTCTAGAAGCAATGTATACCTTTGTCACAGACACTGGCGTTAAACATGTCTGACCACCTGCAGTGAAGTTGCAGAAAACTTCAATGGCATCAGAAGGACATCCAATATTTGGGTCAATCCAGTATTTTCCTATTAGTATATAATTAGTACATAGTTAGTATATAATCTCAGATGGAAAATAAAAACAAAATATAATGCTGCTAAAAAATTTGCTAAAATATTCATGCTTCTTGACAAGTATTACATGTATTATCACCATAGCTTCACAAGAAAGTAAAAGGAAAGGAACATTTTTACTGTTACAATTATACTAATAACGGATACTGAGCAAAGTTATCATAACCATCCAATTAAAATTATAATTACAATGACAAGACAGGCTTAATTTTTTTTATTTTAAATACTGATTTTTATTTTAAATACTGATTTCAAGAACTTATGGATACAACAACCACCAGTGTATCTGACAGTGGTAGTGTATTATACACAATTTTCTCATTAGGAATCTAGAATCTGACCCATACAAGATTCATTGCAGGATTAGAAATAAATACTTGGAAAATCTTTAATAACAAAATTGATTTCAGTTTAAAATTTTCTAGATACTGTGCTTACTGACAATCTGTCTCTAACAGCAATATAATATTAGATAGCTATATAATACCATCTTTAAAATTCAGAAATTGCACATTACAACAGACTATAATATAAGAATCAACACATCAGAATTTTAATGTAGAAAGTAACATTTGGAAGCTACTTGTGTTTAAGCTTTAGTGAAAATGGGCACTTACCATCTGACACTTTATGTTCACAATTAAGTAAATCCCTGCAGATGCGTGCTGGGTTATCCCGTGTGCCAAGAGGGTTCTTGATGCTGTGCAGTAAATTGCTAAGGTAGTGGAGCGTTTTGAATATCTCTGTACTGTGATCTAGTAAAGTTACTTCAGTATTCTGGTATTTCTGCCAAGGGCCATTAGCAAATGTGTTACCACAAGGAAGTATCACAACAACAGTACACGCAGTAAAAGTCAATTGGCCATTGAATAGTCAGACAGAATTAAAGCATTTATATGAACGAAAGCAGCCATATAAAGCAGGGTAAGAAAAATATATCCCAACTAACAAATCACTAGATTTTACTAAAATTTTCAAAGCAGTGATGTTCCAGGCAGGTTTAGATCACGCAAATTTGTCATTATGGCATACTGAGATAAAAATGTGGATGCATTTTCTTGCAGTCAATGGGACACATATATGTCATTACGGTTTTTGGATCAAACGCTAAATGGAACTATTGTTGTCTGTGGCTGAGAAGATACAGTCCAATATGCCTGACAGTAAATTTCCATTACTACCAATCATGACAAAAAATTAGGAGCATTGCTGGTTGGCTTAATTTCATTTCAATTATATCCTATCACTCCTACCATGTTTAATTACATTATACAATAAATGCTTGCTATTCATGATTCATTTTAAACTAAGTCTTTGAAAAGAAATCCTGTTCTGCCCTCAAAAATAGAATTATTATTGCATACCCTGTAGGACAATGTAAATATATTGAAATATATTACCTCCATCTGCAGGGCAGCATTTGATGCAAACAGAGCTTGAACAGCAGCATTGAGGTCCACTTGTTTCTAAAAGAGATGTATTTCAGAAAATAAAAAGATGAAAAAGAACATTCAGAAATGCAGGTGGTAAATTCTTTGAGCACTGTAGCAACATGCATAACAGTGTGCATGTATATATATATATATATATAGAGAGAGAGAGAGAGAGAGAGAGAACATCTGAGCCATAAATAGCACAAAGTATTCATTGCTAACTTTCAGACTGTCCAAATACAGAAGAAAAACTTTAGAGTGTGAAGAAGTTAAGGCATGTCAAAAGTACAAGCATGTCCATGACAGGTGCCCATTGAGGACCTACCAGCATGGGAGAACAGGACTGACAGTGTAAGACAGAAAGTTCAAAAAATGTACTGATGTACTGATGGAAGTAACAGAAAAATGTATTTGCATTTCAGGTGCACTGACGGAACAAGCAGTGCATTTGAAGAAGGTCCTGCTCTTTTTACTTTCAAAAAAGCACTGTTTTGTAAGTTAGGGTTGTTACAGAATTTACCCTTGGTCCTGGGGGTCCAGGTGGTCCCTGGAAAATGGAAAAAAACAGATATTAGGTTCTTCCCATCTTTATGTAATGCAATCACAATGGAAAAATAAGAAATTTTTTTATGCACTCACAGGTGGCCCCGGCTGGCCCTGCAGTCCCTGAGGCCCCTGGAAGGAAGAGAAAGAAAATGCAACAGTTATACATGAGCATTACTTTTGATATTAAGGGAACATTAAAAGTCACATACTAATATACAACATTGTACCAGTGTTATGTGCATGTTGACAATATGAGTACAACAAGAGATAAATGATCATAAAAACATTGTAAATAATGTTATGGATAGTTGCAAAAAAAGAACTGATCGGCTTTACTCCGTGAGTATGTGCTAGGCATTTACTAGTTTGCTTTATTAGCAGTTTCAATTTTCAGCCACAACATGTTATGTTCAGTGTTTAAGTGATATTGGAGGCTTCTTTTGTGTTCAAGGAATTATGCCCTTATTTCTTCACCACAACTGGCTTCATTTTAGTGTGTAGGATGATTCAGTGAGGAGGAGAGAAAGAACAGCTGCTTTCCCCTATCTTTCAGTGCCTACAATGCAGACAGCCTTAAATCTGAGTTTTGGGCTGCCTTAGGGTTGAACATGGGCCCTTCCAATCCAATATACCTATCTGAATTATTCTTTCTTCGATCAGACATTCAGATTAAGATAGAACGATTATCAATATTTATCAATGTACAATGTTATATGTATCTCTGTTAGATTCTTATCTTCAATCTTCATATTTTCAAAGCCTCTAGGAGCTGTTGTAACTTAAACACTAGCACAAACAATGAACAGGAAAAGAATAGGTGGCAGTGCCTTAAGACAAGCAAAAGAAAAGAAGGAATGAAAAGCATAGGTTAGATCTGTACCTTAAATTACTAAAATCTTTTAACACAACTGAATCAATTTTATCAAAGCATTCTTTTGCCAGTAGTGCTTGTATCAATTACTTGAACACAATAAGCTGTTCCAGCAAAAGACCTCAGTATGGTCCTGCTAGTACTACATCTCTACCAAAAGAGAAATAATCTTATGTGGTTATGCTGACAAATATTGTGAAACTGTTCTAGCCAAGTAGGAATTAAATTGCAAATCACTTAGTACAGTAACAAGTATTCCCGATGTGAGATTCAGCGTGCGGGCATCACTTCATGCTACAATTTCTGAACTAAGACTGTTCTCAAGCTGTCACCAGCAAGGGCAGCTGGGAATGGTTAAAGCAGGTCCAGATTCAATTTAAGATCAATTTGTGTACATTTATACAAAAAGGATATCAAAGCAGAATGGAATAATTTATTTCAGTCACTGAGGCTGCAAATTTATCAGTTCTTACAAGAAAACCAGCCGCGTTTCTTACTGTCTCTTGACATGTTCCAGAGGTAGAGCACATGGGAGCTACCAAGGAATGCATCTGTCAGGGGTCACAGTGATGGCTGTACAAGTTAAGTATCCCTGCACATCACCTGCCCTGGCCATGCCAGCGGGTTTCAGGTGTTGGATTATGAAGGGTGTAAAAAGTGTGGGACATTATGTAGTTCCCAGCATCAGATCTATGACAGCAAGGCTATGCTGATGGACTGCAATGGCTTTGAGGCCAAGATCCATGTTTTACATGTGTTCACTGGAGAACAGAGGAGATTCAAAACTGAAGCAATTTCTGGATGTTTAGATAGGTGGTTTTCTTATACTTAACCAAGATGACCTTAATAGCATAAACTCCAGGGACTGTAAATGTTGTCAGCTTCTCAACTCCTACATCCTGACTTTATTTATGTTTCATCCATTTACATCCAAAGAAGGGACTGTAAGCTATCTTTTAGATAAATATTTACTGATTGACATCTTTATAAAAGATGTTAATGATTAATGTTGGAAGATGGAAATCAAAGAAGAAATAATTTTAGCATATATAGTATTAATAGTATTGAAATCCCTGTGGGGTCTGTGTCAAACATGTAGCTTCCCTTTACTCTTCCTAGTTTATTGCCCAGCTTGAAATTTTCTTTGAAATGGTGTTATTATTAAATACACATAAAATATTACTGTTATTCATAACTGATAGGAGTTTGTAGAGATTACATTTACTATTTTGGGGCAGTTCCTCAGCTGTTGCAAATCAATACAGTTTCACAGAGCCACACTGTTGTATGCCAGCTGGGAAGGCTGACTCCACATTCAATTAATCAGATCAGCAGGTCAGGTACTGTTAGACTTTTCCAGGATACCATCAGTCTCATGTGAATATATTACTGGGCTATCTGATCATGCTTGGCAAAGTATGTTTAGTATAAAATGAAAGAGAAAGTGTGAAAAAGAAACTTGAGAAATGAATTTGACATTGTAAGGACATATTTGTTTTTCTTGGTTCAGGACTTGATTATGCAAATAGCAAGTCAAGGCAAGGCACAAAGTTTTCAACAGTTTGTCCCTAAGTAACCACTGCTCTCTGATGAATAGATGTCCTTGTTCTGAGTGCTGGGATTTAGACATTCCAGTAGATTTTTCAGATGACTGAATGCTTCATTTAATTTTCTATGTTCTTGGCATGTGTCACAATTTTAAGACTCAAAGTCCTGGGAAAGAACAGTTCAAATTTATATTGGTTTCTGAGATAACAGTGAATGTTTTAAAAATAAAAGCCTGTACTGTTCCAATGAGTTTAAGGTATTTTGGAAAAGAGGAATGTAATTTGTGTTGATTCTCTGCCCTTGCCAGTAAAACCCATGTGAAAAAAGGTAAATACTGAATACTATTTGCTAACTATACTGAACTACTTTGGCGGGTATTACATTTCTTAAATGCATTAAAACTTCAGAGGGCTATATCAATTATCTTTACAAACATTTAAAATATAATGAAACTGCACAGAGGACACTGAAAATCCTGTAGGGATTTTACCAATGTTCCTTATTTCTGCTGCAAAGCAGCAAAATAAGGAAGGTTAAATTATATTTTTCATGGACTAAGTCAATTGATGTTTCAGTGGAATGTATAGGATTATCTTTACAAATCTACTTAATTTATCCTTTGATTGCATTAGAATTTAAGTGTAATTCCAGTTCATAAAAACAAAAGCAGAGACTAAACCAGTTACTTTCAGTACGCTCTTTAATTCTTTAATCACTCCATTTGATTGAATAGAAGTTCAAAGGCCAAAATTCCAATCTTTTTCTGATACTGCAAGGTCCTGATTTTACATGCAGTGTTAGATGAAAACATGAGCAATCCCAAGGACTTCCATATTTTCCAAGACTTTTGGAATTTCTGGAGAAATATTTTTAACAAAAGTGATTAACGTTAAGCTGTTCCTGACCACTTTTGCAATTTTGATGTTATGTCACTATATCGCATAATGTATAAAACCTAGTAACATCCTTCAAATAATAGTCTGATATACAATATGGTTGAGTAGCCAGCATTAATGATTATAAAGCTAAAATAAAATATGATTATAGAAAATCAAAGATTATGCCTTATCATATCTTTTTTTCACTTGAGGATAGTCACACACTGGAATGCATTCCCAAGGAGATTATTCAATCTCCATCCTTGGAAGTTTCCAAGACTTGCCTCAATAAAGCCGTGAGTGATATGGTCTGATCCCGGATCTGATTCTTTTCTAGATCAACTTCCTATTTAAATGTCTTGAGATCCCTCACAACCTGGATTATCCTATGATTGTATATTATAATTGATCAGGGGACATGCCATGAAATAAAAAAACATTAAGAAAACGGAAACACACTTTCAGAAATGTTGTAATTCTGAAACAATATTCATAAGTGTATTTCACTTTTTTCTAAACGTTTCAATCACAGTGAGATGAATATTTTGAATTTTCATTAAACTCTGTTTCAGACTCTACAGAAATAGCCTACAGGACATAAGCTTTGTTTCACCACTGATCTCAATAAGGAGACATGTTTTTACGTTCCATTTTTCAGGGGATAAAAGGACATTTCTTTCTAGTAATGAACATTGTAAACCTGACAGTCTAAAAAATGTAACTAAAATTGGACTACTACAAAAAGGTTAAAATCTCTGTGGTTCTAGGAAGAATGCCAATATAAATTTTAAAGGTATAAATTAAAGCTCAGAATATACAGTTGGATGAAAAAAATTTCTCTCCTTTGTATCTGAAAATAGTTGAAAATAAATCCTTTTCTTGGGGGAAAGGGACAGCATATGATTTAAAATTAAACATTCTTCTTCTGAAGACAGTCTTACTAGGTGAACTCTTCTTGATGAACTCAAGAACTTATTTAGGAAATAGCTTCTTCAACACCTGCACCAATAATGGAAACAGATGTTTCTTGTTCACCATTTTGGATTATTTTGATTAATTTTTAAGAGTCATTTGTAATTCTATGCCGTCATAATTTTTTGAACAAATAGAAAAAGACAATTAATATAATAGCAGCAGAAATTAAGAAACTAGTTTTTCTCTTATTCTGAGATAGCAGATGCCTCAAGAGTGTTAGAACCAAAGAGGAAACTTCTTCAAGACACGTACGAGAAGCTTAGCGCCAAGCTTTGATTCTTAAAGACATTATGAATGTTTCTCTTTTATTTTTCAAAACTTTTTTAAGGCAGTTAGATTGGATTTTTTATAGGTGGCTGCTAAAAGCAAAGTATAGTAAGATAAGTGAAACTAAATGGTTTTAAGTGAGATGTGGTGAAAGGCAGGGTAAGAGTAAAGGAAACAAGATCACAACTGCTAGTTACTGGAAAAGACACTAATAGA
This sequence comes from Serilophus lunatus, assembly GCA_013399895.1. Classification (NCBI taxonomy): domain Eukaryota; kingdom Metazoa; phylum Chordata; class Aves; order Passeriformes; family Eurylaimidae; genus Serilophus; species Serilophus lunatus. Next base: position 1,972,470 of record VXBA01006210.1, on the reverse strand, counting down.
TCTGCCATATAAGGTAATATCAGAGTTATAACCTCTGTATTCATATTTGCTGTAAATACAATAACTTCATGGCTTTTCACATAGCCATTATTAACTGGAGACTTTACTAACTCTAACACAATTTTAAAATTAAATCCAACATTTATTAATGTATAACAACTAGTGCAATATTCTTATGGAAAAATGAAAGACAGCAAATTCATAACCTATCATTTTTCCTACAGTTTGCAGACACTGCATGGACACTTATCCGCAGGCCTCAGCTTCTCGTGAACTTCTCTCTCTAGAGAAGATGATGCAGATCTATGAACACATGCATGCATGCTGTGAGGCACTGGAGCATTAACAACAAATGTGACAAAAGTTTTTTCTTTTTGGTCTAAACTAGGACAGATTTGGAGTATTTGCCTGCAATATGATCAGGGGCCACAGTGCCCAACAGCTCATACCCACGGGGCATATCTGCATAAGTCAACTTAAATAAGAAAAGGTCACACTTTTGACATGCTGACAGCTTTCTTGGCCAGTGCTCTCCAGGAGCACAACACAACTGCCTGGCATTCAGAGCATGCAAGAATACATTGAGCATAACACAAGAATAGTTTTCACACAGCCAAAAATATGGAAGCACAAAAGTTATTTTTCATCTTACCATTTCACCCCTTGTGCCCTTTTCACCTCTTGGTCCCTGTAAGAAAGAGAAGCTGTTAATCCAATACCACTTTTAGCTGCCTAGGACTGAAATAAGCAGATTAATATCTATGAGAGTTATACTGCTCACATGGAGAGTCCAGTCTCATCTATGGAAGTGTTTACAACTCTGGGGTTTAATCTTCCTGTACTACTAAAAACTAAATTACTTGAAAACACCTTGTAATTCCTATATGTGGAGTGCTGTACAGCTGGCAAATATGTTTTTCTCAGTAATTTTAACTATTTGTGTTGTCCCTGTCAACCAGCACTATTCTCCACAAATTCATCCCCTGTAATACATCAGTGGTTCATCAGCTTAAGAGTAAAAACCAAAACTCACTACCCTCCACCACTGAAGAAATCCATTCATCACATACATGTTTTTTTTTGCGCTATTAATTCTCCTGTCACCATCAGATTAGACATTGTTTTTCTGTCCCCATGGCATTTTTGGCTAGTTTTGCACTTAACTGGTGTTTCCAAGGATGGCAACAATCTTACAAAATTCTTCCAGGAAAGATCGTATCTTGATGGCTGCATTTCACAACACTCATAAGTAATATTCAACTATAATGCTTTTTTAATGATACTGGCAAATTATTACATTCAATATGAAGTCTATTAAAAGCCCTCATACAAGTACACACAACTGTAAAGTTTTTCTCCTCAGTGCAAGTGAAAAGAATGGGACAAGATTTAAAATACTGCTTTTCCCCACAAGTAGAAAGAATTGTAGATGGAATATTCTCCTTCTTCCTTTTTCACTGACAAATATTTGTATTTATTACTTTTATTGTATATTTGTTATTTTTGCAATTATTTCCATTTTTAGATGTTCCCATTCACTTCATGTCTAGTTGATCAGACAGAGGAACTTGTATGGTACAAAGAGATTTTAAAACTACCTTACATGGTTGGATAGCCTGCAGACATGAGCTACAGGGTTCTCTTGAAAAGCAAACCTGGCTCTGGCACCAGGATTGTGACAAGAGATAGAAACAGGGATGAGAGTAGAGCTTCCCCTGCAGGGAACTGGGGAGCACTGAAAGTTGTCAGAAAGGCTAAGATGCTTGAGTTGTAGGAGGGACCCCATCAGCACGTGGAAAATCCTTGCAAGGGCTAATGGGCACTCCCAGAGTGTCTAGAGGGACACTCTGGACAGTTCAGCCCACAACACATAAAAAAATAAACTATATTGAAAAAAAGTGTGATTCTATAATATATCTCAGATCTAAGGCTGAGAAAGAATATCCATGTGGCAGTTACTATGTGCTGTTTTACATCTTGACTTGTCCCTGTAGGCAAGCCCCTCTGTATACTGTACTGAGAATGAAGGTCATCGTGATGACTTTTTTGCCACTGGCTTTTGTAAATTTTTCTTCTTGTTTGTATTACAGATGCTGGAGTGACATACATTAGCTCACCAGCATGGTATAAAAAAAGGACGTCCTGATAGTTGCTATTTACCAATAGAAAAAATGAGAAGGTGGCTAGTTGCAAAAGCAGATTTAAAAAGAGTAGGTGAAATAAACAAATTTTGCAAAAGTGAAGAGAAGCTTACAGGTCTGCCAGTTGGACCCGTTATGCCTTCTTGACCAACAGGGCCAATATATCCCTGCAAACAAGCAAAGAATTTATTAATCCACCGTGTTTTCAAAATGAAGAATAATATGTCCTGGTTTAAAGTTGCACAGCACATATCCCTTCAAATATTCAGAAGATCATGGTGATACTCTCTTTCTAAAATATTGAATATACATTGCAATCAAATCAGTAAGGGAAGTATTTTAGTAATTTGTAATAGTTGTGTTTGGAAAGCCCCCACACATTCTTTAATGTGGAAGTTCATGCAATAAAAGCAGTGGAAACATAAATACTGTAATTGCAAAAGACCACATATTTATTGAGCTACAATCAACTATATCTTGAACTGTATTATTGCCCACAAGTTCTTTCGTAAGGCTGCCAGTGCTGTTAAAATGTTACTTTCCTGTTCCATTTCATTTAGTACAAACTGCTCATATCATTATCATGCATAGGAATGTTTAGAAAAATAAAGTAGCTATTAGAAATGGCCTCTAAAGCTGCTGCTTTACATCTGGTGAATTGAAAAAATTCAGTTCTGTGATGGCAATAGCAGTAGTGAGAGGACACTGTGACTACTACATTGTGTCTTCCATGATGCAACCTTTCCCTCTTTGAGATGATGCTAAAGATGCTTCCACATTTTTAGTAAGCAGCAAAACAAAACATCATGAAGAACGAGCTAATGCAGGTTATAAACGTTTTCGATAAAAAAACTATTAAAGACTGCATATTAATCAATAACGCCTGAGCACCACTCTGTCTTACTGCTGGCAAAGTTTGATCCTTTTTTCTTTTGCTGTAGGATAGAGTTATAATATGAGCACTTTTGCCACTAAGAAGATTGTTTAACCTCAATAGACATAAATATGCCAGTCATAAGATTACTTGTGCAAACAAAATTATACTAGGAGAGCCACACTTGGTCAGCAGAGCTTGCTTTTTTTCTTTCAAGATTAAGAGCCCAGATCTGCTTGTGTGTCTATAAGCACGTTGCAACCAGAGCAGTGTTGCAGTACAAGCAAAGGGCTTCTAGTGGAGTCAGTCTCAGACAGAAAGGTTTGGTTAGAGGGTTCTGGCCATGCCACAAAGAAAAAAGATTCCCTAAGTTAAAAAAGCGTGCCACTTGCAAACCATCCTGACAATCTCTTTCATGGAATGAAACACTTACAACTTGGCCTGTTGGACCTTTCGGGCCCAGAATTCCAACTAAACCAATGTCCCCTGCAGGACCCTGAAAATACAAAGGAACAATTTAATCAAACATGGACATCAGCTATCCAATTGTTTCAATCTCCTTTAATCAGTGGAAGATAGTTTCTAAACACAGTAACAGTGAAAATACCAAGTACACTGACCCAGAATGTTTGTCCTTAGATCTGGAGTACACACACTTCTGCCTGCCATGTTCCAACAGTTGAGAGATATTTTGAACAAATCACTGTTAACGCTGACTAATTCTATGCTTTCCTGTTCTCATTCTGTAAATGGCTTAAGATCTAACAGAAAGAACAAGCACATACTTTTGGACCTGGGAATCCTTGAAACCCCATTAAACCTTGATCTCCATCTTCTCCCTGTAATAGGAGCAGACATCCGTACTATTATTTCACGTTGATAACTTGGACTACTTGTTCTGGATCAACAGCTCTCATTACATACAGTCTGTCCTTTCAGTCCAGTGTCTCCTTCTTGTCCTTGGTCACCTTGTGATCCTGGAAGGCCCCTTTTGCCTCGCTTTCCTGGATGACCTAAAAGTCCTTTCTCACCCTGTAAATAGGAAGAAAATATAACCTTTATTACAATTATGAAAGTTACAAATGTAAATATGGGCTTCCTGTCCTAAGTGTGGAACACACTTTCTCTCTAAGAAACAGCCTGAACTCCATTAATTTTGTTTCCCTCAGGAATGCTTTCAATAATTATAGATACACTAAAATGCAAATATGATTTGACTGTTGCTTGACTTGGAAACAAAAAAACCATACATGTTGGATCAATTCTAGTATCTCTCAATGTAAGCAGTAAGATCCACAAAATGAAATATAGAACAGATAGGTTAAAAGTAGACTTAAAAGGTAATCCTCTGAGCAAGACATACTGTACTTGTGAAACTCCATGCTGTTAGACTAAAAATCTACATTGGTTCAAATGGAAACTAGACACGTTCCTATAAAACAAGTCCTCTCAGGACTATGAAATACATAGAAATCGTATCTAGCTCAGGAAGTAACCAAGCTGCAATAAATATTGTGAGTATACATGTTTCATGCTTTGTGCTTATTCTCTTTTGTAGGTTTTACCTTTCTGCTTTAATAAAGACAGTCTTTTGGCCTGACTCAGTATGTCCACTATTAATGCATATTTTGTGTAAAATGTGGCAACAGTTTTCCCTCAACTCATCTATTTCTTGTCTTTTTCAGATTGCTTGCACTTCTGAGCAGGAACTACCTCCTAAAGCTCACTGTCTATACAAAAGAGTAGAATTCAGACTGAGAGCACTAGCAATATTTTCATGAAAAGATATCAAAGACAGTATTTCCAGTTTTCAAGTAACTGGAACTCCTTACCAATAAAATCTTGCAGAGCATTGCAAATCATGATTTTAGATAAAAAATTCTATCCTAAATGAAGACAATTATCTCTAATATTTCCATTGTTTTTTGCTTATTTTAAAACTGAAATGAATCTAATTAATATGAGGATATGCTGATGTTAGGTACCTGGAACTACCTGAAAAATGGAGCACACTCAGATTTATTTCTTTCTGACAGGGCTGAGGAAGAACAGCTTAAGTCCCATGATAAATGGACATCCCAGATACACTTGTTAGCTCCCAAACTTGGGAATTACGCTTGAAATTACAGTACTTCTCTACTAATAGATTGCTTAGACATTCAAACCATTCCAACTATTCTAGTAGTGACAGAAATTTAGAAATAAAAGTCAGGAAACATTTGGCCCTAAAACTGGAATGAATAAATACAAAGTCTTTTGAATGGCTACTGGAGTTGGGAATTGCCTTTAGGCAGATGAGACCTCTATTTTCAAATTACAGTTTGTGGAAATGAGGTCAACATAACTTGTAGTCTTACCCTTTCACTAAGTCTTGACATCATTTATTCATATGATTAGCAGCAGTATGGTGGTTCACAGCCACCGAATGCAGCATGAAGACTAAGCAATATCAGTAATGCTGTACTTAAACAAGATCCCACGTATTACCTTTAGTCCAGGTGCTCCCATGGGCCCTGGCATGCCCGACAATCCCTTGGGACCTCGAGCTCCAGGATAACCTGCCAGACCTGGCAAGCCTGAGTTTCCTTTATTACCCTTAACAAATTGAAAATAATGGATTACAAGCAGAATAGCCAAACATGATTTTTCATTGTATGCTGAAACAGGCATATGACATAAAATCAGTCAAAACCACTTAATGCTTTCTGTAGATATGGACACACACTGACAGTATGTCAAAATATATTCAAAGACAATGATCAGCAGTATAATCTGGATTTCTGCAAATATTCCAGAAGTTAAAGGCTGAAAATATGTCTGAGATTTACAGTATTCACTTTTCAAGAAGAAAGATCTTCACATGAAACAAATTAAGACTACCTACCCAAAGAAACATTCAAAATTTAACATGTTTTTTTGTAAGTGTCAGGTATAATGATACTACTGGTATGGTTGCGTAGACTTTGTAGAGATTCACATGCAATAACTTCACCACATGAAAAAAGATCAGAACATTTGTTATGAACATACATGAGATCATCAGACTATAAACAAAACCATCTATTTCAAATGAAAAAAGTAAGTACATGGAGTTAAGCCACTTTGACATGTTGAAAAATACAAAATGGAAATTTGCTACCATCCAAATGAATATTTCTGTGACATTTAGTAGAACATGTACGTGTAACATATGTATATATAGATACCTACTTTTGTAATTCATATGACATTCAGATAAATACTCATAGAAATAAAAGGGTTATATGAAACAGGATTTTTCTATGAAATGTGATTTTCAAGGCTTTTGAATATGATGCTGTGGCTTATAGATTGACGGACTAATAAACACATAGCAAAAGTTTTGCTCTTCTTGTTCATTGTGGCAAAAAATCAGTTATAAGCCTCTCCTTATTAAAAATTGTAATGAGGTAATGGAGGAGTCTTTAATATGATTGTATGACATTTTCAGTGGAAAGGCAAAAATGTTAAGAATTTTTTTGGGGGATACTCCTAAATCCAACTCTGAAGAATTCTAAGAACCTGGAAGATGTTCATGATTTGAAACTGGAGAGGCTCAAATAGCCTGTCCCCTATGACTAACTTGTTTCATTTTGTCTTTATTCAATCAGGTTAGAAATTTACACCTGTAACAACAGTATCTCATTTGGCACCTTGATTAATTCCCAACACTAACTTGGCGATTTCCATCCAAGAAGACTTACTGAGAAATACCATACTTGAAATCAAAGTGATCAGACTTTCAAAAATGAGAACATTTAAAAGAATTTTCTCTCCTTCCCTGGAAGAACTAATTGAAGAACTGCATCCTTGTTGTCAGAAGCAGCAGGTCACCACCTTTGGCCCACAGCAAACAACAGTCAGACAAAAAAGGCGCTAAGGAACTGAGAATGGTTCTTCCTTTTTAAACACCTTAACCTTAGAAAATCTGTAATAGAAAATGACACAGAGGCAATGTGGAAAGCAACTTACCTTAGGGCCAGGCTTCCCCAATAGCCCAGTTTTGCCAGGATTCCCAGGAATGCCTTCTGGTCCAGGGTACCCAACTGTTCCCTTCTGCCCTGCTGGCCCAGGTTTTCCCTTGAAACAAATTCAAACCAAATACAGCACTGTTGGCTCTCTTCATCCTCGCCATCATGTAATTAGATTTCAGCCACAGTACTTCCTAAACCCTACATAATAATAGATCCAATGATGTGAATGAATACTTGCAGAGGGACCTCTCAGTTGGGGTCCAGAATGCTACTGGTTTAACCTTAGACTTGCTGTATTATAGGATCTGAGCAACTTCAGCTGAAACAAGGGGGCTGCTCCCTTTGTGTGCCAGGCCTGGAAAATGGCTGAGAGTGTTGATTCTTAAACTGAAGCAAGCAAACCTGATAAAATAATCTATTTATCTCTGAAAACCCCCCAACCATATACTTTTTCAGTCTTTATTTTGCTAGATACTCAAGTACTACTCAAGAACACTTTCAACAGATTTAATCTGTTCAAATTTGAACATATCAAAAATACACACAAATTTCTAATAAGGCAAGTTTGCAGCAAGTTTGCTATACTTGGAGAAAAAACCAAAACTCATGTCACATCCAACAGAGGAACATTGATTTATTTCTGTACAATTATTTCCCTTTAGAGACTGACATATACTGTCCTAAAGGGCTTAAGAGTTCTGCAGTGGTCTCTCTAAGAATGCATTTCTCAGGATATTCTCACATGTTTAAAACATGTTTGAAAAAGTATAGTTAACAACAACCACATAGACATCTTGTTTCTAACTTCTGGTTGCTGAAGCATCCTGCATTGGCAATGCCCTTTGAAACTTCCTTGAGTTCTGGTTTTACTGCCTTTTCCTCCTCACATCCCTGTATGCCTTGTCTCTCCCTCTTTTCCTTTGTCTGCTGAATGATACACACTCTGCAGTTCTCCAGAGGAAAAAACCAAGTATTTACAAAACAGACACAGTTCCTTGCTTCAAAAGGCTCTTCTTGCCCTCTGCTCAGCAGGTACAAGCTCTGTGAAGCAGCTGTATTTCTCCAGTTACTAACAGTGTTTTGATGTGAGGTAGTAAAACTTATTTATAGTATGTGCCTGTATGGGACTATTTATTAGGGGACCAAAATAGCCTTGATGCATTTTGTTCTTAGTTATATTTACAGAACATCTCCTGCTTCCTGCCCTTTCTTCTCCCTCAGGGAGAAAGGGATGCAAGTTAGCTTCTCTACAGTAAATAAAGAGAGAACACTAAAAATTTCAACTCAGGGCAAGCAAGGGAAACAAATAAGCCTCCGGGAATCTACCACACGTATCCATCGCGGACATATGGATCCAAGCTCGTGTAGGCTGCAGCTGTTCAAAGAACTGATGGGGCCAGGAGTGAACAGTAGGACCGCTCTGTGCTCTAATGTGATAACTTTCAAACGCTCTACAAGCCACACACAAAAATGATGTAATTAAGTAAATTTACAAGTGGGAAGGACCTTGTTGTTATATTAGTTGGACCTCATTTCCTTACGTTGAATTACTGAATGTAATTCAGTATAATTAAATTTCAATATTAATATTAAAAAATTACAGGAGTTCCTTTCCATTTCCTGGATAATAAGAAGGCTCCTTGGAGTGAACATAAGACCTTCAGGTACGACAAGCATGGCTAAATTTTGGTTTTATTAGTTAGTATTTGCTTTGCTTTATAGCCTGAAAATAGATTGTAGAATTTTGTTACTTACAGGAATTCCAGGTTTGCCTGCCTGACCCGTTGCTCCTTTCTTCCCTGTGGGTCCCTAAAAGTTACAAACACTTGTGAACTGACAAATGCCTTTACCTTAGAGCCCTGAGAGCTGAGGACTGTTCCCCTCCAGTATGCATTTTCATATTACCTGGCTTTGGACCAGATTATTTTTATTTCAGTAGATAGCAGAAAGTTTTTCAAGCAAAGGTGAATAAATTTCTGGTAGATATTTTTTCCTTTTGTGAGTCGGTATAGTGAAGTTTCCAGAACTTTTTCCAATAACAAGCATAAAATGTTTTTCATTATGAGTCTGGAAATTTCTTCCCTTACAGCCACCCCTCTGTGAGGAAGTACACTTTTACAGCATTTCCTGAACTCTTTAAAAGGGAAGTCATGAAAAGTAGGCAATGGGGATACACTGAGTGTCCATGGAAGAGAATACTAGAAGACAAGAGTGTTACATATGGGAGCATTCATTTTATACAAAAGATAAAATTTACTTAAAGCCAGACATTTTTTTCATCTTGATTAATCCAAAATTCTGTAGTCTTAGAAAACTGAGTGACACTGAGGAGATAACATTCTTGTTAGTTGTTTGGTGACACAGGAAGCCAAGCATCAAGGAAGAAAAGCTCAGAATGTATCAAAAGCTGCTCAGAGAACTTTTTGTACACCATATTCTCCACAGAATATAAAGATCTATGGCATTAATTTTATCCTACCTCTAAAAGATGCAACCACTGGCAGACAACGGAGACAAGAATAATGCTTGTTAGCACAGAACAAGTAGAAAAAAGCTTTCAAGATTTTTCAGATTAATTACTTCAAGCACTGTTCTTGAGGCAAAAGTTATGCTGAACTACTACACTGCAATATGACATAACACGCAACACTACTAACATTTTTGTGTTAACCCTTAGGTTCTGATGGGTTGCTCCATGCTGGACATTGGTTCCACATTTGCAAATGGCAGTATTAATTTGAGGGGCATTTGGAATACAAAGAAAACTTTCTCCGAGAGGAATTACTGATTTTATCCCGTGCTAGTTTACCAAACGCAATATATCTGAGTGCACAGCTAGAGTACATGCTGACATTTTCACATCATGCTTCCTTTTCTCTTGCTCTTTACTATCCCAGGATGCTAGTTTCCATTTTATGTTTTTGTTTTTCCTGGAGATATGAAAAGGAAACCCAAATACTAAGTTCTAGCCTTATATAATGGTTTTCCAAGGATAGTCAGTGAACAGTAAAAAACTACAAATTAAGTGCAGTTTCAGTTTACTTTTTTTCTACTTACTCCTGAACCTCTTTCTCCTTTTGGTCCTTGCTCTCCCAATTCACCTGGCTCTCCCTTTGAAAAAAGATCCATATATTAAATAAATGAAAAGAATTATTTGAATGCCGACGAAAGCACATTTTCAACCGTCATTGCATAAATCTCACTTGTTTTAAACACTTACTGGAGGTCCTTGTTGTCCAATAGGTCCTCTAAGCCCTGGAAGACCTATATGACCCTGGGAAGGAGAAAATATAACATATGGTAGTACAGGTAACTCAGGCTGTCATGCTCAGTTAGCCACAGACTTGTAAAGCCCGTCCTGGGAGGTGCTCGGTGGACACAGATTCACTGGCGTGACCGAGATAAAGTATGGTCAGATCTCCATGATGAAATCTTAGGGAGCTTTTATTCTTTATATCTCTGCTCTAAATCGCAAATGGGAATTACATATTGTTTAAATATTTCTGTACTTCTGTAAGGATAGATTTAATTCATTCATTTATTACTATGTCTGTCTGTATTATCTGTGTAACTTGAACAGTATATTCTACATCAAGGACTGTCTCTATTTCAGCACACTGCATCAGTGATAAGCACGAGTTACCATCCAATTTCTGTTGCTGAAAGATTGACTATAGTTCATGAATAATTATTAAAATTAGATTTACAAATTAGTGCTCAAATTTCAGAGAAAAGTGTTAACTCATTCAGTATTACAGAATCACAGAACTCTTAAGGCTGAAAGGGGCTTTTTGAGATCATCTTCTGGAACCCTCCTTTCTCAAGGAGGGCCAGGTAGAAAAGGTTGTCCAGGACCAAGTCTAGTCAAGCTTTTACTATTTCCAAAGATGAAGATTCTAGAACCTCCCTAGGCAGTCTGTTCTGGTGCTCAGTCATCTTCACAGTAAAAAAAAAAAAAAAAGCCATTTCAAAAGGAGTTTCACGTTTCGTTTCTTCCCTTTGCCTCTTGTCCTGCCACTGGACACTACTGAGACAAGTCTCTCCTTCATGTTCATTCCATCCCATCAGGTATTTATACACATCAGGATCACTAAAGTGTTCTCCATCTGAGAAGACTGAGTTGCAACTCTTTTCATATGAAAAATGTGTTCTCAGAGTTCATCAATGCAGTGAGGCACCAGCAAATGCATTTCTGCACACTCATGAGAGAAGATAATACTTCTGCTACAGTACTCCACATGTATGTGTAGCATGTCATGTTGAAATAAAAAGAATAAAAAGCAAGAGGTATTACCTTGTAGCCCTCACCACCAGGTTCTCCTCTGTCTCCACGTTCCCCACTAGGACCCTAGAGAAGAAACCAAACAGCAAAATATAACAGCTGAACTGAATGCTGTAGTGAAGTAAAAGAAGAAAGCTGGCATTTCTTGCAAAACAGACTAACCAAAGAGATGGAACTAAGGAATATAAATATTAGCTTGCCTAAAGGAATAAACATGATTTTTTTTCCTAAACAAAATGGATTACAGTCAGACAGTAGCCACTGCCTAAAATATTTTGTAACTCAAGATGAGAAGCTAAAAGATCAATTTCATATGGGCCTAAATTAAGTAAGAGTATTGACCTCAGTAGAACTTTTCCAGGTTTATATCCATATTTAAATATATATGATATCTGAATTTAAAATCTAAACAAATAAATGGAGGAATGCAAGGAAAACTATTATGACTTCTAATGCGTATGATAGCATATTTAAAATTAGGTTCTTTTCTGAAATGACTTGCTGTATGCAAAATCTGCTTTAATTTTGAAGCTTGTCCTAATAAAAAGGCAATTTCAATCCCTTAGCATTCCTCACACGCATGAGAACTGCACAGGAGGAGGGGGAATAGCACACTCATTGTAGCAAATACACCAAACCTAAAACAGAGGTTTAAGCCGTGAGCATTACAGAGACAGTTCAGCTACAAGAGAACAGATGGAGTCCCTTCCCTCATGTATCACCATAATACATGGTCCTATCCTATTTTCCTGCCTTTTCAGGAAGCAAGGTATAAATATTAAGGCTAATCAGGAGAGAAGTAGGTTGTACAAGAAATGCTTCTGGCACAATCTGAGACTGAACACGAATCACTTTTAATAAGATTTTGAGATGGATTTCTTTTTTTTTTAAAGGTTCACAATTGCTACAGAGAGAGATACCTCACAAAAATGTTTACAAAGTGCAGATCTCTAAATCAGCTAAATTAGCTTGCAGTGATAATTAAATAACTCAAAACATATTTTTGGTTAGTAAAACAATTAGGTATAATTCATGATAAACAGAGAGGTTCCAAAATGTGCTGGTTTCTACATAGGCTAATGGCATTAGTGTAATTAAATAGAGGGCACATACACTTAAGAGAACAGAGGACACAACTGTATTTTTTAGAGAGATTACTGATTAAAGGACTATCATTCCACATTTTTGGTACAAGGGGGTACTGACTCCTGAGACAGTGATCTAAATCTTCATATAGAACTGCTTTGTCTCCTGTCTTGAGATACACTAATGTAATTTTTTTGAGAAAGAAAGACCTACTGGTTCACCTATGGGCCCAGGTGGTCCAAGGACTGTATTGTCTTCGCCTGGGTAACCCTAAACCAAAGATAAGTATTAAAAAATGTTAACTTGGTAATTCAACCTCACTTACCATGCACACAAGTTTTAATGCTAACAAAAACCAGATGCCAAAAGTGAATACGATGCTTATGGTTCTAACACAATGGAAATCATAACTCCATTTTAGCATTCACCTAGATGTCCCAAAGACATTTAGGACTGAAAACGTTAAGTATTTGCTCTATTCTCAAAGGTGGCTATATAAAAAAAAAGTATTTGAACATTTTCCATGTAATCATTTCTTCATTTAATAATAAAAAAAAAGGATAAACAGGATATTTGACAAGAGGAAAAAAAGAAAATTTCTTCCACTATTTTGAGAAATACACTTAATATGGAAAAACAAGTCTACAGAGGACTTCAACATTAAGCCTGAACTCTATTAAATTTCAAATACGAAACAACTGCCATCCAAGCTAATAAACAAAAAGCTATCTATTCCAGATAATACTTAACAATATTAAATGCAGGGAGACTCACATTTTAAATATGATTAACAGTTTTTAATGTTCAAAGTGCTTTTTTAGAAGTGACCAAGCAACCTAGACACCTTGGTCCCAACAACTTAGTTTTCAGTTATAGTTTCTGAAAATGCTCTCTAAACCTATTTATAACACCATCCACTAAACGTCCATTAATATGCCATTACATGTCATTGCAAAACTGGCCCTCATATAAGAATACATTTCTCTGTCAAGTGCAACTCCAAATCAGTCTTCATGAAGTGAATCCATGTATTTGCTTGGGGTCACACAAGCTTCAGTCAGCATACAAATCTGTTAGCAGGGTTTGAGACTTAGAAGAATAACAGTAAATTTGACATTAAAATAGCAGCAGAGACAACATCCTGTCCCTTACATTTTAAATTAATCACAGACATTTGTCCATATTACTTGGACTTCCAGACAAATCTGTGGGTGTACTCACAGACTCAGAGTTTAGTAAATATTTAGCTGGTTCCGCACTGATTATCGTTGTCAGCAGTGCTCACTAAGGGCAGTGGTGCTATCTGATACAATACAATGTGTTTCTTACAGTGGGTATCTTGTGTTTTTTAAAACATCAAGTATTTTAAGGGTATAATTTGAGACCCCGTCTTCGAGGGATCCATTTCTCCAGTTTGCATTTCTTTTCATATTCTCTCACAATACTAGCAAATACTACAAATGGCTTTTGCTGTGTGCTGTCAAAAACAATGGGCATGCAGTAACATTTCCTCCCTTTACAATTTCACAAACCCTAGGACAATAAAGTCCATCATCATACCTTTTCTCCTTTGGGCCCTGGGGGCCCAGGGGACCCTGGAGGACCCTGGTGACCCTAAAGACAAACGAGACAAAAATTAGTTCCAAAACAAATAATTAAAGAAATAACTAATTCCAAACTTTCTTTAGCTACATGCTGCTATTTTTTTTCTGCTTCCTAATAATTCCAAATCACGATATGTCAACAAAATCGACGGATCCAGGCAGAAAGTGGATTGTGTGCAGAAAAAGCTCTGCACAGAGTGAGAAACCACAGGTTCTTAGTACGGTTAAGGGGAACCAGGCTGGTTCTTGCTTCGGGGTTAGGGTCACTGATGGATGTTTGTATTTGGAAAAGAGACTGGACAGTCTGATCTGTAAGAGCAGGACTCAATCTGTAATGATGCTCATAACTATTTTTCAGTGGAAGTCACAATACCTTTATGTCCTTCAACTCACCTTGTTCAATCACTTTCTGTTACTGAAATGGAAACTGCCAGGCCAGACAGTGAGCAGAGGTGGTGGTGTTTGGTGAATTCTATAATGAAGTAGCTATAGTAGTTTTATGGGACCTTTATTCACAAGGGGTCAGATACTTTGGACAAACAAGAGTTTAAAATCAGTGGTAAAAAATCCTGCTAGTGAACTCACAAAACCCAGTAATTATTGCTTAAGGCTAACATTTCTGGGCAGGCCATCACATGTCATATAAACATATGTGAGTATGTGGCTTTCCTAAAGATATTAGTGCAGTCTAGATACAGATCCCTGTGATACTTGAAACTGGAATACTACAGACTTACTTTGGGATGCATGTGTACATGAATTCAGTAAAAACCTTACCCCATAACCTGGAATTCCCGACTCTCCTTCAGGCCCAATTCCTCCTGGCTGTCCCTGTTAAATGCAATAATCAGTAAGAGAAAAATTAACTCCTTTACAAAGTGTTACAACAATGCCTACTTTATAAAGTCATCACTTGAAAAGATCTTCAAACATTGACATTTGACACCACAGACAACTTTCTAGTGTAAGTCCAACCTCATTTACTAAAGAATAGTGGACTTTGCTCTGTTCAGTGGGGAAAATGGTCAACATTTTCAGCATAAATAAAACCAAAAGGACCCACACTTTCAGTGGTGTGGAAGAACTCTGTTTGTAAACGCTAGTATTCCAAGAGAAGCTGGGGGTGATCATCACCTTAGGAAGTTGAGTCTTTCTCTTGAAAATATTGGCATTAGATAACTTTGTTTCTGTACTTCATGTGTTCAAGAACATACTGCTGCATTCACTGGCCACAGGATTGGGCCCTGAACCACTGAGATGGGCTCATCCATACCTCTGGTTTCTGTTTGGAAAGGTGCACAGGTCTCACTCTGATACTGAAAGACCATGGCACACATTGGGCTGGGAAGGACACTCCTTGCATCTCCAGCCCCCCCCAAACCATTTATTCTTGCTACAGCTGTGACTTGTGTCCTTCAATGGAGATATGATTCTGGTAATCCAGAAATATATGAGCTCTTAAATAAGCATGTTCTGTACCAACCATGGGTCCTCGAGTTCCTCTTGCACCTTTTGGACCAATTTCTCCAGGTTGGCCAGAATCACCGGTAGATCCAAGTTCTCCCAGAGGGCCAAGCTGCCCCTTTTCTCCCTGTTGGTGTTATTGCATTAAAAATAAGAGATTGACACTAAGTTTCTAAATGTTGTTATGCTTAATCAAAGTGTGTAACAGCATTACTTAACAGGCACTATGTTTACTGTATACCATTTACTGTAGTTATTAGAATGTCTGAACTCAGAACTCTCCAGCAGAAAAAAGTCACTGCTCAAGCCTTTCTGTTATTTTGTTTTCTTCTAGTCAAAGCTTAACAATTTTTAATAGAAACAGAAACTGTTCTGAATTGCAAAAACACATCCTGATATAAATTTAAGTTTCCTAAGGTTCTGAATTTATTGGTTACAGAATGATGACAATTCAAATTGCTATGGCTGAAAAAAAAATTGGCTCGAAGCATGACATAAAACAGGGATAGTTTTGGTTCAATGGAATTTTGTAATGTAAATCTGACTTTCAGATAAAAGGAAGGGAACCAGGGAAGTCAAAAAATACTACCTTCTTTCCTAAACGGCCTCTCTGACCTGGATTTCCTGGTGTTCCTTCAGGACCCTATATATTCATTAGAGAAATAAAAAGAAATTATTAAAAAAGGCCTGGAAACACGTTTAAACTGTGCTCCGAACTGGATAACTAAGTACACTTTTGTAATGCAGAAAAGTGGGAGGAAAAATGTCATTAACTGTGCCTGTGAGCAAGTTAGGACTGTTTCAAGTTACAGCAGAAACAAGTGGGCAAACATCAGGGATCACTTATCAAACTAGTGGAAATACACTGAAAATAGGAGAGGAAAAAACCCAATACATCTTGTTCACACAGAAAATATTACTTTAGGAATAAAATTCCTTCAAGACAAACACTGGTTTTAAAAGAAATACAATACAGTGAAAAAGTAAGAAAACCATGCGGCTGTCAAGTGTGAAGAGCAGGGCCCTGACAAATTTCTGGAGAGCAGAGACCTAGCTCAGTTAAGTGCTGGTGCCTACCACTGCCCACCTCTCAGTGACAGTGTAACTGTGTGTGCTGCTTGCACATGAAGGGTACTATGGAGATACAGCCCCACTGCCCTCTAGATCACTTCAAAACCTTACTCTCCCAAAGGGCTGAATGTGTCCACTGCACAGTGGTTTCAATTAACCCAAAAGCTCTGTGAGTTAGAGGAGGTAATTTAGCTTTAGTTTTGGATAAAGGGAGACATGTGTTCGGTCATTGGGGTGATAATCCAGGGTAAACATAAGATTCACAAATCTGTTTAAACTACTTGTTGCTTTTTAAGCTAGTATTTAAAGAAAATATACTATGACTCTCACCCCCAATGAAACACTCAGACAATTGACTATAGGAAACTGATTTCCATGTTTAGACCTGTCTGCATCCCTAAGGAAGTAAAACCAAAACTGTGATGTGAACACTCACAGATGCCAGGGAGGATGAGTGGGGAGAAACGCAGCTCTGCAGCTGCCTTTGGAACCTGCAGAACAGAAACATGAAAAATCCCCCACTAACCACATCCTCCCAAACACTGAATTTCCAGATCTGCCTGTCTCACTGAGGCACAGAAGCGCTGCTGATGTTGTTTATTGTACCCAAGTATAACTACATACAGTGGACACATGCCAAGGCTGAGGTGTTTTATGATAGTTTCAATGTATAAAACTTCAGAGCTTCTCCAGAATTGCCAACTCAAAACAAAGTCAGAGTGATATCATTTTATCAGAAATAAAAATTGCTCTGTAGCACACTAAGTGTGCAACAAATAAAAGAGCACTTCTTAAATTTCACTAGAAATAGTTTACTGTAAAGAACTCAGGACCAAATAGAGCAGACTGTAACACTGATGCTTAGAGGACACAGGGGACAGAGCTCTCAGCCATTAACAGCTGATCCTCCAACTAATGTTTACTCAGATTTCACCATCACAGGAGAGCTATGCAGAAGGCAACCACAGAATACAAATGAGAACATGATGATTTTTGGTAAGGGAATCTGATGTGTGACTTGAGGCTACAATACTTGCTTTGGAAACTGTGCTTCAAAATATTAGTTCACATTAAGAAGTTGCATACAAGTTCATAGATGGATTTTAGCTGCTAGGAGTGATGCCAGAACAAATACATAAACTAATCTAACAATGCTGACTATGAGTTCCAGTGCTTGTCTACTGTTTGGTCTGTGTATGCTTGCTGCCATTTTTGTCCATCTGCAATCTCAGTTTCAGTTGCCTATGTCAACCGGTGCTTTCATGATATGATTATTTAATTCTTTTACAGAGATACCAAAATTAAGTCAAAGAAGAAATACCTTTTAAAAACTAGATGGAAACTAGAAATTCTTTCTTCTCTCTCCTTACATTCTGTAGTATATACTCCATTACAGGGTGATTGACAAGGTAAGAAGAGAAGGTCCAGCAGAGACATGATATCACACCACAGACTTAACCTCCAAAGTAGTGCTGTCCAGCATGATAGACCCTCATTTCTGGAAGTCAGTTCCAGCACAGGATGGACACCATCCATAACATTGTCCTTAAAACAGCTTCACAGCACTCTAGGAGGACCGCTATTAGGAAATATAGGCCACCCAACTGATCAGGAATCAACAGCAGGAATAATTTGGATATACAACATCATGTGGCTTACAACATCATCAAGCTAAATAATACACACCAGCACTTCAAAAAATCCTAGACTGTTAGTGTCTATGCTGCAATAATTTTGGAACTAAAGAAAACTCGATGTTCAGGATATCACCTCTTCTAGAACTATTATTTTTAGACTTTTCTTTTGTTGCTATGTTTTATTAAAAACGAATGACAGCTAAGCACATATATGGCAAGAACATTAGCACATCAAAAAATAAAGGAAGTAAGCAAAATTACAGTTGCTTAGCAGAAGCAAATGAACAAGAAGTCCACTCCAGCCTGAAAACACTTACAGGAATGCCTGTTATGCCAGGTTCACCAGGGGGCCCAGCAATTCCTGGTAACCCCATCTCTCCTTTTTCACCATCTTCTCCAACAAGTCCCTGGTCTCCAGGATCTCCCTAAAACAAAATGGAAAAAAAAAAAAAAAAGCAAGTTAATTTTGAGTCTTCATGTCTGACAAAAAGCACACTAAAACTGATGATTGTCAAATTCAGATCAGGCTCTATGCCAGGATAAAGCCCTTTCTATCTCATTCATATACTCCAACAGCCACATTTTGCCTCATCTATCCCCAAGTATCTGAGACTGTCCTCTATGACATCCCCTGTCCTGGTACCTGCTGCAGTCCCTGGCACAGCACTGATCTATCTTAAGGGAGTAAAGCAACCTTGGGCTTGCTCTCTCCAGCATCTCAGTGACCACAGTAATAAGCTGTACTCAGTTCTCCAGCTTGCTTTCTTTGTCAACTTACTCAACTTCGCAGCCCTTGCAGGGTAGATATGTATCTAAAAGACGTGGGAAAGCCTATAATATACAATGTTAAAACAAAATGCAGTCAGCTGGGCTCTGTTGACCTGGTAAAATAGGATAAAAAAGGAGATCTGGGTTCTTAAGCTAATATGACTCCTTTACATCTGCTACAAAAAACTTAATGTACCTTTGGGCCATCTTTTCCTTGAACACCGTCTTCTCCTGGAGGTCCTGGTTCACCCTTATAGAAAGAAACAGTTGAAAACAAAGTTACTGTCTAAATTTCTTGACATAGAAGCATTACCTTGGAAGAACTCATACTAGTTTTACACATGCTTATTGTTTTTTGGCCAACTTTTATGTTGCTGTTACAGTTTATCTTCATTGTCACAGCCCATGAACCTCCAACACAACAAAACGTAAAAGATGATCAGTATCAGCAAAATGAGGCAGTACTATGTTCATGTAACACTGGAGACTTAGACAGTGGCACTGAGATTTTTTTTGTTTCAGAGTATACATTGTGTAACTACGGTAACCTCAAAAATATGCCTATTCTGCTGTGAAAGTCCCATGTTTATGTGGATAACTACTACATCGCTGTGTTTATGACTTAGTTTAGGGCCATGAAAAACTCATCATTTATCATCAGTATTGACAACATGGCATTTTAGAATATTTGCCTTTCTCAGGTAAAAATATTGGTAACTTGCAACCTTTGATGCAGATATTAAAAGTGTAAATATGTCCTGCCCTATAGTAATAACACAGTATTTCAGACATAGTGGTATGATTAAGTCCAGAGCACCCACTGTGGACCAGTAGCAGGAATTACTCCTCCCCAAGGTCAGACAGAATTATGGAATGCACCTAGATGGAGAACTTTAGCAGGAGGAAAAGCTGACAGCAAGGAGCTAATGGAAGAAGAAAGGTCCATGGTAAGACTCAAGTCTGAAAGGATATAGGTTTATATACTCTGTTAAAAGCATCCTGGATAAAGCCTACATAGGAAGATCAGCAGGGGCACATATGCCTTGTTTATCAAGTGCTGAATGAGCCACTCGCTGCACCAGAAGCAAATCAGATGCTTTGGATTGTTGTACAGAGAGATACCCTACTCTACTGAGACTATAAAGTTCTCATTGTTTCACCTAGAAAAGGTGTCCACATATAGAGTTATTGTGTGCTGTCATCTGAACAGCTGGGCTGGACACCTTTGGTTTTACCTTCAACCCATGTCTCTCAGTGATATAAATCAAAGAATCATTAAGGTTGGAAAAGATTTCCAAGATCATGGAGTCCAACTTTTGATCAAAAGGCATGAAACACAGAATTATTTCAACATTATAATCACAACATCACACAGAGTCACCAAGGTTGAAAGAGATCTTCAAGATCATCTTGTCAAACTGCCAGTCTAGAACCACTATAATCATGCCTAAACCGTATCTCCATGTGCCACATCCAGATGACTCTTGAACACTTCCAGATATGGCAACTCCATCATCTCCCTGGACAATTTATTAGGGTATAAGAAAATAGCTTCTTATTGAAGTCTGATAAATCAAGATTTCTCAAACTGCATTTCATTTGTAACCCACTTTCCTGTTTTGCAAGAAGATTTGCATCCACAGCTTACCCTTAAGCCTTGGTCACCTGGTTCTCCAGACTTCCCAGCAGGTCCAATGTCTCCCTGGAATATCACAAGGAAAATCATTGGATTTTAAAGGACAATATTCTTAGCAATGACAAGGTTTACATATAATGCAGTCATCATGACAATAACAGTATTTCATAACAGTTCATTTCCTGCCTCTCTGTCTGCTTGGCTAATGAATCCGAGCCTTCTGATTTGCTTTTATGCAAATTTGAAAATTTAAACAGCACAAAACAGAATAATTTCAACATTTACCTTTGCACCTGGTTCCCCCTGTAGGCCAGCTTCTCCTTCAGTGCCAGGAGGTCCCTGCGTGGTACAAGAGCTATTGTTACACATGAACACTAACAATAATTTCGCAACAACTAAATAATATGGCCAAAATTGAAGCATAAGAATGGTGTAAGACACTGGGAAAGAAGCATGCCTGAAAAATCAAATCAAGGCAACACAGTTCTTTGTTCTTTCTAGAGCCTGACAGAAGAAAAGAAAGGAGGGTATAGGAGGAGTTCAGGAAATAGACTGTGGGTCAGGAACATATTGAAGACTCAGCAGTACACTAAGCCTGTACCTTTCATCATAAATTACTAGCAGGCTGAGCAAGCATCTATCTTTTGTAAATCTGACTGACAACTTCATCACTGTTTAGGCTTGGAGCCAAGTAGATACAGTCTTTGGAGAACAAAGCCCTTTTTCAAGGCTTCAGCCCCTAATGAGTTAATGATATCAGACTGCTTCTTGTAAAGTTTACATATAAACCCTTTTTTAATAGTCAGTCAGAAGACTGGATTTTGAGAGGCTGAGGAAGTGCATTTCTTTGAATAAGCCAAATCCTGTCTGTATTAAATGAGCTTATCTCTCAGGTACTTCATTATAAATGTGCCCAATGCATTCTGTCACATTTCTTTCAATGAGCTATTAAAACATAGCAAAAAACAGAAGCAGAAGTTGGCAAGAATGCTGTCTGCAGCTGCTTTTCTTCATCTACAATTTGAAAGGACATATGATTAATGCTGTTTTACTGTCTCGCTGCAAGGAAAACATTCACCTTCTATGTGCAGATATCATGAATGTACACCCAGGGACAGTGCTCACAACAAAAAAAGCTATTTCAGAGTGCTTTTTTGTAAAAGCTTTAAGTAAGAGTCTCTCAGTAGCTCATGGTATTTCAGTCAGAAGCAGGTAATAAAATATTTCTAAACATATTGTCCTAGCTTAGACAGTTGTTTGAGTGTTTGTAATTGATACACATGATCAAAAGCTCACCTCAAAACCCATTTCTCCAATAGGGCCAGCATCCCCTGGTTGTCCTCTTGGACCCTGGCATTAAACAAAATTTTGGATGCATCATTCAATTAACATTAAATTACATTGTATAATCTTCAATTTGTCTCTTCATAACTCTTTCAATTAGCATAAAGAAGTGCATTTCATTGTCTTTCCTCCTGAATCTAGCAGCGAGTGTATTTAAGTCCCATAATGGCATACAGCACCAAAGTCCTCACTGCCAACCTTAACAGACTGAAATAATAAATCTCAAATAATAGCACAGATGTCTTTTCTTTTAGACCAAAAATAAATTATTATCTGAACTAAGCTCTTCTCTTGATTATCTGAGACTTTGTTTAATTAAGGTTTGTTAGACCGTCTGGTTTGCTTTGTAGAAAAGCCTACAGTCTGGTATGGAATTAACTGAAAACAACTACTGTATGCCTCACTATGGATTTAGCAGCATTTGTACAGAACAGTCACTGAGGTGTAATAGACTAAAGGCTTGAGACCTTTTGGTAGTATTAGTAACTATACCATGAACATTTTATTATCAGCCTTACATGTAAGTAATAAATTTACTTCATTAGCATATAAGGATTGTTCCCCAAAGCATAATTTTCAAATTCTCTGCACATGTAGGATGTGGGCTCACAGAGTAGGATATGTGTGCTGGGGAGTAGCAGTTGCCTGTAACAGCTTACAGCTTATCCTGTAGCCCCTATGATTGTATGTCAAGACAAATCAGTCCCCTGGATATAACCAGTCTTTGAACTTTAAGTTCATATTCATTTACCACTTTTGGACTCAGCTCTGTTTAAGTACATTCTAAATTCAAAACATTTTGTTGATCAATTATTCTCATGTAAAAGAATGATGCTTCTACTCATATTTATGATAGAAGCCTTTTAAATATTTACTCTAATTTGTTTCACTTCCTCTTGAAGACTACGCATATGGTTTTGCTCCTCCTGATGACCTGGCAGTGACAATGAGAGTACTTTCTTCTCTAGTACATTTGACCTTATAGCTTCATTTGAGTATGAACAACTAAAATTGCAGTTAACTTCACATTGAGAATTCCCTTGGTCCTCAAGTAAGTTCATTGATTTTCCTTTGCAGAAACTGTGTGGAAATCCACTGGGCAAGTGTCACAAAACTTAAGTTCGATTCACAAGTCAAGTATTTCTTCACATTGGAGATAAGGCAACTGGATTGGTAATTTATCCCCCGAGACTTTCAGACGATTAAAATTTATAGCAGTATAGGAACATCTTTTAACCATGAACATCAGGTAATTTGCAAAGAAGGATTTTACTGAAACGTCTGACAAGTAGATAAAGTTTGAGAAATTTAGATCAAGCCCATTAATACAAATAGTTCTAATTGCTTGCGTTTCTCTGCTCCCCCACCAACAACTAGAGTTTTTCTGCAGAACTAGTGAAAGGGCCAGCAAAGCTCAGCAGCTGGCTTTCATGAACTGACTAGCTGACAGATGAGGAAATCAAGCTGCTTGGATAGGCAGCTGAAAAAAAAGACTCACGCATTTTGTTTCGCAACATCTTCTGTCATTTTATCACTTCTTTCTAGCTCTATGGTCCATAGACCATTTTCTGAAAATGTTTTACACTTTCAGCACTTGACAGAATAGGTATTCTGTTCACAGGATAGGTTTGTCTTACTCCCAACACTGAATATCTAATTTCTGTGATGATGACCACACCAGAAATGTAGGTTGCTCACAAGCAGACCCCTTAGATAAGGCACATGATCATTCTAGAGATACGAAAATCAGACTTTACCAGAAAGCGCCAGAAATTTGATGCAAACTTTGCATTGTAAGGCTGTCAGATGTTACAATGTGAAGATAAAAGATAATAAATACAAGAGGCAAAGTAACAGGAATCCAGTAACAACCATTAGAAAATAAATTTTTTGTGAAACATTTTGCCACTCCTACAAGTGGGCAGCTCAAGTTAAGTAGGCAATTGTATACTGGACAAAATGTACTAAAATAATTTTTGGTGTTTTTCTAGCTCCCCAAAATGTGCAATGACTTTCTGTAAGCACGTCAGCCTATGGATTAGTAGAAATAATAGTACAAAAAAAATACTATTTACACCAACACCTTAAATCACTCTCAAGATTTAGCTATGTTACATTAACTATGTACCCTTTTCTATGTAAAATTACTTTCCAGAAGCAATGAAAAAATACAGTTTTTGTCAGCTCTGTTAGATTTCTGCACTATAAAATGGTAGCCTTTTCCCAAGTCCCACTAGCGCACATTCTTCCATTGTATTTATATGATGTGATTTACCCTCAGAGATGGTGCTGCACTACTATTCCTGTCATGGCTGTATCTTGCAACATATTACATATATTTGCTGCAAATTCTACATGATCTTCTGTAGCAATATTAGCCACATGAAAGCAAGCGTGGTTTTGACATATTGACAAGAATCCATCCAGCAGAGGAATGTCTGAGGTTTATTATAGCAGTCTCTTTTTCTTGAAAATTTAACCTGCCAAATATACACAGTCCCTGAATTCCTGAAAAACTACCCTAATATTTGACGAAAAATAAAATCACTAATATCTGTATTGGCACATACATGTTGTGGACCCCTTACTACAGTGCTTCCCAACATAATTAACCAGTGTCCTTACAAATAAGGGAGCAAGGTTAGCAAGGGAGGCTAACTCTAGCTCTGCAGTTTTGAACAACTGCCCCACAATTCCTTCCTAACCACAGCTGGCAATACTGAATCTTGCTAAAATGCATCTTGAATTGTGAGGGAGCTCATATAATACGCGGAAAAATTTCTAAGCAGGCATAAGGATCAACTTACTGGCTCTCCCATTGGTCCTCTGTCTCCTGTGGCTCCAGGAGGCCCAAGCGCACCCTGGAAGATTAAAATAAAATAACAAAAATCATTGGAAACGAACTGTTTCATATTCCGTGAACAACCACTTCCACTTTTATTTCTACTCACACAACAACTCACGCAGAAACATCCAAGAAATACGTGCAGGCTTTTTTTCTAGTTGACGTGCATTGACACATCACTACCTCTTGTGGCATTGAGGGAGCTCTGAATAAATCCTTCCTCAGTTTCTTTTACATATGAATGGATCTTAGCTTTACATTTACCCATTCCTCATCACTCCCATTAGAACCACATGCTGCTTGTGTGCACAAACTGCCCTACAAGCTGTATTTGAGGTAAACAATAAGGTTCACAGCCCACTTTTCTCTCTGCTCAACCTTTCTCATAGCATTTGTCTTTCACTCTCCTCTAAATTGCAGTTGTAGTACTAGAGCAGTACCTTGCACTCTGCAATAAATATACTGTTTCACGGCATTTCAACCTAATGAGGTTTTGCTTCATTCATTTCTATGTTTATGACTACATTTAATGGTTCTAGTGAATGAGAAGGAAATTAAACCCCATTGCTGTCCAAGGTGAGAGGCAACAAGCTCCTAAATCTGAGCAGAAAAGCCAAGAGAAGTATAATGACAACCAGCATTTTGAGCCTTAACTGCAGCATAAAATCACCACCGTTACTGCTTTGTTTTATTGCTTGCTTCTTTGTTGAAAAATCCAGTACAATTTGGATGCACTGGCACCCTGCTTTGTAAAAGAAAGCCTCAAATACAGCACAATAGACTTTCATTAAAAGAAGCCCTAAAAGGCAGAATTTCCTTCTATGCATGTGATACACATTTTACATATTTCTACATTTAGCCCTACACTGATAGCACACATCTATCCTAACATATATCAAATAATTATTTTTCTATGTCACAACTACTTTCATCCTCAAAACTACAATAAATGTAAAAAAAACCCCAAAGAAACCACTAAGACCCCACTATTAACCACATTGTCCATTTCTTTTGCTGCAATTTGCTATCATGGTATTCTGGGGATTATCATCCGTGAAAAGACTAATTTTGTAGCAGACTAGACCAAATCCCATTCTGTCTCTGATTCTTTGTTCGAACAAATGCAAACTCTACTGTCAGTTTTCCAGCTGCTCTGAGGTAAATAAACTTCCTCATATCTGACTACCAAACAAAATATAACATTTTGTGGGTGTTTTTGTTAGAAGTGCTAGTGAATTTCATACTTACAAGTGCACCCTGATCTCCCCTTTCTCCTGGATTTCCAGCTTTGCCCTGGTCAAGGAGAAATATCGAAAGACAATGCTGGCTTCAGGTAATTTTCAAATGCAGCTCAGAAATTAGTAGTTACTGTTTAAAGCTTACTACAAGGATTGGCTCCAATACTTACAATGAGCCCTGGAACTCCTTTCTTTCCTGGATCACCTCTTTCTCCCTGATAAATAAACAGCAATGTGTGAATTCCATGTGCTTTCTAGATGAACTGCAATACACTTGCTGTCAGTTTAAATGCTGAGCAAGTGCAGATTCAGGCTTAGATGGGTTCATACCGTAATGAGGAAGTACCTGGAAAAGGCAGAAATTTGCAGATCTCCTGGATTAAATGGAACTTTGTGGATTCTGCCACGCTGGATTGTTTTTTCTTTGTTTGTTTTCTTTTATCTGTTATGTTCTACCTCAGTGTTTTGTACAGTACTGAGTAATGCAAGCACTCACCTTAATGCCTTCTGTTCCCAGTTCTCCTGGAGGACCGTCTAGACCTCTTGGCCCCTGAATATTGAAGAAGTGATTTGGAATGCTAATTATGCATTATTTTTGATTATCATCAAGGAGATGCTACATTAACTTTAGGAGAGGAGAAAATTTTCTTAGCATGAAAACCAATTTTCATCTTATGTTAAGTGTGAAATAAAGCTTAAAAAAATAAAATAAGTTTGTGGTTTTCTGAATTATGAATATAAGATGAAAGAGTTTTTGAAAAGTATGTAAACAAAGTGTTCCGGGTCACTGAGCCAGCTTGCAGTCAGATATTTTCTGCTCTCTCTTTCATCCACTTTGCATGCATGCAACAGACACATTTAGAAGACTTTATACGAGCACTTTTTATATGGAGCGCTTGTTTTTTAGCGTCAGTGGTACATGTAAAAATCCATCTTTCTAGTAAGATGAAAAGAAGTAGATAAAGTTCTTCTATTAGTAAACTAGTTTGAGGCAAGATTAAAAGCAATTTGTAATTGTGAACTGCTTTATTGTTAGAATAAAACGTCTTTAGTAAATTGATTTTTTTATAACCAATAGATAAACAAAGGTAACCTGTTATATCATTGTAGCACAATACAGCAAACACTTATTGCTAAAAGATTAGAATTATTTAAGATTGGAAAGCTGCATCCACTACCTTACAAACAAATAAACAAATTCTTAAATAGTTCATGAGCAAAATGGAAAAGAATATTTTTATCCATGCTGACTTTAGAGGTTATTTCCATAATTCTAAAAAAATCCGTAACTGTTTAGATATGGAACATTAAATTAAAACCAGTTAATAACAATGTAAAACCCATGACCACTTCAAAGGAAGAGACAGATAAGCACCAGGACAGAGCCAAGCTCTTTACAGCAATGTGCAGTGAGACAAGACATAACAGCTTTCCTGGTGGCACATGGGCTGGTCTGGCTTCAGAGGGAACTAGTACACTACTATGGCAGTGCCTAGATGAAAATGATCTACATTTTTATGGTGCCATTTCCGAGTTGTAGAGAACCGTATATCTTGGGTCATGGTTTAGAGTGAAGGGCATGCAATAATGGCTGATTTTCAGAGTTATAATACTGTTCGAATAGTTAAGAATATGAGCTTGCAAAATGACTGTTGGAAGCACATCTGATTTAATTGAGTTTCAAAAATATCTGTGACTATCTTCCTCGAATATTTTGAGAAAAAAAACCCCATAATTTTTCTTTGTCTGACTTAACTTTTTTTTTTTTACATCAAAACCTCTGTCAGAACATATGTTGAGTACCCATCTGCTTTTCTCTGGAGTAAAAGTGAAAATGGCTGACTGGAGCACTCTGGAGCACAGTGTATCCAGAATGATTTAGGCTTTGCTCCTGAAACAGAAATGTCTCAAGAACTGGCCTTTCCTCTGAGCTGATACATAATTACAATTCCTGGCAGAGCCAGAAATATCCCACGAGAACTCATTTGTCAGCATTTCAGCACTGCTACTTCTGCCCAGCACAAGGGAACAAAAACCATAGGAAAAGAAAAAAAACTAGGTCTCACTCATTAAATTAATCTAATGATACAGGATCTCTTCCTCTCAAACTAAAAGTTACAGTTGTATTAGTCTGAGACTATAATATGAACTCAAAGCAGAACCAGTCTCTGACACTGTGGTTTAGTTCACACATTATCAAACAAGAACAATAAAAAAATCATGCAACGATGACTTCATGGCTGCTTACACTGCTAGTATTCCAGACTAATGTATTTCTTCCTTCTGGTCATGGAGAGAAATTCCTTCTCTTATACATAGATATTCCCACCCCCAGAGTGTCATTCTACCACTGAAATATCTACAAAATTATGTTCTTCCTCTGTGTTTTCATGAGATTAACGCTAAAAAATAAGTGTAGGTCACAGAAGAATCCAACATTCCCACAACTCCAGCTAAGTGCATAAAGTCTCAAGCATGAGATGAGGAAGCTCTGTGTTAGTACTGTGCTCAGTGGCACATTCTCTCAAATCCCCTGAAAGAGAGACACTCCATAGACTCCTAAACAGCCTGCAGTCAACTGGCCAGAACTCCTGGATGTACTGGAGAGTGAACAGCTGGATACTCTCAGACAGAAGAAAGGCTGCAGGGTAATCTTGGATGCAAATCCAGTGCTGAAAGGGCCAGAATTTATAAAGTGAAGGAATTCTACTCTGTGACAGTGCAGAAGTAGAGGGTCACTGCTTCTAAGACTTCCCACAGATTCCAGCTGTGAAGATGAGATATATTCTTGTTCCTATACACACAGGGCGATTTCCATATGCTTCCATTTAACTTCTGTATGTGACTGTGGTATGCATTTTTTCCAAGTCCTGCCATATAGAGCTCAGGGTTCTGACATTTCTTTTTCTGAATCCAGTGATGAAAAACCCCAGGTTTCAAGGCATCTCAGATATTTTCCTTATTTGATATTCCATTTTGGTTCTGATATTTTGATTTTGAGAGCAGGTAAAATTCTTAGTGGCTTCAGTGGGAGCCTGTTCCCAAAGCCTGAGAACTTGCATCTGCTCTGAGGCCCTCTTTCATAAAACATTCTCAGTCATGCTGGATAGAGGCAAAGGCATAAACCACAGTTTCAAAATAGGAATTCCACAGAGTCTGGGATATTTGGGATTTATTTTGAGTGATCTTTAATTATAAGCACTGTAATCCATGATGTGCTCCCAAAATCATAGAGACAGATTCCCTCAAAGATTCCTGTCTCAGTTGGCAGAAGATGTGAAACTCCTTAAATAAAAACTATCTTCTACCTTTGTAAGTTCTTTTCCCACAAAACCAATCATCAGGTATCAGATGCTCCTGGGAGGGAGGAGAGCCTGTAGGGGAGGCCTCATGTTTGTGCCAGTAGCTTGGCGTTGGTCCCAGCTATGGTGATGCTTGCAGACTTGCCAGGAGGGGAGGCTCAGAGGAAGGGTTTAGAGGGGAATGTCATATTCAGAGGAATTAAACTGTGCAACCTGCAGTAGCTATATACCCATCCCAGAGACAACTATTTATACCAAATTACTTTTAAGCTACTTTTCTAACTCACTGCATCCTATAGATGAAACTGAAACTCTGGTGGACCAATAATGACCTAGAGATTTTCCTTGCTAGATGAAGATGAAACATCAACATCCACAGCAAAAATGACTGTATGTGTACTCCTCTACTGATATCATTAGCTTGTGCATCCTGCCTGATTCAACATAACACTTCAGCATGTATTGTGCTCTCAGCAATGCTCCCCCTGAAATCAGGGAGGTAGGGCATGCACGTTACACTGAATCAGGTCACCTGAGAAAAAGTGTCAAGCTTCTACTTCTTTTCAGCCTCTCTATTGCTTGCATTCCTGTTTTGATTTACAATTGGGAAGCAAAAAGGCTATTTTACCATTTGCTTCTCTAAACCAAAGCAGAGATTCACACTCAGGTCAGAAGGCTGCCTTAGTTACATCGCGGGCCCCTAGAACCTCTCTCCACTGAGAGCATTTGTATAAACAACTTTTGAACACTTCAGCAGCTGATGTCTGGGGTTGTCCACTCCAGCTTACATCAATTCTTCGTAGTTCAGTGTGTTTGTCAGTGTAGGCGGATTCTTACCCTCTGCAGCTAATTAAGGTTTCTCTTTGAATTTTGTTAGATGCTTTGCATAAACAAATATAGCTGCACTTCAGTTCTGCCTGACAAATCAGCCTGTTCAGCTTGGAGAAGATGAGACTGAAGAGAGACCTCATCACAGTTTACAACTTCCTCATAAGGGAAGAGGAGGGGCAGGCACTGATCTCTAGTTTGTGGTTACCAGTGATAGGAATGGCCCAAATTTGTGTCAGGGAAGGTTTAGGTTGGATATTAGGAAAAGGTTCTTCAGCCAGAGGGTGGTTGGGTGCTGGAACAGGCTCCCCAGAGAAGCAGAGTACCAAGCCTGACAGAGGTCAAGAGGCATTTTGATAATGCTCTCAGGCACATGGTGTGAGTCTTGGGGATGGTCCTGTGCAGGGCTAAGGATTGGACTCAAAGATCCTTTTGGGTCCCTTCCAACTCAGGATATTCTGTGATTCTGTGATTTTTCTGGGCACTAATAGATTACATAGGTATGACATATTCAGTTCAGAAAACAAGTAAGTGACCTGTGAAATGTGAGAAGCACAACAAATAGGTTGAGTCCAGAGGACAGAGTACAAAGGAAGCAACTGTACATGCATTATATATCAGATTCATATTTGCAACACACTACTCTCTGCTCTAAGTAACATGCAAGAGCAATATTACTTACTCTCCTTCCCTTAGGTCCCTGTGGCCCTGATGGTCCTCGTGTCCCTGAAGGTCCCTACATGTCAAACAAACTTATTATTCATTGTCTTCTAAACAAAGATTTCTGAAAATTACAAGGCACATGCACCTTGAGCAACGATCAATGCAATGAATGCAAATCAATCCCTTTCACTCATTGCTACAATTAAATTCATTGTGTTAGTATCATGTGTCTAAGAAAAAAAAGTAAAAGAGACACTATGTAACTTTGTTCTGATTAAAAATCATAATGTGACTGTTGGATAAATTACTTCCATCTGCCACTCCAAAATTTCTAAGGATATTTGTATTTCAGCAACATTATGTTAAAAACCATGAAAAATCTCTGAAAAAAGGTTCAGTTTTTATCTGTACTCAGGATTCATAGTAGGCAAATGATAACAATTTTACACAGAAAATTCAAATATAATTTATTTTTAACAATGAAACTAAACATATAATAAATCTATTTAAATTATATTAGGCATCAATTAATTAAAAAATGTTATGCAATTATTAACCATTCTTAAAAAGTTCTATTCCCCTACTTGTCTCAACTGAGTGATTTTCCAATGGATCACTAAATTATGTAATCACTTTTCCTGTCTCTCATGTATCATCGGGGTAAAGGGCAGGTGCCTGGATGAGTAAATTTTCATGACAATTTTATAGACTGCAGTACAAACTAGAAACCATTATTAATTTCAGCAGAGCAAAAGGACAATATGAAAATGGTACATTTTATATCAACCCAAAGCACTACTCTATACCTACAGGTAATCCTTCTGGCCCCACAGGTCCAGGGCCTCCTGGAGATCCTGGATAGCCCTGGAATTAAAATAAACATAGAAAAGACAGAACACATTTATCAAAATTGTTATTATAACAACACTGACAAATCCAGTTATTTACTGCAAAAAGATAATAAAAGTTAATAAAATATTTAATCTTCGAAAACTTATTACCGAAATATAATTTAAAACCTAGATACTTATTTAAATATATTCCAATAATCATTAAAGCAACCTAAGAAGTTTTCCCACCCACAGGCACTAGCTGGCAAGGATGCACTGAAACAAAAGATGAGTTCTAAATGAATTTCAAAATCCTCTCATGAAGGCTGTGACAGTGGGAACGGAAAATGGACACATCCTGGTCTGGGCAGAACTGGCCAAGACCAAATGCCAAGAATAATTCTTGCCTGATGACAACAGTGACTTACTACTGGGAAAGGTTCTCACTGCTATGGCTTAAGTGGATTTACCAATGTCAATGGGTATTAATATCAGTAGAAAAAAAATAGTTGATAAGACTGGTTACTATACTAACAAATCCTCATCTATTAATCTCCCTAATAAGATTTTTTTCATGGATCAAAAGTAACTGATTGAAGGTAAATTAGAGAGATTTAATGAAAACACAAAACTAAGCCCTAAGCAGGGCTTTTCTTGAGAGCTTCAGCTTGAATGTGACAATGGGCACACATGTACAGCCAACTTTCTAACATGACACTGGTCTCTGGGCTGTGCAATGCTGCAGGAAGCCCGGCACACTGATTGAGGACAAGTGGTGTTGTCAGGAAGCCACAAGAGTGGCACCCAGGAGTTGTTTGGGTAATGCTGGGCAGAAGAATTAGAAGTGATTCTAGTAACTAGTGTATCTCCTAGAATAACTTGGGTTACCCCAATTTACACAGGAGGTTTTTTTTTCACTTTTCCTGCTTTCATTATGTAAGGCTGCTTAGATCCATTTTTCAAAAATGCATCATTGAGCAGATCACTTTGCAATGTCATTGCAACAGAGGGGATGAAGCTGTTAAATGTAACTTTGAAAGAAAGAACTACGTACCATAAATACTGTTCTCTCCCATAAGGCTTGCCTAGTCAGAAGGGTCAGAATTTATTACTGTTTTGAAGAGTAAAGTACCTTTAAAAGTAACATAATTACACATACATAATTCTACATTACTTGTAACTTACCATGATACCTTTTTCTCCAGGAGGACCAACTGGTCCTGGACTGCCACGCTCTCCCTAAAGGAAAAAAAAAAGAACAATGAATGCTCTTTCCTTGACTTGTTCCACATCCATTGACCATACCTATACCATAACACTATTGGTTCAGGGACTGCCCTTCAGAAACACTGCAGAGACTTTTTTTAACTTTCGGTGGGATTTTTCTGTTTGGTTGGGTTTTTTAAATTCCTGCACTCCTTCCACCTATGAGCTCATCCATACTTTTAAAAGATGATAAAGCTGAGTTTCTCTGTCTTCCCTTTCCTTAACAGACTGAGAAAGAGATTTGGCACTACATCAGTCTCTGCAAACTGCTGTTAGCATATTAATTTTCTCTCTGTTGGGTTCATCATATCTACAGCTACGTTCTTCAATCCACAAAATTCAGGACAGCAAAGGAAGAAAGAAAATTTTGTTTCTCTCTCTCCTTTCTTCAGTATGTACTAGAAGAGCACAGATCTAAAAGCAAGGCCAGTTCTTCAGCAGCTGCAGAAGCAACTGGAGTAGGGGAGGCAGGAAGGGTCTCCTTCTTGTCTTACATACTTTTTCATCTTTTATTCATGTTACATCTAGGCCAAATATCAGACTTAGCTGTAGGTAATCCTCAAAAGATTACGCTTTTATTGCATATAGTACACATGACATAGTGATAACACTATTTTATGTTGTATACAGTAATTATGCTGGAATTATGGTTTTTTTTAAAATCCACATAGCATGTCTACCTTGTACAATTTAATCCATGAAAGAGGAAGACAATAAATTTTACAGAAATAGCACAGCAGTGACAATTATTGCACCGTGAAGGGGCTCCTTCCATTTGCTGATGATAAATTAATTAGTCCTTTATTAGTCTTTTCCCTGCTAATTAAACTAGAAACAATATCACTAGGTAATCTCTCTTGGGCAAAGTGTACTTAAAAAGAACAAGAATCCTTTGACATGGAATTCTTGGATGATATAACTAGGACCCTATGAGACTTATCTAAATTTTAGTTTTAACAAGCAGTGCTTTCCACTGATGTATTTCCTTTGTAATTATATAATCAGATTTTCATGAAAGTTCTAATACTACATTAAGACTTTCTCAATAAAATATCAAGATAGCAGACACTAGTCTAGGTGAAATAATTCAGCCTGCAAGGAAGAGATACAAATGAGATTGGATCTTTTTGACAAAAAATTATGTTTTCAACATAATTGAAGCTGACATGCAGTCCAGTAATAGTTTCCTGTTTTTCAGTTTAAAATACTAAATAAAACCATGTCAAACATGCTTTAAGCTACTTATATTGTTCTATCACATCAAGTCTGCCAAACTTTGCTTTCATAAACACAACAGTTACTGCACAGCAGACAAAACTAATAGTCTTGTCTTTTTTTACTCAGCTAATGCATACAGCCAAGTTTTACCTTTTTTTTTTTTTTGCTGCTGGCTTCATTAGTGTAGTGCAAAACCAACAACTACTATGAAACAAGTATAATTTATGCAAGTTTCTGTGAATGAATAGCAGTAAAGAGTAAAGTAAGTCATATAATAAATCTATCAGCCCTAAATTAACTGTGAAGTAAAATCAAGCATATCAGATACACACCTCAAAAAACAGCTTTTGGATTACCATTTATAAAATCCCTGTGCTCTGAAATAGCTAAAGGAATATTAGCTCTACCAGTGGTCAGTAAATGATCTCTCACCAGTGGTTTTGAAAACCAATGGTTTTCAAAGCTGATTTTTGCAGCTGAGTAGTCAGATACATTATTCTACCTTTTCACCAAGGCTTCCAGATGCCCCAGCTTGTCCAGGTAAGCCAGCTGATCCCTGTACAAAAAGAAATGAGACTGTTATTAGCATGATGCCTGTACCAGTTCATGGCTGGCAGCTTTCCAGCAACACAGCACGGCACATTTCTTCATCCCAGAGAACCCTTGGTCTATCTGTGTACGTGTACCTGTGGGAAAGTGAGGGCTGCACAAGTTAGCCTGGCTTACAATCCAAGTAGAAGGAGCACTGCATCCAGGCACACCAACAGTAAATGGCTACTGCTAGAAATTACATTCATTTCTTCACAATACTACACTGCCCACCTAAGATCTATCATTGCCACTAAGCTCAGCCTTCCACTGCTAGAAGTTTTATAAACATACAACTAAAGGTGACAGCCACTCTGATAGTGCTTCAGTCTGACCACAAAATTCAAGGGGAATAAATTCATTGGAACAAAGTAAAATCCAGTCAAAACAAAAATTATACTGAATCAGGTGTCAGAATTTTTCCTTCAAGGGTTTTAGTCCCAAATGCCTTTGAGGTCAGATGGTTCAGTTATTCAAAAACGAAATCACTTTCTCCTGAGGCTTTCCACAAATTTCCACTGGATAGAACAAGTACCACCATATGGGATGGGAAACACGAGAGGAATTACTTTTAAAAAGATTATTCCCAGTGCTTGCAATACCAAATTTATTACAAAATCTAAAAGAAAAAGTAATTATAGTGCCCAAGTGGATATAGAAATTTCCTTAATATAGAAATTAAAGGTCCCAAGTGAAAAAAAAAGAAAGTGAAAAATCAGTTTGAACAAAATGCACTAAGTGCCCAGAGTACATTGCAGGGCTGCTCTTGAAACATGGCAGAAATGTGGAAGTTCCTAGTAATGGCATAATATACAACTGCACCATGTCTAAAACACTTTAAAAAGCAAAAATAAAATGTCAATTCACACGTTGGCATTCCTACCTCTATGTGTGTAGGAAGAAACTAGCTTAAGTAGCACTACACAGGTACTTGTGTGGGTTCTTTCCTTTTAAAAAAATTAATTATGAAAATATAGCTTTTATCTGTATAATTTGAATACAGTTCAGTCTCAATTACTTTAACAGAACAGGGGCAAAGAAACTAAGGTTTTGTGATTATTGGTTTTCTTGGGCTGCTAGCTACTCTAGACACCCCATAGTTTAAATATATTACAATGAGCTAGTGATACATCTGCCTTTGAGGTCAACAGTACTGGCACAAAGTACCTTCTGGAAGGAACTAAAGAGATAAAGAGGGATCTCTATGGTTGCTGGACTGATATATTATGTGTGGGAACCCGTGTATTATATGTCAGAACTGAAATGTCTCTTGGCTTGGCAGCAAAGATTGGTCCTGGTGATATTGGCACTAAGGCAATGGCCCAGACGTCACTGGCAGGAATGAGGGACTTTCGTGATGAACTCTGAGAATGAGAGCTATCACTGCTACCACTCACAGCCAAGAGTGGGCCTCAGTACCAGGCAGAAATCTGTGAGACAAAGAATTACCCTGTACTCTTGCTTATCAACATAAGGAGTATGGAGGTACAGTTTCAAAATGCTAAAGACCAATCTCTGTTTCTCTTATTAAAGAAAGGACAGAAAACATAATCAGAGCCAAGACGCAACTCAGACCTTTTCTCTTTCCACAGAGACACTGCTGGTCTCCCAGCCAATGCCACACTGTTCACAGGACTAAAGATGCTGACCAGAAAGATGGGGAGCTGTGGCTTGTACCAGCAGTGAACTATTTACTATACAGCCTCTGATCAAGTCCTCTCTTCAATTGTCTTCCTGACGTTGTTGCTCTGAGCTGAAAGAACAGGAATGACTAGGAAGCAGCCACTGTGAATGTGCTGTTGCATTACCTGGCATATTAGGGCTAGCCTATGACACTCTCCAGACTGAGGACAAATTCTGGCTCTCAAATAGAAAGTTTCCTATATACTGGCTGCTCCTCAAAAGACAGTAGTTAAGAAAATTTACATCAAGAAGCATCAAGAAGGTAGATTTTCATTGATCCAAATGATGTGTAAAAGAAATTTGGCATAGTTGGAATTGGATATGTATGGAAAAAAACTCAAGCAATAGTCAAGATGACTAGAAGTGAATTCAGTGAAATGCTAAAAGCAACCAGGACTTCAAGAGGTATGAAGAGGAAAGAAGTTCATGACAGGTTAACTAAATGCTTTTCCATCCCTGCATTCCAGAAAGCAAGTGTCTGAGGTTGGGAAAAAGCAAGGATAGGTTTTTACAGAGGCAAGAGAGGAAAAGAGCTTCCTTAGGAATATATTTTGGTCATTAAAACAATCAGTAGTGTTCAGTGAAAGCAAAGTGCCAACAGACAGCAAAACATCTTGTTCTGTCAACATATTAGCCATATAGTGATTTCCCTACAGACTTTCTGTAAGATCACATGGCTCTTTAAATCCCAGATTTAGGTTAGTTTATCATAAAGACCAGCCACTAGAAATAGACTGAGATTTCAACTCTCTCTCCTTCTTATGTAAGAGAATGAATACAGTTCAAAGCAACTTTGTTGAATCGGTGTCTTCCAGCACCCATTCAGTCCTCTGGGGAGCAGTGGTAGATTCCAAACACAAAACTGAATGTATTAGAAAACAGAAAAGTGAAGCAAAAAACTCTGAAGCAACTTATTAAAAATTAGTCATCAACTTTCATTTACAAGGGTTTGTGTAAAAGTATCTAGTGACAATAACAACATAATAACAGCATTTCAGAAACCTTCTTGACAGGAGCATTTTGTGGAAAATGAATCAGAGACCAGATCTCACAACACATGCCTGAGAAAGACAAAAACATCTTTCAGGGCATATGCTCTGTGTTAGAAACTGGACTGTAGTTGAATAATAGAAAACACATTGTACACTTAATGCAAACTAAAGTATGGAGTAATCCATTGAAAAAACTGGTAATGAGAAATGAATATTCAGCTGATTCCAAACAATCCCACAGAAACAGTTACCTGCCAGGCTGTACGTTAACACATTCTTCTGTAATAACTTGGTTAACTGGCACCTAATTCAGCTAATTTTTACCTCTCTAGATGTGGTAATTGCTTTATGGTAATTCTTCTCAGAAGGTACTCAGCAACTAGGCACATGGCCTGATTGCAGCATTTTCCTGCTGTTCACGGCCTCTCACAGGCTGATCATTTGCAGCCTGCTCTGGAGCTGCCACTGACAGCCTGAAAATCACTATTTGGACCTCTTTTTTTTTTTTTTTTTTCCAGGGGAAAGCATTTTTCATTTCAGTTTGGTTTCCTTATATTGTTTCAAAAGCTATTTGCAAGCAGGCAAACATGCTGACATGTAATTTTTGAATATTATTTTTCCAGGACTTGTGTTCATGAATTCTGTCCACTTCAGACACCGGTTGCACATGCTGCAGCTGACAGTTTTACCCTTGTACTCTGTCTCATGTATAAATGTCAGTGATTTCTCAGAAGTGAATGGGCCACAGGCCGAATTTCTGTAATGGAGGTGGCAAGGAGAAACAGGAATTAACCTGCACTTGGTTATTCAGGGTGGTACAGTCTGGGTAAATGCTAGCATTTCAATCACAAATGATCCTGGGAAACAACAATAATTTTGAGCCATAAAAGCTGATCAATGAATCACTTTCTTAAATCATCCCTGACATTTTAAGACAGATCATTTTTATGTGATGCTTAAAGATTTTTTCAAATATTTACTATACATCACTGGACAGCACCTGATCTAAGCATACAAAACCCATTTGCATGTCAGCAAAGTGAGATTTTCATTCCCCAAGACGGAAGGTAAATTTTCTCGGTAGTTGGGGGTTGTTTCTTTTGGCACGACTGCCAAAAGATTCTGTCTCATCAGCAGTATGCATTTGGCCTGCCTGCTGGTCCCTTACTATCTTAACCAATCCCTCTCCAACTGAACCCGATGGTCCTGCAGTTAACTGAATATCTTGCAGCAAAGAACAGCTACTGGATTCTACCATAGCTGTGGGCTCTGCTGAGCTAAGCAGCCCCACCAAAGCTGCCTCCCTTCCCCTTTAAACAAACACCACATACGCTGTAGCCAGAGAAACAGTTTGCGTTGTAGGACTCACCTAAGGAATAGTGTCTGAGGTCTGACCTTAGGCATATTCCTGATCTAGTGTTAAATGTGTATCACTTAAGCTTACAAACACAGTAAATATTTTACAATTTTAGTCTACTCTGTTTCCACACTGGACAAGCTTCCAGAAATCCTCTGGCAGAACGGTGCTCTGAAGAATCATCAGCTTCATGTGACCTAAGAAATGTTGGATGGTGTGGCTTCTGGCCTACTGACAAAGCTTTATTTCAGGACATATTCTATCTTAGTAGACTGAATAACCAAGTGTTACAGTTCAATCTCCTGCTATTGAAACTTTCCTGTTTGTGCAGAGTTGCCATCTGTATTTTTCTAAGCAGATGTTAAGCAGGACTTGATCTGGGAAAGCTGCTACAGAAAATAAATAACTATTTTGGCACCTCAAACAGCAATGGTAGATGTATTAGTGAAAGACAGGAGACGAATGATACCAGGAAAAGTAAGAAAATTGAAAGAAGGCAACACTTTGGTATCAATAGCAGACATGCACACGTGCTTTATGGCATTATTTGCTATGAATTCAGCATTAACAGAATTTATTATTGCAAAATTGCTTCTTTGGACAGCTTATTCAAGAAATGCACTAGTTATCTCTTGGAAAACTAGAATGCTGTGATGGATTGCCCATTCCTAAAAAATGGTATTGTGTCTTTTAACCACAGGCTTAAAATCGTGCATTGTATTCTGTAATTTACACTCTGTCCATAAAGATAATGAATAAACACAAAAGCACAGAGAAGCCAGAAAGGGAGGCTGGTGAGGTGGGGTGCAGACTGGAGAAACTATAGATACAATTTTATTAGACATTGGACTTAAATTACTAAAAAGTTGATAGTCTTTTTCCCTTTGCCTTTACTATTAAATAAGTTGTACA
Source organism: Serilophus lunatus (assembly GCA_013399895.1). Lineage (NCBI taxonomy): Eukaryota > Metazoa > Chordata > Aves > Passeriformes > Eurylaimidae > Serilophus > Serilophus lunatus. Next base: position 1,932,849 of record VXBA01006210.1, on the reverse strand, counting down.
GTAATTGCACATTGTTTAGTGCTATTTGTACAACTCCTCTTTGTAATTAGTATCACCAAGCATCCGGCAACACAAACTTCACAAGGCATCAGAAAGGACAGTAGCTTTACTCCATATTTTCTTTTGGACTCCACTCAAAATCTGTCCCACCAGTTTACAGCCACTTGGACTTTGTTCTCGTACTTTGTCTTCTGTTTTTTAAGCTTTTGTTTATTTGTTTGCTCTGAGTGTGGCATGATTAATTCCAGGAGTGTTCTGGAGTCAATGCTTATACCACCAGAGCCAATACTGGGTAATGGGGAGTGGATTTATCTGTGAATTGAGAAGTTTGCTTTCTATCTGCATGCCAAGGGAAAAAAGAAATTACTTCTTACACACAGAAGCTGGTGAGAGTCTGGAAGTAAAACCTGCATCTAAAGCATACAGAATGAATATTTTGCATCAGGACTCACATCTAGGAAAGCCTGTTCTGCATATAAGAAAAACCATCCTCTTCCTGCTAGTACTTTTCCTTTTCTTAATGAAAAGCTTACCTGTAACAGATTTCAGTGGTGAATAAAGTGAAGAAAAGGGGTTTGGAAAGGTCTGAGAGCTCTGTTGAGAGTGCTTGAAAGACTGTCTCCTGCTCTTGGTGTTTCATCATTGGCTCTAATGACAATATATATTATCCCCTAAAGACCATTAGTCCTCTAATGCCAGATAAAGCATTAAAGGTAACACACAAGAATAAAGGGCCTGTGAAGCTCATTTGACTGAAATGTGTTTAGATAAAGCAGAAGACCTTCTGAAATCTACACGTAAAAATGAAGAATATTTATCAGTAACTTGGAAGCTACTTCAGTTTTCAGGTATCTTGTGCCATCCTGTATCACATGCAAATTCTCAAATCTTAAGTGTGGGAAATGGTAATTAACGATGGATCATAATTATGTTTCTTTATAACACTCACAGGGCTGTAGCTCCCCTTGTTCAGCACAGCAAATATTTTGCTACTTTATTCTTGCAGCTTGACCCTGACTATAGTGTGGTAGCTAGTAGAATTATTTTATTCATCATCACTGCAACACAGTTATGTATTTGAGCTACTAATTATTACATAGAATGGAGTTCTTCTAGCGGTGAAAGACATGTTCATAAAAAATATCTGAGTTGTGGAAAATTTGTGCACTGAGTTCAAGTTCACTGAGGAGCAAAAAAATTTCCATGTCAAACGCAGAAACAAGGTTATGTAACTAGCTTCTGTAACTGTTTCATGTACTCTTATTACTAGAGTGACCTGAGACTGAGTTTAGCATTGCCTTTTATTGAGGGTTTTGGTGCATGTGGCACTGTACAACATCGTAAATACTATCAGTTTTCCCTAACACGTTACAGGCTGAAAACTGGAATTCACATGTAATAAAAGCTTCATTTTCTGCAATATCGGGGGAGAGTGGGGTGAAGAAAGCAAGTGTCATGTTGGCAGAGAAACACTGGTTATATGGACAAGAGATTACATTACTGTGTCCCAGTACAGAGTCAGTTTTGTATCTCTCCATAAAAGCAAGGCAGTGTTGTGATGCTCCATTCATTCTTCTCTCAATGACATGCTCATTCTCCAGTGCTCACCTGTGTTTGCCCTAACCTTTCAGCAATATAAAACCTTGCAGATTTTCCAAATGGTAACGTAAGCCAATGAATCTATGGCTTTACAGCTCTGATTACAATCTAATAAAATGAAGGTTTTTGCTCTCTATGAACTACTGAACAAAGTTACAGATCAAGTGGCTACTGAGTATGCTTGCTACATTTAGAGTAAGTTGGATGACTTTTAAGGGGACTTGATAGCACATCATGGCACTATTGGTCCCTGTCTAAGAAGGCAGCACTTCGGTATCAATAGCAGATGTGCACACGTGCCTGCACATACTTTTAACTAAGACTTCAGATTCTCAGTCCCCTACCCTGGAGCACAATCTTCAGAGTGCGCAGAGGAGCTGGACTTGACTTACAAGGAGTTTGCAAAATTTCAGCAGTAATCAATGGTTTGCTGAGTTGTCTGGGGTACATCTGCTTAGTATTTTGGATACCAACTAAGTTGAATAGAATTTTTCTGGGTAATACAGCTCTAAGCCCAAACCAGTGGGTGGTATCTCAGTATACATTAACTCAAAAAATAAAATCAATTTAGTCATGTTCTACACAACATTTGGTAACTCAAGCATGGCCCAACAAGTTCACATCTACTCATAAATCCCAGATAAAAGGTAAAAATATGATAGGGCAAGGGACGAAATTAAGTAGAGAGAATTTTGAGGCAGTATGTCCAAATGGTAATTATCAACTAAAAAAGCACCTGTAGCTGAGAAAGACAAGGCCTTTAAAAAAAGATCTGTGGATCACAAACTGAGTAACAACACACTACTCGCATACACGTGCTCATTTTTATAGAAGTATGCTTGTACAAAGGAATTTTTCCTTCTCCCAGTACTCTAAACAGTCTGAGCAGTAAGCTAGAGTCATAGATGTTTAAATGAATTGGAAACAGACTATAGGAGAGTTAGAATGTAATTCAAATCATCTAGAAAACATGAAAGGCTAATTGAACTGAGACTGTTAAACCTGAAAAGAAAGAGTGAAAGAGGCACACAATAACAACCATCATATGTAAAATGATGTTTCCAGCAGAAGGGAGTCAGGTTACACAACTGGAAGAATACTACTAAAAATAGAGAAGCCCTGGTCTGCCTGCAGGGCACGAAGCCTTCATTCTTGGAGCTTTTTAATAACTGGTTAGCCAAATTATAATAAGATAACTGATCCTGCCTAGGCAGTAGAGGATGGACTACGTGTCACCTCAAGGTCACTTTGAGCTCTGTAATTTTATAGATGGCAGACAGAACAAGTCTGTAAAATACACCTCAGGCTAAATGCAGCCTCTCAAAAGATTTAACTGGAAAAGGACTGCTTGTTCATTTACACGAACGTGTCTTGGAAAATCCCTATAACCACCTGCAATGTTCATACAACGTATCAGGAAAAAAAAGAAGAAATAATTCTAGAAAATGGTTAAAATGGGAAATTTCTTTAAATAGTATGATTCTGGAAGATGACAAATATGTAACTAACATACTATAGCTTCAAAGACAGGCAAACTTCATCAGAAAGTTCCTGCAACAAATTACTCATTTGCTCTCAAATAAACACAGAATTAAAAAATCAAAACAGAAAGAGAATTCAAGCTTACTGCTTCACCAGTTTTTCCAAGATTTCCTTGGTCTCCCTGTTCTCCCTAGTAAAAGCAGAAAAAAGATATAGTAGCTCATTAGAAAAGTAATTTTTTTCAAATGTGTATATCAAAGTCCTGTATTTTGATGCTCCAAATATATTCTATTTCATACATAAAACGATCACTTACCTTTAAACCTTCTGGTCCTGGATCACCTATATAACCTTTCTGCCCTGGCTTTCCCTGAAATAAGGATTAAAATAAAATATTGTAAATATTTTATCTGAAAGGATAATTTCATTCCAAATTTCTGTATTTATCAGAATATGTGCACTAAAAAACCCGTACATTTTAGTAATATTTAATACCAAAGTTTGAAATAAGTGTACTTACAAATCTACAGCTGAAAAAACATTATTGAATATTACATCAAATACTAGAACAGTAAGCAGAATCTGTATTAAGCCTTACAGCAGTTAACACTGAGGAAACTGTCAAAACCAAAATTGAAACCATTTCGCTTTCACTTTGAAAAAACATATTAGGGAGACAAAAGGTCCCCCAAGGTCATGTTCTCTCCTGGTAATTTCAGCAGAATAGGGACTCCCATGCTAACAGAATTTGATGTTTAGATGACAGGGACTGGTGTCATAACTGTCCTTCCTCTACCAGACAAAATCAGCTCAAATATCCTTTCCTCTTGATTCAGAAAACTGATTATTTTAAGCCTCACGTCTCACTCTCTCTCTCTCCTGATATCTCTATTTTGCTGCTGATAGATCTCGTTGCTATGATACTCCATTAATACCATATTGTTAGCTGAAAGAAATACAGCAATATCAGAGCAGGAGACCATAAAGTGACAAGATCTTTGAAGCATTTTATAATATGCATCCCTCCCCCTCTGTTATCACTCACAGAGAGCCACAAAGGCATAGAAACCAGAATGCTTTCCCCCTTAATTTTCAATTGGATATTCATAATGTAATTATGTCTCCATTTTAGGAAGTTGTTTTCCCTCCACGTGTACTTTATTTCCTCTACAACATAAAACATGGACTAAACATTTGGTTATCTGGACAGCACAACCCTATATAGACAAACTTTCCCCATCTGTTCTGAAAAAAAGGCCCCAGTCCAGAAGTAAAGGTCCAATGAACTGGATCTAGCTCATGAACAAGTTGCTAATGAGATCACTGAAGGCTGACCACTGAAGAAAGTTAATTCTACATTTTAATTACTCAATATCAAAAAGATGTAGACTTCTGCTAAAGGAAAATTATCAGCTGCTCTTCCAGCAAACTGAGTAATTGCAATCACCAGAGCCTGTAATGAGAGTTTTCCATTCCACATTGACAATCCTGAGACAAGAGCAACTAAAGGAACAGAAAATAAACAGGTTTCTTAAAAAAAAGATGGTGATTTTTCCACTTGGCTCTTTTGCTTCAGTTGCTCTGTGCCTTTCTTTCAGAGCATAATGTGTGCATTATTTTCTGGACATCTGAGAAATTCCCTATATGGCTTAAAATTGTATTACCTTAGCAGGTTCTATGGCTTCTCATATTAACTCCTTTCTACCTCTCTGTCTACCTGAGCAACCTCATTTGGCATAACAAGTTCCAACAAATAACCAATTTAGGAACATATTTTTGGTTTTGCAAATGGATTAAAACATGGCATACTCAGGAGGGGAGGGAGAAAAGACTGCAAAGAGAAGTTCTGAGAGATCCAGATAAAGGAACTGATGTCTTTTCACAAAGCTTAACAAAGAACAAGCAATGGGCTTCTGCATGTTACTACATGCTGTTTAACTACTTTGCTGTGAATAACCTTAAAGTCTTACTGGACAGCAAGATTGTAGCATAATTTATTTTTTTTAAGAAGAATTCACTGAAAAAAAAACTAGGGGCCACTATTAACTACCTTGATAATTGTAGTCCTATGTTAAGTGAATTAGTCACAGCTGGTAAAGGTTTCTTGGCTTGTTCCCCATTTGCTTACTAGGTGTGAAGGACATAACAGATGGAAGCTGATCAGAAAATGGAACAAGTGGATTTCACTGGTAAAGTAATTCAAAACATATGGATTTGGCTTTAAATAGAAATACAATACATATATATACTGAGGAAAAGCCACTGATAGAAAATTAAAGTAGGGATGACTGCTTTTCTGCTTGCAACCCCTTGAGAAGATTACTCTTCCAGGGCAGGGTAATCCCAAATTTCCTAAAATATTAGCTGACAGTTCTACTCTTACCATTTAGGAAACAGCAACCACGTGTGCTTCCTCTCACCTCACAACTGAGAGGTGCAGGTGTGTATATTTTAATATAAATATCTCTCACTATCACTATTTCTATCCTTTCATAAGTTACTCACACGCCTTCAGCTCACAGGAAGGCACTTTCAGAAAATAATGCACTGGAGGAGTGGGGCAGATGTGAGAATGTTTCCACCATCTTCAGGAGAAATGTTTCATCTCATGACTATATAAATTCCAAGTTTAGCGTAACACATAACTTAGGAATCAACTCACAACACTCCCTTTTTATCACAGAATCACAGAGTATGCCGAATTTGAAGGGACCCACAAGGATCATTGAGTCTAACTGCTGGCCCTGCACAGGACCATCCCCAACAATCACACCGTGTGCCTGAGAGCATTGTCCAAATGCCTCTTGAACTCTGTCAGCCTTGATGCTGTGACTATTTTCCAGGGGAGCCTATTCCAGCATCCATCCACCCTCTGAATAAAGAATATTTTTCTAATATTCAAACTAAATTTCCCCCACACAGCTTCAGGCCATTCCCTCTGATCCTGTCACTGGTTACCACAGACGAGAGTTCAGTGCCTGCTCCCCTTCTTCCCGTCATGAGAAAGTTGTAGACTTCCAGTCAGGTCTCCACTCAGGTTCTGGTTTAAAACAATCCCCACTATTTTAAAAGCATTTTCTGCTCCAGCAATGAAGATACAAAAAAACCCCAATAAAATGCACCAATGCTTACACTGACTGAGCTGAGCTACACTGACAGTTACAATGTTAATATTTGGATAGCCTTTGAGAGAGAGAGAGTTAATTGGGAGGAAACTGAATAAGTACAATCACTTCTTTAATGTGGCATTTACTGTATTTTCACAGGATAAATAAATACTAAAAAAAAATCAGCTTTTTTATGTAGAAGGATTAATTTAAGAGAATGTAAGTATTTAACCTTGGAATAGAATGGGTGGGAAGGTTTGGAAAGGAATGAATGCAACCTCAAATCATGAGATCAGATTCAGCTCAAATGTTTCTTTCAAAGTTTAAACAGACTGAGCTCTGTGGAACTGCTATATATCGTGAATAAGCAGGGGAGCATCCTCAATTTTTATCTAGTTTAGACACATGGGAATTCTTCAAGCTGGGTCCAGAGAATCAGTGTGCAAGTCAATCGCCTTCTGTTAAAGCAGGGGATGATCTATTTTGATGGCAGCATTGGCTGGGTGGGTCCCAGGGGTTTTTGGTCTCTTGCATATTTTTTTAAAGCAAATGTTAGAAACAATGGCAGAGGAAGGGGAAGAGAGAAAAATTAGGTGAAAATTTATGGGTGCCTGCTATGGCTGCCTAAACCTCAGCCACAGACCTGAAAACTGCACAGTAGAAGTGATGGGGATTCCAGAAGCACCAGAAACCTGCCCCATTACTGTTTCATAAGAATAATCAAAGGTGCCCAGTATATTGCCTACAAGGGTACTTCAGCTAGCTTAGACAAACCTTAGAAAAGTCAAGGTAACAGTGGCTGAAGAGAAGAATAATCTATTAGCCATGCCCACGAATAAGGTCTGTAGGGCAGGAAGCAAGGTGGCAGTGAGAAAAGCACAAGCAAGACTTCAGATAGAACAGCTATACATCAGAAAAAAAATCTGTAAAAGAGGCAAATGACTGAAGCAGACTGATGAGAAGAATGAATAATCCCCACTCCTGGAGGCTGCAAAACAAGTTAAACACATCTGTCAGCTAAAGACATAGCTGATAGATGATGGTGCCTTGGGACCATGCATCGGGAGACCACTTCTTCAGGTCCTTCCCAGAGACCTCCTTTGCCCCCACGGCTATTAAATCAGTGTAGTGACAATACAGTTTGATAGTGTTTACTTTCAGATGTAGCACTCATTTTTTTTAAACACCTTTCATGGAAAATGGAAACAAAGCCGATGTAAATCAAATGAATGTCAAATTGCAATCAAGCAAGCATAATTTAAAAAGACAGATGTGTTCAGCAGCTTAGTGACTAGTCCTCCTAAACTATGTCAGATTTAACAACTTCATGGTTGTGACTCTCTCTCCAATGTAATTGCACAGTCTATGTTACATGCAGGAATGAAGTAAAAAGGACAAACAGAGATGGGAGCAGAGTTCAGAGCAGCAGTGCAAACAAGTTGGCCTGGAGCTGTGAAACAGCTGGAGCCAACAGAAGCTGTAGAATCCTGGCAAGAGTAGATGGGTCCTTGGACGAGAAGAAAAAACAGGCAGGGCTGCCCATCAAGCAAATTTCCCTTCTTCCCCATCTCTCATTTTGGGAGGGGTTGTTAGCCACCAAGCTACTAAATAATGCCTAGAGACAGCAACCCTGAGGGCCACCTCAGATCCACATACTCTTCTTTCAACAATTTGCTATGAGAGAGAGAAACCAGAGAGCCATAAGACATGCCAATGGTGTGCACATTTCCTACTGAGAGAAATAAAAACCAAAATAATTTAGGTCAAAGTGACCCAAAATAGATTAAAAATATTTCAGTTTGCTAGGTTACACAGAATTTTTTCCTCTTGGGTCACTTTGACACCAGCTGATGGTGCATGCCTGGTGACTTATAGGATGTGAAGGTAGGTGTTTCATTGCCCATGAGTCACTCACTACAGCATCTTCTTTTCTAATTGCCACAACACAACATGGGACTTGCTGTCCAGCCACAAACCCCTGACCAATGAGGAGATTCAATGTAAGATGTAGCCAAAACGAAAACTTCCATGAGGCTCTCAGCAGAAGCTCAGACAGATTAAACTAAATATTAAACTAAACTGCAGAGCGTTTTGAAATTCTATTTAATTTTTTGCAGTTTTTCCTCAGCTGAAAAACAAGGAGACTTTTGTAAGAGATTAGGTGTTAAATAAACAAACAAAAAACAAACACAAAACTCTATTTGGCAAATAAATGTTTTCATGTTACTTCTAACATCAAGCAAATTTCCAGCTTTGACTAGCTAAGGAACAGGAAAAATGACATAGGTACATATCCACTCTAAAAAGCAGAAACCGCTCAAAAAGACTTTCTGAAGTTGATGCAAGAAATGGAAAGTCATCCAGAGTGAAGACCAAGGCAGTGATTACCACATAAGCAAATCAAGTAAAGGCAGAAGATCAAATTGCATTCAATAAACTCAGAGACACTCCTGTAATCCTTAGTGCAGGCTAGTATTCATTTATCTTAGAATGTTTCAAAAAATAAAGCTTCAAGATCACTAAAGTACTCTTAGGCACTAGTATATTTTTATAGTAGCAAAAAAATTGGATGCTGGTTTTAAACTTCTATCTTTTAAAATATGTCATCATAAAGAGCATTTTGACTTTCCAGCTTTACAGTTTTCAGTAACTATCCACCAGGTTTCTGGTAGATTTCTTAAAGCATACCTCCTTTTTATTTCTTCCTGTAAGCCAGGTGGCTCTTCCTCAATTTTAGTATTTTGATATGTCAGCTGGCTCAGTCCCTAGGAAGTACACAGTGGTTTCATCTCAGAGGAGCACCATAAGCAATTTATTATTTACCCTTTCCTTTACAAACATTTTATTTTGTACACCATGGCCATAATTGTGTTTTGATCCCTTTGTATGGAAAACTATTTCTACTCTCAGCTCTGCTTTGAGCATGTGCTAAGGAAGGACACATTTATTCAGGAGATGCCATTTTTTCAGTCACTTCTCAGAGCAAATTTACATTTTAAAGCAGTACACCTACTGAAAAATAGCTTGCCCTAATAAAATTACTTATACTTACTCTTGGGCCAACTTCTCCAATAGGTCCAGCTGGTCCTACTTCTCCCTAGAAGAAATAAGGACTTAACGATCTTGATGTCAAGTGTAGTTTGGAAAACAGAAACTCTGGAGATAACTGTTTATGTTTATTATATAATTTTAAATCTACTTCATATGTGTTTGTATAAGTCGGAGACTGATAAAACACTAAGACAGACAGACAAATTCATTAGCAAGAAAGCCATAACCTATGTAGATGCAACCAAAAAAGCTGTGAAACTCTTGGCATACCTACCATAATAATAATATTTTCACAATTTTGAGCGGAGAGAGACTCAGTAATGATGGGTCAACCTCTGTCTACCCTGCAGTTACTCTACTCTAGCAACTTTTGACACTTATAAAAGCAGCAGGAGCATTCCTGCTTTTCTCCTCTGTGTTGCTATGGCATTTTTCCAGAAATTGATATATGCTTTCTATCTCCATACTACCCTCCACCTCCCATCTCTACAGTTTAACCGCATTCAACTCTGGACATATATTATTCCATATTTTATATTATCCCATATATTATTCCACTGAAATAACTAAAATAAACCACATAATGGATGAACAACCCCATGAGGATGTTAAACCCTCCTTGGAACATCTGCCAAAACACAAAAGGAGCTTCAAATTTTGCATGACAATACCATACACAGGTAACCATTATTGTCTAACCCTCTTATCGCTCAGAACTTTTTCTTCAAAATATAATTCCTTGATTGATTAATTCTTTGATCTTACCTCAACTCCTTTGGGGCCTTGTGGCCCTGGAGGTCCTCGGTCACCCAGAATTCCCTAAACATCCAAATAAACACAATGAGAACTTATATCAACAGACAGTCATGTTGGTCTAGTTTCCCTCCTCTTGCTTGGACAAAAATGTAAAACTGAGGAAGCAGATTTAATTTCTTACCACTATTCAGAGGATTTCCCTTAGAAAGCCAAGAGAAGATGCAGAAGAATTTTAATATCTGCTGGAAAACTGAGTATCTTACAAACTTCTACCACACAGATTTAGATGAAACATTTTTTCTTTGATGTTGCGAGAAGGAAGTAAGAAAATATTTGAACTCACAAGAAAGCAATTCCTCTCTTTTTAAAGATGAAAAGCACACCATCATATTAAGATGAAATCGTCACCAATATACAGATCTTTGCTCTAGGTAGTCTTTAGAATAATACGTGATGACAACATTGCATTGGAAAGAAACTACAAAGAGAATTTAAACCCCTAGCTTGTCCAAAACTACTTGTGATTTTCAACCCTTTTTTCTATTAGGAGTATAATCAGCTTCCCAGAGATAAAGCACCTTATCCTCTGCCAACTTGGAGTTTTTATGTCTGCTTACACCAAAATTTTCAAAACTTTTTTAAAATGACTTTGCTGCTAGCAGTGTGTCAAAAGCCTTGAACATCTCAATTACAATGGTAATAATTGGGAAAAGCACTTGACGTAGCATAGAACAAAAAAAATAAATTTGTGTAAGCATACTATTAATGTTCTGGGGAAGCTAAGCTTAACAATATCAGATAAAGCAAGAAGAAAAAAAATTGCCCTTTAGGAGAGATATGATTACCCCCTGAAAAAAGCAGTGGTGGGAAAGTTGCAAGTGTAAGCCTTATTAATTGCATACTAATGAAGCTGAAGGCTAGACAGAAGGTGCAAGGATTTGTCCAGTAACAATTTACTCAGCATGCAAATAAAATGGAAGAGAAAAACATATTACCTCAACGTACTGATTTTCCTCAAAAGAACCCATCAGACTGGGAAGGACTGTGGTGGACAGCTGTTTTACATACCACCACAAAAGCAACAGGAGTGCTTTCAGGAACACTACATAAGTAATATTCTTATTCAGTCATGAAATATTTCTTTGACAGAACTGTTGTTTTATTCTAACAGCAAAACCCATTAGGAGATCCAGCTTTCACTACAATGGAATTGCACAGTGGAAATGGTAGCACACTGCTACGGTATATGCTCTTCCTCTGCACTTGACTGGATCCAGAAAAAAGTCCCAGACTGTAAACTGAATATTAAGACTAAATGAAATTTCCATTTCCTCTTTGAGGTTTCAGGCAACAAAAAGAAAATGAAGGTAGACATTACACATGTGCTAAAGTGTCTTGAAAAAAACAGGGGAGTCAGCAAATGGAGTATCCTGTATTTCCAATATACAACTTCCCAGCAGACCATCCCTTCCAGAAGAAGTGAAACTCCTAACAGCCACTTCTATTAAATGTGTTGTACAAACAAACATAAGGGAATAGAGGAAGGAAACTCTCAATGGTACAACACACATCACTGGAAAAACTGCAGCTGTAGTCAGCATATTCTGACAGTCTTCTCTCACTTTTCTTGGTTAGAGAGTATAAATACTTACAAGAATAACATAGGAAACAAACTAAGCTACTTCAGAACATCTTAAAAATGTTCTTATTCCCTGTCTTTAAAAAATATGTGTTGTGTTTTTTTTAATAAGTTGTGGATCAAGATCAAACACCTTCTAAGATATTGTTTCCAAGATGAGTAATGATCTGTAGACTAAATTACACAATAAAGCTTTTGAACACCAATTTAGAGAGGTCAGATATACTGATTATTGCACTAATTTTGGGAAAATTTACAGCGCAGAACTTCCACGGGCACTGAGAGACAGCTGATCACACTCAACAGAGCTTAAACATTCCACCAAGAGGTTGAATTTATCCCACACTAACTGCTGAAAAATACAGCTTATTCTGCTTTCTTGGCTTTTAAAATGGGTATTGCTTCTGAAGAAGCATAAACAAAAACAAGGGGGAAATAGCAGCACAGTGAGACCATTTTTCTAAAAATAAAAGCTGGAGGAAATCTTTTAACTGCAATCAACTAAAAACAACTGGAAAACCCAAAAGCCAAATGCTTCCAACGTTATGCAGTCCTTCTCCCTCAGTACTAGGAACAGCATAAGAGTTTTTCCAGTTGGGTAATCTTTCTTTTCAAATGCAAGCCATCAGTTCTCCACGATTAGGAAAGTCTGTCTAAGCTTTTTGTCTTTAATACCAAATGTGCTCGAGAGCACTGGATCTTATTCAGCTATGTAATGTCTGTATCAAAGGAACACGGAGTCTTAAATTTTCAAGGCCACCTTTTGGTACCTTTTTTCTGGAATCTGTGAAAAGGCAACAAATCAGTAATGCATGTATTAAACACCAACCGGGCTCTAACAAAAACATTATAGATATAATGTGCAATAATAAAAATCTCAGTGAAGAAACTGAGCATCGGGGATTAGATCTCAGTTACTTCAGTCATGTATCACCTTGGATGATCAAATCTGAACCACAGTTCCAGAACTGTTGCACTTCCCTTCTCCTATTTCCCTTAGACTGCAGATAGTGTTTTTATTTAAGTGTTCTGGTAAGTCAGAAACACAGGAGCAACTGCTACTGTAATGGTCAGACAAAATCATTCATATAAGGCTGCTTACACTATGCATACCTACATAAGAACAAGTTAGCAAAGCAATAAAACCGAACTAAAGACCCACACCTGTCTCCAGAAATACATTTTAACTTCTCTATTTTCTCCATCAGATAACCAGTTGTTATCCTTCTTAGTAGAATCATATCTGAGCTATTTTTGGTAGAGGGCTCTTGACACGGTTGAAAGGTAGGAGATGTAGAAAATACTGGCTATGGCTCTAGCAACTGTATTATTTGCAATGTTCTCAAGAATGGCCCTCTTTGGCAAGGAGGTACTATTGCAATCATCCACGAACAAATAAGACCATATCTTTAAACTATTTACTACCCCCTATCCTATGTTTTCTTGAGCAGTCAAGAAAAGTCAGAACAGAATTTCACAACTCTGTTGATGGAAGATACTGCTATTTCCACGTCTGTTATTCAGGGACAACTCATATATTTTGTTGTTTAACAAATGATACTGTTGGTCTTGCACAGTTCATTTGCCTCACCAATTTCTGCCCTCTGGTTTACTTAAAGCTCAAAAAAGCACATGATTTTGGTACAATAAACTGCCTTTCAGAATCCAGCCATTCAAGTATTCTTTTCTGCATCTAGTTTCACTTGAGTCCTCCTGCAATACAAATTCCCAGAACTGTACTACTCACACTTTGTGCAGTGGCATTAATGAGACATCTTGCCATCTGTGTTCTAGAATTTCACTTAATTTCTAACTGCCTTATGGTGCTTTTACTGCTGAGAGATCTGGCAATGTCTTTGGTCTAAGTTTACAGTAGGATTTATTGTTTTAGTTTTTTAATTATTTGGTCTGAAATAACAGAAGTGGGATAAATTAGCACAAAGTGTAGTTTTCTAGATCATCTAAAGACACTCAGCTGTGTTTCATATACAAATTTCATTCCATTATATTTGTGACTATTTATCACAGCAAATATAAAGTAATAATAGTGCCATGACTGGTAAGTGAGGAAATTCATTGGTACTTGCCTTTCAACAACAAGTAGTCAATCTTAGGATATTATTCGACCATTTTCCTCTGGGTTAATTTCTGACCCATCTGCAGTTTTTGGATTAGTCTCTATGATTTCCATTTTAAACAAAAATTTCCCATATGCCTTTCATTGAAAAGTCTATACATGCAAATTATTGCCTAAACTGTGTCTAAAATATTAGCCTACTGAAGAGCTAAATTATTCTGGTACAGTAATTTTTTACATACATTATACACATAATATTATATATATAGCTATTATTTTATCCATCATTTACTCCAGCATGTGAATTTTCCATATCTTCAGCTACTTTTTCTTTCAAACTTTGTTACAAACAGTCTGTATTACTCAGATGGGTCCTGAGTTATACAAAGATGTGCATGCATCTAGCATGTATTTTATTCAAATACAGGTGCTACTTACCTTGCCATTACATGCTTCCACCCAACATAGTAATTACTTTCTTAACTGTGTGGACAGCATTAAACATTCGAGTTAACTTCCTCATATAAATACCTGAGGCAAAATACCTGTATTTTGACAGTGAGATTATCTTCTCATAATGCCCAGTGTCCACCTCTCACAGCCCTTTCCTCACAGATTTACAGTGTTTACTGTTATTTTGAATAGGTTTTCATATAATCTTACCTTAGGACCTTCAGGGCCATTTAATCCAGGTACACCAATATCTCCTGGAAAACCCTAAAGAAATCATACAGACAAATGATTTGCAGAGTAGGAATGTTTCCAATGTACTTGTTTTGATTCTGTTCATTCATTTAACAAACCTGAATCACAGAAACAAGAAATAAATTTGTTCTACCATCCCAAAAATGTCAAAATCAATTAAGTTGCCTTGAAAGGACTTGGATAGGTGACAGATTTTAGGCAGCTTTTGTTAAACTCAATTTAGCAGATGTCAGTATGGATTTAATTTCTCTTAGCATAAGATTTTCTCTACTAAGCAGTATTTGAAATTAAACCATTGGACTGGTTTTGATGCATAAAGAACACCACAAAGCAGCCAGCACCAGGTCTTGCACTTCAGAATTCAACTACTTAAAAAAAAAATTAAAGAGCAACTGAAGCCTTTTAATCCTTGGCCACACTTTAAGGACAAGATCACCGCAAAATTAAGAGAACAGGAGGAGCCTATTGTCTCCGAATCATCGGGTGATAACCTAGGTCTGACTGGCAGTAACTGAAGGTCACCAGCACAGAGCATTATTCAGAATAGGCCCTTGTGAAATAGTGTGTGTTACAGGTCAAGCTGGTGGTAAAGGTAAATATGCAGAGAAAATGAATCTACTAAAACTGTCACTATGAAACACCTGCCCAGTAAGCATTGAGTGAGACACCATTAAGATACTACTACGTCAGAGGAATTCAGTGCTACAACTGGATTGTTTTATAATGAATAGATTTTTTGTTTTATAATGAGTAGATTTCAGGGAAAAAATGGTGCAGCTAAACCTTATGCAATACACTAGTGAGTTCAGTTTCATGAACATCCACAGAAGATACCTAATTTTTATATTTGTAGTATAAAATACAGCATTGGTAGTCACCTGACAAGACAGCATTTGATTTAACTAAACTTTTAAAATTCATTAAATCTTAACTATCTGAAAATAACAAGACTGCAACTTCCTCTGAGCAAAATATTTATTACTACATCTACACACAACCGCAACCTAACGCGAGTCAAAAGTTTCCTTCTTCCTTAAGAGAAAATCTTTACAGATTAAAACTTATAAATATCACTCTTTGCCTGCATACTTTTTCCAATAATAGAAATGAAACTGTAAGACACTTTCAGAACAATTTCAAGAACATCTGACAGAGAACTTTCAGTTTGCAATTCTCTCTAGCACCCTTCCATGTTAATGCAGAATAATATATGCCATCATTGCAACTTCGAGTCACACTTTAGGTTCTCCAAGCAGCAAGGAGGTATTTGAAAAAAAAAAAAAAAGTCTCATTAAGTGGATAATAGGCAATCATACTCTATCCTTCAAAAAGAGCTGAGCTTCAAATACAGGTAATAAACATTTCTACCAATTACTCATAATTAGCTGACATTAATCACCAAAAACTTAGTAGAAAGGTAAAATAAATCATCTTAGAGCAATAAATGTAAAAGAAAATACTATTTTACCCCCAACTACAAATCTGTTTGCTTTTTATAACTTGGTCTTAACAGGATGCAGAGACTTAAAAGCATGGATTTAGATGGGATGCTAATGTTTTTAGGTGCATTTATGTAGTAAATAAAAATAAAATAATAAAAAGTATGAAGCAGAATTATGCTTTATTTTTTAAAAAAATCAGGTTTAGTACTTGAAAATTAATGAGTATTAAAAGCAAACCACGGAAGAGTAAAAACATTTTGAGTTTTCAAAGTGGAACTACTCTAACACTCCATGTTTCACAGTGGTTGCATTTCTTTGCCATAAAGCAGCAACTACTTGTACAGCTGTGCAACAATTGCAACATGCCTCTAGGTGGCACAGAGTAGATTATTTACATGTGACCAAGCCACTGAGACTGATATCTAAAATACTCACATGCATTACCCTAGATTTCTATATAGTTCAAAGATGAGGCAGGCTTTTTTAACCACTCTGTACTGGAGTACACTGAAAAGTCAGGTCAATTCTTCAGAAGTTTCTAACTCATCCTTTCTTAATTTAAACCTTGCTTATTTACAGACATTAAATAGTCACCAAGCAGTATGTTGTTTTGTATACCTGTAAATCTTTCAGTCTCTAATGTGTGAACAAGGGAAAAAGCTGACACAGACAACTTCCCTCATGGCAATTAACATTCCACAAAACAATCTGTCAAGAAAAATGTTAATTCACAAAGATTCTTATGCTTTCATAAGGGAATACGTCTACTTTATTTATTTATGTAAATTTTTTTGAGAAGAAATTCAGTAAGGACCATGAGATGTAAGTGTTGACAAGTACTATCACAGTCAGAACAATAATACTATTTGGAAACCTTTCTATTTCAGGCGAAGTCTTAGAACGACAAAGGGCTACCGGCCTGAGAGCATCAACACTAGCAATGCACTTAGAAATTTAAAATCCTCATTATTATTTTTTTCGTGAAGCTAGAGTAAGACTTTTCTTCTCGAGCACAACCATAGAGAAAATACAGATGCTATGGCAGTATTAGAACACTCTTTCCAAGATGTTCTCACATTAATAATCCATGAAATAAGTGTAATATTCCAGGACATAAAAAGCCACTTAAGACAATTCCAGAAAAAGAATGAACCTGAATGGAGTTTTTAACGCCTCAGCAATGGTGCTTGCCATTCAGATTCCTAGTATTGAAGTGGTACACATTTCTATTGCTATCTAAATTTCCCAAGAGTTAGTCAGCAGCCAGATCCTAGTGAAGATACGCCAGATTAAAAATTCATTATTCTTCTCTAAGTGAAAGGCAGGAGATTAATGTATAGTTTCCAGCTGCAACATAGTTTTCAGCAGAGACTATTCAAAACAAAACATTGCTCTATATTATGACTACTATTAAGGAAATGCAAAGTGTAGATTCTTAACTTCCTGTCAGCCAGAAGTCTGGCAGCTTGTAGGATACAAATTATTTTCAAAATATTGCTGCAGATGTGGCTTTTTGCCAGCAAAGCACTTTAGAGTTCACTCTGTTTAACCAAAATAGAACTGACATCAGAAAAATCCAAAGTACCAGCTATCTCAACACAAATGTACTTTAACAATGCAATGAACATTTTCCTTTTAGTACTGAACATTTAAATACAAAATTAACATATTTATTGCTCTCATTTATCTATATGATGTTTAATTAACAAAAAAAAAGGGAAGATGATCAGGTTGTTACTATGTTAGGGCATGTCTGAGTGCCACAAAGATGAGGGATCTTGCTTTTCTTTTGTTTTTCTGTATGGCTGCTAATATGGAAGCAGAATAACAGAAATGTTTGGAAATTACCACAAGGAGTTCTCTTACATTTGCAGAATTCCACTCACTCCAGACTTTTCACATGACAGTTGCCAGCATTGCTGGTCACTGATCTTCATGCCCTCTTGCTCCTTGGCAGCCCTCAAGAGTATCAGACATGAGTGCTGGCACCACAAAGGGAAAATGTCTTTAAAGACTGTGATAGTCCCTTCAGTCAAAGTTTCCCTGCCCCAACGCTAATTAATTCAATCACATGATGAGATTCATTGGAATGAGAATTCAGGTAAAAATTTGCAGAAGAAATACTGACTAGATGTAGCTACTGAACTTCAACAAGACACCTTATTCAAGATTTATTAATATTTATAATAATCAAATTACAAAAGGAAAATTTCTGCATAAAACTATAATCTCTTTAAACTGACAAAATGAGCTGTGAGTTTACATTCTCAAAGAAGTGTTTATTATTATTCTGATAGGACATGTTCTGCAGACATACAGTTCAATTTAAAAAAACCCAAACCTCTATTTTTTCTCTACATAACTTCAGCAATGTCAGTATTTATACCACTACAGGACTTTGCTCTTTGCCATTTGTACAACTGCATGACAGTGTCAACAATGTGTCAAGTACACAGAGGAAAATATTAAGGAAAAAACCAAACCATGAAATGAGAGTCTCTGTGTGCCAATCTAGCCAAAGTTTAGTGTAGCATTTTTAATAGGCAGAGACAAAACCATAATATTTTTTCCTACAAATCTTCAATTCTGATTTTGCAAAGTGAAGGAAAGAATCTAACAGTACAAGTTGCAACTGTACAATTGTAACTGTATCCAACTGTACAAATTGAAATTTGTCAGTCAACATGAACAGCTACTTTTGTGGAACCATCCAATACATAGAGCAATACTAAGCAGAGATGCACATATTTTAAATTTTTCTTCTAACTTACAGTGAAAGAAAGAATCAAATGTGGACATTTCATAAGGAACAGAAAGAAACAAGTTTATTTTAAAATATTCAGGCTCTTTTTTTGTCTTACAAGTCCTCCACCAACAGTTCAATGATAAGGTCCGAGGAACAAGTCCTCTTTCAGACCTGATTCTAATGTGTGACAGTAGGGTCAGGCAAAGCCCAAGTCCAAAGGAAAATCAACAGGAACAACTCTGTGCATTTTCAAAATAATGTATTCCTAACTATAACTGTAGAAAAGAGACTAGTAACTAAGAGTCAGTGAAATAATCCTTGTGCAATAGGAATTCTTTTTCTCTTGCAAGATTTCACTGTATGTTGCTTCTGTGCTTCTAACAACTTGTATAGACCAGACCACATATAGACTAAGGCTGGACAGAAAAAGTAAGGCAGAAATATAAAATTTATTTGCAAGATTATTGTTTCTAAGGTCAACACAAAAACCCAAGAGCCAAGGTAGCGCATGTGTTTAAAATTAAATAAAACTCATTCAAACAACAGCTTGGCGTACTCTATGCAGATTCAGAATGTCAGGAGTTATATAATGCCCTGATAAAGCAATAAGAATCAAGTTTTATTTATCTGCAAGTCCCTTTCAAGTGCTTGAAAAGGCAAAATGTCCAAGACAACGAACTCTATTATGCAAAATACCTATGAAGGTCTGTGAAACAGGCACAGACTAAACTACTATAACCACTCTGAAGAAAATATAAAACATGGGAAGGTCACACGAACAAGCATTGCTCAACATTACTTAAAAAATGAAGGTAAATGGAATACCTATGAAAAATGAATACATATTTTTTGAAAAAAAAACCAAACAAAACATGTACTTATATCAAGTAACTTTGAGAAAGGACCAGCTAAAGATTCTGTGCAAAGGCAAGTAGAATATAAGCACTTCTACAACAGGAGCAGTTCTTCAGACATATGGCAGAACATGCAATTAATTCAGCTATTAAGTTGTCTTTATTTCTACATTTCCTTCAAGTCATATGCATGCAAGTTATTTGAACCAATACTGGAACACAAGGCTGTGTTACCACTGCAGTCCTGACGTTGTTTGCATAAACTCAAAAAAATTCCATGTAAGATAAAACACGCATTAAAAACAAAGTTTTTTTGTTAAATGAACAACTCAAAGCAGTCAGTGATTCACCTACGAAATGCATGCCTTTTTGACTGTTGACTGAATGTATCCTTTTCCCTCCTAATGCTACTGCCTTGAGCATGAAACATACCAGCTGAATCCCATATGAGTACCTTCCTGAAGGAATAAGCTAAGGACTTCAGATCAAAATACTGTACAGATGAAAAAAGTTCAACTGAAGATAATGACTAATGCTCTCTGCTCCAGATGAAACCCATTTATAACACTCATAGCACATCTGAAGGCCAATCTGAAGAAAATTATCACCCTTATTTTGGGGAGATAATTAAATGGGATTTTTAGAGCAAAATTTAACTATCAAATATTCTGAATACATATGGAAGTCTGTTAAAACCTTGTCTAACTTCATTCACATTAACAATAAGCACTACATACTTCATTGTACACAGTAAACACAGGCATTGTGGGTTAAAACAGTCAGATCAGCACTTTCCAGTTGTCATACCAATAAAATAAAGCTCCACAGAAAGTTCATATTTTGGTGGTTCATTTTCAGAAGCATGACAAAGAAGCAAAATGTGTAAACTGATGAAGAACATGCTCCATAAAGTGCTCACTGAATATATCCAGTGGTTTGTGAGCAGCATGTATTCAGGCACGCGACAGACCCTGGCTCTGCAGCAACATACCCAGAAAAGAATTTGGCTCAATACTGCAAGGCTTCTGCACTGAAAAAAACCCACACTTGGCAGCCAACCCTTGTACAGCCACCCAGAGAGTGAGCACGAAACCTGTCCCTTCCTCTACTCGCTCCTGCCCATCAGCACTCCAGTTCTCAAATGGACACTGGCTATGGATAGGTGGCTTGTTTCAACTCTAGTCTAGTGACCTAGGCTGCAGAGGAAATAATTAAGAAGCACTCCACCATTAACTTCCATTTAAAACAACAAAAACTCGTGAGGGTGATAGAAGGTTGCCAGCCCTCCTCCCCAATGTTGTGTGCAGAGGTAACTACAGACTTCAGCTGCTGTAGTGCCAGATTTACAGCAGTTTATACGGGAAGAAAATCAGGGCTATAACTGCTTATTCTTTACTCTAGAACTGAAATACTCAAATTTGTAATTGGAAAGACCAAAGGCCTCCAGTTTCTTCTTTCACATGTACTCAAAACAAGCTTGACCATGGGAACAGGGCACATTTATAAAACCTACTGTCTTAAGTGTTGGAGAAAAGGCGAGAGAAACGGTTGGAAGTAGGATCCGACAGGTTCTGCTGCTGAGCAGACACAGCCTTGTTCTACCTGTGCATTGCAACACCCAACAAACTCAACAAAAACAAAAAAAATCCTTTTTTTTTTAAAAAAAAAATCTTTCCTAGAAGGCATGTGCTATGGATTGCCATGTCTATACCAAACTCAAAGTATGCCCCTTGTAATACACTAATTAATCACATTCTTCTATTTCCAGAAACATCAAGGGAACATGTATCATAGGATGTAATGTCTGTTTTCTACATGGGGTCACAGAAAGTCTGATCACTCAAATAATAAATAGGAACAAGAAAAGCAGTCCTGTCTGACCAGCTAGCTCTCTGTTTTTGAAAGAACAGACATGACCAGACTTTTCTTATAGGCTTTTCTTGTAGAAAAATCTACACAATTTGTTCATACTTCATATATTCATTTGTATCTAAATAGCTTCTGGCAGCAACTAGCCTATTTTTATAAGACAAAGTAACAGGGAAAGCAAGATACAATCTTCAGGTTTAAGCTGCTTATTTTGAATTCCTTTTATTATAGAACTTGTAGTATTTTTAATTTTGTCAAAAATCCCAGTATGCTGGTACCCTATATCCCTTCTATTTCTGCTATTTTGCCATATGGTGACCATGTTTTTATGAAGTAAAAGGCAGCAAGACTTCTTTTACTTTATTTGGATCTGTCTTGTATGACTGAAGTTAGGAGAAGGATTGCTTTGTAGTTTTAAACCCGACATTTTGCAGACAATTACGCAAAAAAACCCCACAAAACCCAGACACTCAAGTTTTAATTATCTAGCTTAATGCACTTTATTTGCCTTCTAATGATGAAGTAATTCTCCACTCCTGAGCAAAAGGAAATGCTGAGCTTTTCAGAGAAACTTTCCCATCTATATCTGCCCTGAGGGTACCAGCCCAAAACAACGATCTTTTCCCCAGACATAAAGGAACACGTCTGTGCTGGAATAAGGAACTATGAAGGACTACCAGCATCTGGGTCAGCAGGACACAGGCTTCGAGACCAACAGTTTGGTATTAACCTGCCACAGGTCTCTCTTGCTGGAAACTGTACAAAGAGAAGAGATGATGCAAGGACCTCCTCTGCTAATAATAAAGAGGCTCACAAAATCTAAAATCCTGAGCCACAGAGGTTGGCAGCTGTAGACAGCATGAACAGGCTTCGTGTCTTCTGCATATCCATTGACTAAAACAGACAGGCTTTTTCAGAAAAGACCATCTTGTGTTGCTACAATGCATTTACCAGTGAGTTCCTCTCAGTGAGGGCTCTTCTCTAATAAGAAAGGTATGAATGTAGAGCCTTGGTTTAAGGAAATATGCTCAAGTATGGAAAGCCAGAAAAATGATAATTTCTAGCAAGTATCTTCCAGATACATTAAGAAAAAAAAAGCAAAATCCCAAACAAACAAAAAAACCCACCCCAAAATAAACAAAACCCAAAAAACATTCATGCAGGTGGATGGTTAAAAAGAACAAATTGCAATTTCTGCTCTCATCTCTCTCTTTCATGTCTCTGTATGCATATATTTTTCTGGTACAGACCACAGCATTTTTCCTTAAAGCCCATGGTATAAATGCCAGGAAGCATCAAAATGGAACAATTTAGAGACTACAGTTTCCGTCTAGACTTCCATAGCACTATGGAGTTCTTAGGCACCTTCACTGCTAGATGCAATTGCTTGGCAATGCTTTCTATGTAACTGGTGTTTATTCTTTGTGGCCCTTAAGACAAAGCCATTTTGTAAGAGATAAACATGCAACCAGGCCTGGAAAATCCCATTTGTAAACATGCTATAGAATTTATGAATAGAAGTGTGCCTGAGAAATCACATGTACCTCATTAAAGGTGTAATCCATAAACATAAGTTTCAGAAGAGAGCAAATTCTAATCATATAGTCAAATGAGGAACTAATTTGTATTCAAATCTCCTGTGTACCAGTATTTTGCATAAAAAGAATTATGAGCTGGAATCTTTTGTCCTTTATGGAAGAGAATGAATTACTCAAATATGATTGAATAAGAAATTTTCTCTAATTCAGTTAAGAAAACATTCTTTTATGAAGCAAACCCATTTATCTCTGAACTTTGTAATTTAGAACTAAATTATATTCAATTTACCTCTATCAAGCACTTCCTTACCTCAGGTCCCTGAGGACCCTGTGGTCCATGGGGTCCAGGATCTCCAATTTTCCCCTTAAAAAAATCCAAACAATTAAGATTTTTTATGCTAATTTATTTTTAGCAACAGATTTTTATGAAGATTTTAAAAACGTTTATTAACAAGAAAGCCAACAGAAGCGTGGAGACGACTTCCTCACTAAATAGGAAATCTTGTAACACTCTCTCTTTGGATTGAGTAAAGACTAGTTCTTCATATCTCTCTGAGGTCACAACAACAACAAAAAAATCAAGTCAGTTTTAGACAAAGAAAAGTGGGAGTTTTGGTATGGTCCAAATAGTCATATAAAACCCCCTTGAAATATATAGCTGTTTTCACAATAAAAACTACATATTATTTAAAAGTCCAGGAAGTAAAGTACTGCTAAAAACGGAGGAGGAAAAAGCCAGGTAACCCTGTGCAGTATGCCTTTTCTGCCTCAACACTTACAAACCCAGCAGACATGTCAGCAAGGCACAGATGTCTTAAATGTTGGTCAAAAAAGTCAATAAATACTGGAACTCATGACTACTCCATTCCCTATGAGAAATGACTGGCCATTATTAATGAGATTTCACACATTCTCTCAAAACCCAGATAGTCCAAATGGTCATCTTGGCCCTTCCCAAAGCCTTCAGTGGTTTTGTTTCAAATATTACCAACACATCTATTTCCTCAGAAAATGACTGTCACAGACTAATATCCTCTATTAATACTCCTCTATTAAAATTTGACATGTATATATACTGATCTCTGTAATAAAGTCTCCATCTTAAGAGCTGACTAACCGATTAACATCAGTCACTAGAATTAAAAGCACCTTAGACCTTATTCTTTGTGCATTTTAAATTAGGTTGCTTCTAGAGGATTACATGCAGTATAAACATAACAGTCACAAAAAAGTACCAGATAAAAAAACCCTACAGTGATACACTGAGAGCAAAATTTGATGTGCATACTTACTGGAGGTCCTGGTTTCCCTCTGAGCCCTGGGGGTCCTGGTAAACCAAGAGCACCCTGAAAAAAGAAAGCTATTAAATATATATGAAAATGAGTTGTGTTATGTTTGAAGCAATAGATGGCTATATTTTGCCACCTGAAACATGCTTCAAAATAATTCTGCAGGATGACAAATGTCTTCTAACATTCAACTTCCAATAAGAACTCTTATTGGTGTGTCTTATGATGTATTAGCCAAACAGGAAAGAAGATCCTTATTTATCTCAGTTTTATTTTATGAAGGAGCATGCCAGACCATGTGCTGCTGTTAACCACACTAGGCCCAGGTGAGCTGCAGATGAACCTTCAAGGGAAAAATATCCTTCACAACAGTTTCTTCGTAAGATTCAGATCATACAATAATTCTTTACTTGTTTGATGCATATCTAAATAGAGAGATGACAAAATTCTACCTGAGCCCCTAACTTGTCTTTGTTTACATGCTCCATAACTAAGTTTTAATTAGCACAGCACTCCTTAAAAATATGTTAATTCAATGACATCCAGTAACTTTTACTCCTGCATTCTTCTTTCATGTAACTGACTTGTCACATTTTAAGAAACTCAAAAGACTGCATTTTAAGAGACTCAAAAGTGGCTGAAATTGGATAATTTTGTAAAACAATGCAATTACAACTTGCCTTATCTCCTGGGTACCCCTGGTCTCCTGGGTCTCCTGAAAGGCCATTTTCACCCTAAACAACATATAATTTTATACAGATATATGTATGTGACTTAAAATAGGGTAATTCAATAACCCATTAGGGTATTATACCAAGTGAGAGAATGCAAAAATTTTAAATACTAAATATTGAATTAATCTAACACAGATCTTTGACAATGCAAAATGTTGCACTGAAATACCCCCTCCAGGAAACCCTATAGACTTGGATACTGTTATGTCCAGTAGTAAGTGTTCTGTTTAGAAATAAAGTACCAGATCATGAGACTGAAGTAATTTTAAAAAACAAAAGTCAGAAAAGGAATCAAAAGGAGAAACGAAAGGCTTTGCTAAGTACATTATGTTTAAAACTTAATGAAGGGAGACTGAAAGAACTATGTATTTATAAGATAATGAAAATATTTAAATCACCTTATCACCTTTCATTCCAGGCTGTCCTACACTGCCTGGGAAACCCTGTCAAAATAAAGAAGACATAAATCCAAAGTTTGACTATCATTTGCAAAGAAACATAGGCACCTGGCTGCAGGATCATTTAATATCATACCGTGGGCCCTGGAATTCCTGATGGTCCACTTGGTCCTGCAGGCCCAATGCCTCCCTATCAAACAGCAAGAAAGATGACTGCATTAAGCATTTGATGAAATAGAGTAACTTAAAGACTGGTAACAGAATCTGGCGTTTTTCTGCACCACAGAGTAACCAAAATCTTTTCAGACTAATTACTTGAGGAAAAAAAGGTGTAAGTCCTCCACCTTTACAGTTTCCAACAACATCAGCAGAAACACAGGAAAACAAACTTGCTTCTTTTCTTGTAGATTATAAATTCAAGAGGAGAACACAGTGTATTAGGCAATGCAGAATAAGGAAGCTTTCTTTTGTACTGCAGCTGTACATTCAGTGACCATTCCTGCTGCCCTTCAGATGACATGACACCACTTCTCTGGGTATCGAATTTGGCTTAAAGACACTACTGTATGATGAGTAGGACCAAAAAAAAGTGGCCTTTTATAGTCCTTTTACTAGAATTTCTCATCTATCAGTGACTTCTACAAGTTTGAAAAAAAGGATGTGACTCTTCCAAAATACCAAGCATGCAAAATTAAACCTATGTTATAATGGACATGCTAACATTTTCCTGTTCTGATGCTCCTTCAAAGTCCTTACTACATCTCTCCTTTTCTGGGATTTATATGGCCTGTTTTGTGACAGGAAAAAGTGAAACACAAATAAAAAAAAAAAGAATCTTACAAGATAACACAACAACAGCAATAATATTAATGAAAGATCATGAACTAAACACAAGACATGATCTAGCAATAGTTAAAACTGTATTAGAAAGGAAAAAGTCTATCTACTTGCTGCCTACTCTATCTCTGGAGGAAAAAACCCCAACAAAAAAACCCAAAGGCAGTGTTATTTCTCTGTGGCCATGCAAGAATTTAGCCACAATTATTAATACAGAAATGTTTTGTCATTTGCTGAGAGTGACATAGAAGAGATGGACACCTGTGCATTTCCAGTTTAGCACATGTTCATTATTCTTTGGCAGCTCTTCTAGCAATGTTAGCAACAACATTCTTCTGCAGCCATCATCAGACTTATGGCTTACTGAAGAAAAAGCAAGACTGATCACTTAGTGCCAATGGTGTTTGGTAGAGCTCCCAAGAAAATTGCCACTCTCCACACTTTAGCTTTCCATGCCTGCTTAAATGATACATTCTGTCATGTTAGACAATCAAAATGAGTTGTTTACGTTGCTGCCTTTTATTTGTGGTACATGTTCTACTTCAGCAAGACATTTCGGTATTAATGGTGCTGTGTGTTGAAATGCACAGTAACAATAGCGTTGATTGAAAAATCACAGAGGGATACTGAGCTGGGAGATTTAGCTTTCAAAAGTGATATGAGGAAGTTCGAAAACAGCTTTCGAACATTCAGGTGGCTTAAATTTCTGTCACAGTCTCCAGATATATTGAGTGACCTAATTAACAGCAAAAAACTGGAACTACGCAAAAATCTACACTCAATCTCTTTGTACATGACTGCAACTCAGCAAGAAGGCAAATGGAGCTTTGACCACACAAACATTTCTGCTCATGAATTCTAGGCAGGGCAACACTGCTGAGTAAGTTCTAGTCAAAATAATTAGTATCAATATCTTTTTAGAAGTGATATATAGTAGGATTTTTTAAAAACCTAGATCCATTAGTATAATTATCAAAGTCCTTGAGATGAAATTACAGACAGTTATGTGAGAAAAAAAAAAAGCAAACTATAATTCTAAACAAATTCTCATGAGCACAACATCTTGTACCATGACATATTCAGTTGGCTCGAATAAGTCAACTGACAAGAACCACAGAAAATCATGTTTGCATGAAAAAGGCTGGAAGTTACAGAGGTTCCTTGACCAAGCTCGTGTTTTCACTATAGCAATGCCATAACATCCCAATCAGGCAGCAAGAGATGACTTATAGAAATATTTTCTGTTATAAACATATCATTAAAAGACAATAATAATTGAACTCAATTGTTGTACTTCAAAGAAAAATTCAGATGGCCATCAGTGTAAAGCAATAAACTTATCAAGAATGTTTCAAATGTGCAGATATCAAAAAAAACAAACCCACAAAGCAAACACTGGAGACAGTCACAGCTTCCTTAATTCAAGTGTAAACATGCTATTTCTCCCATGTTAAGAACATAGTTGGGTAGCCAGCTTGGACAATGTCAGGAATCAAATAGAGGTCCTCCATGAGCAAATACATGGATTATTTACCAAAAAAAAAAAAAAAGGCAGTAAGACTACACAGTATGAAAGTATCAGTCTTTCCCACCTCCTGTAGGACTCACTGATGTCACAGAGCTTCTCTGGCACAATTATGCCATATACAGCTACAGTGTGCAACTCCACACTGAGCATAAAACCTTATAAATCAGTACAATACTGTATACAAGTTCATTTTGCTTAGCAATTAATTCTGCTTTGAATTTTACAACCATATTCAGGAATGAATGAGGGCTGTGGTTGTTAATGCGTTTGAGACCATTGCACTTTTTGGAAAAGTAACACTAGTGCAATAAACTAGCAAACTTGGTTATTTCAAATAAAAAACCCAGACACACTGGCTCAGAAATAAGCACACAAAATCCACAAGTACAGAAGTATTTCATACTGGCAATATGACAGTAGTTTTGTAGAATGATATGAATTAAAATCATGGCTACTTAAAACAAAATCTGATAAATCCTTAGATTTTCATAATGGGTTTTATTATTTCACAAACACAAAAGACAAATATTCTAATGAACGCATATCAAAGTAAGTAATAAAAGCATACTCACTCTTAGTCCTGGAAATCCAGGAGGACCAACACCACCAACAATTCCCTTCAAAGAAAATTAATTTTGGATTATCTGAATTTTACCATTTGAAAAGAAATTCCAGTGATAAGATAAACAAAAGTCATCTACCAGCTCACTTCATAGAAAGATTATTTCTTGATAAAAAAGTATTTGTTCTTTATAAAGAAGTTAGAAATTCAACACTACTCTACTATTGCCTCTGTCACACACAAGTCCAATTCAGAAGAGGTTAAAACCCTGCAAAAACAGTTTCCAAGTCTCTTTGCACTACATGAAACAGGTATTGCAGCCCTCCAGATCATTATGGCTTATGCAGGCTGACCTAACACTTGGGACATGCTGCTCAATGTCATACATAGGGTTCACCACAGCCTGTTGGCACCCATGGTGAAAAGGAAGTTTTATGGAAGCAAATCTAAGCCCATTCTGAAGGTGTCCAACTAGGCATGACTGTTGGACATGGCCCAGAGGACACCTTCAAGCTCTCTTCCCTCCTCTGGTGTCTATGGACCTTCTCCAAACTGCTCCAAACTAACTCAAGCTGAATGCTCTAGCAACTTCCTCCAAAGCAGACTGACATCCTCAGAGAATTGAGAGGGTGTTGTGGAAATGAAGGATAGCATTAGCCAATTAACCAGAAAAAATCAGGCATGGAGACAAGTGTCATTAGTGCCAAGTCAGCACACAGGAAGAAATGTCTTCCCTTCAAGTTCCTGCTGCCACAGGCCTCCCAGGCAGCCCCTGATCTCCACTGCCAGCTCAGGAACAGGCTCTGTAAATATCCCATTAGAACTGCAGCCCCCTGCAGCTGCAGTTCTGGCTCCTTGCCTGAACAAGCCCTGCAGGGTGAGTTTTGGGGGAGGAGGAGAGAGGGGTTGCTGCCTGTCTAAGAAAGCAGAAAAGATCAGCAGCTGTCTTGGCAGATTAGATGGAACTGGTTTGCAAATGTTTGCATTAAAACAGGCTTCTTTGTAAAGTGCAAGTTTGTAATTTCAGATCCAGCCTTTCTGAGCTTGTTTCTATTAAAGTACAGTTCTGCAGATCTGGTGGAAAGACAGTATCTGCTTTATCAGGAACAGAGGGAGACTTGGGAGTATAAAGAGAAGAAGTAAGAACTAGCATTTTAATATCATTTGCAAAGCAGCTGGTGACACTCACAACCCCTCAGAGGGTTTTCAAGATGAAAAGCACTATACTGACATCACCTGACATTCCAACAAGGGAAACTTTGCCTCAAGGACCAGAAATGAAAAATAATTTTTTTCCTATATTCCAAAATGTTGATACCAAATGTTGATAATCCCACCAGCAAAATTCATGCAAACTTTTCTAAAACAAGTTTCTAAGATGGGCATCAGGGCAGGCTTTCAAAAAGGAGACAACCTCTGCCCAGTTGCTGACTCTGGTCCTTATCAGAGAAATCTTTAGACACAAACTGATAGCAGTTTCCAAAGAAGCATCCAACAATACATGATGATTTAAATCAGCTGCTCTTTTACACAGCACTTATGGCTGTTCTCTTGTCTTGCCCAAAGTCTTTCACTGGTTTCTGACACCAAAGGAAACCTGAGTTTGGAGTCTTCAGCCAGAATTTTCCTACAAATACAGCAAGACAGCAAAGCTCCTTTGATGGCAGCCAGCGAAGTGACGTGACTGTGTCACAGTTTGAATACCAAAATACAAGAGCACTTTAGCCTGCACACACTGCCAAGGACAAAGCTGTTATCATACTGATTACAATGCACTAAATGACATACTAGCATAATTGTTTTCAGTAACAGCTCAAAGGATGAAATCAACTATCAAATGCATAAGCATACAAAAGCCAGGCTTTTACACGTAAGCAAAATCCTATTTTGTTAAGGTGATCTCAGGATAATGGTTTAAATAAACATTGCGAAATCCCATTCAATGCAAGAATTTTTTGAAGATAAAACATCAGTAATGCAATGAGGACAGCAAGAGATCTGATTCTCAAGGTAGTCAGCACATGTAGCAGTGGAAACTGCATTCTTTTGGCAGCTTTCTGAATCTTTTCTTGCTCTTTTTTACACCTATTTATTTATTACCTATTTATTACGTATTTATTTTATTACCTATTATAGTACAATTTTCATGGAAAATTTAAAAGTCAAAAATTTTCCTGTGGACTTTATAATATTTCTTTGAAGGAAAAAGTCTCCTTTCAAGAAGAGAGTTAATATTGGTAATAAATATTGGTAAGGTAATAATAAATTTTATTATGTTAGTCAACACACAATTCAATACTTACAGGACTTCCATCTGGACCAGGAGGGCCTCTATTTCCAAAGTCACCTGGAAAACCCTAAAGCAGACAAGAAAACGCCTACCCTTCATTATCCAAGACATCAAGAATTCTTATAGATATGAGAAATGAAGACATCAGCAAGTCAATTCAGGGAGGGTAGTGAAGGAATGGGAAAAGCAGAAAGTTTCAGCTGCACAGTTCAATTGAATAGAATAGTGATATTTGTCTCCTAAAATTAAAACCAAAAATTATACAACTTTACACAATTTCAGAATATGACAAAATCAGATGACTGAATTACTTTATGAGCAATATTAAACAAGTATTACTTGAATTGTTTCCTTGGAGTCTCTTTTCCTATTTAGTATTTTGACCTCATATTTTTTTCCCTGTTAACTACAACATTTCCTAAAACACCTGTCCTTCTCTCCTTAACTCATCCTCAAATACTAATGGCTGTTGTCTCAGTATAACACATGTTCATCAGAAATCAAATTTTTCATCTTTCTGGCACAATGCTGTCCTTACCAAGGTGAACACTAGTCTGCATCGAGAGACTGAAACAATAACTCAAGACGTGATAAAGACTCATTCATTTTGTGAGAGTTTTGACTTCAAAAACTAGATTGTCAGGAAAGAAATGCTTGATTCACCTTGTCAAGCAGTGAAGCTTAAAAAAGAATTTCCATTTCTTGCTTGAGAAGCAAAATGAAATGGAATTCCATCACTTTACTGGCTCTAATATTTCTTTCTTTGTCTAAGGGTTTTGAAAATTGTTTTACTTCTTTCAGATATTGTCCACTGCAGAAACACATAAATTGCTCAGGAAAAGCAATTTGAGTTTTTCCTTTGGTTTTTTTTTTTTTTAGTTTTTTAATTTGAATCAGTCTAGTATTGTTAGGCAGATCTCACAATTTTACTGGAAGGGCCACGTGAAGCTAGCACGAAACTCATGCCATTACTTTGAAGTAGCACCATCAGCCAATGTTTCCATAATTGCTATCACTGTATGAAATTAGGAGAATGGATGTAGCACAGATCTACAGAGAAGTCAAAGTCTTTCTTAGTTAGACTGTAAGGTTCATATAAGGTCCCTCAGGAAATTTGAAAAATACTAAGCTAGAAAGCAATTCTACCTGGAAAAATCCAAGCTAAAACACTCAAAGAATCGACTTTTCCTAGAACCTAAAATTCTCACACAGTATTATTAGAGTACTGAAATAACTGAAGATGCACTGACCATGAGAAATCAGCCACAAAGCACTAAAGCACTACTGGTCCATCTCCATGGGGAAAAGGAGCATATTCCACCCTTATAATAATCTTTACATGAAACACTCTTTGTCTTTTCAGTGTTTCAGTATCTTTCTCCACTCCTTGCGTATCAGGAACTGTACTTTGAGGCATTAACCTTTCACCTTTGTAAGACTGTGTTCAAACCTGCTGCAGGTCAAAGGAACAATTCATTTGGCCTTTTTAAACTACTTTGTTGGGAAGACATCCACACAGCTGTCCAGCTCAGGACTTAGTACAGCGCTGTCTTTCCTTAAAGGAATGAGAGATATGGAATATCATACAATATTATATGAACAGTAGTCAGGAAGACAATATAAAACTATGTGAAGGAGTTGGAAAAATTGTATCATAACCTGAAGTAATTTAAGCTTTGCTTAAGTCATATTGAGATTCAGTAACAAACCAAAATTCTATAAAAATTAAGGTGACTTTTTCTACATACACACAGATACGTGTATACACACTGTCAAAATATATTGCAACAACTTATTAGCTCTTAATTCTAATCATCATGCATGACAATGTGAAGTAATCTGACACATGCATAACATTTCTTATAGCATCTTTTGGATTGATTTTGGTTCAAGATTTTTTATACTTTCTCCTGCAAATTCAGGAAAGTAAAACATAGGAATCCCTCTTACAAGAATAAATTTTTTATTCAACATCTGATCACAGAACTCACAAATCTATAGCCATAACTGTAACAACTATTCAATAAACCTGCTAAGTAGTAGCATTTTGTGAATTACAAGTGCACAATCCCTTGTATGATCCACTTCTCTTATACTTTAAAATTGCTTTCCAAAAATGAGATTATGTTTGGGATCAGTTTTCTTTCACAAAGATCCCTGCCAGTCAGACAGGTTTTTTCCTCAAGTATTATTGGCAGAAGTTTTGTCCAAACAACTAAGGCGCACCCTAGAATAAAAGGTGAGGAGCCTGACTTCAGGCAGTTTGGAATTCCCTTGACATATTTCCTTTAGTGACAGTGCCCTGCCTCAAAGCATCAGCGTTGTTAACTTTAGGGCACTGTACCAAAAGACCTTGTCATTACAGCTATCATTGTTTGGGGTCAAAATAATACAAATTCTTTAAGATTTTGATCCAGCCAGGTACACCAGGTTCCATGTGATTGCTCTCCTGGTTCATCCCTACAGTAGTAGTCTTTAGTCAAATAAGTGCTTTATAGATCATAAAAAAGATTTGGAATGAACCTTGGGATTGAGGAAACTACATTAGAAATAAATCAGTATTGAATGAAGGGAATCATAGACATTGTGCAGAGGTGCTTTTAGTGCTCTGTCACCTATGTGAATCCTCTCCGAATTCATTGATATAAATAAAAGTCCTTATCAGAACATTACCTGGCACTACAGTTTGATTGTAAAGGGAAAATAAATGCTGACCACAGCATGCACAGCACTAGCTAACTGCTACGGACTGGAACAACTACACTGGCAATCAGAAGCTTCAGTGAAACACAGAGAATGACTGTATATGCAAAACATGTTTTCAGTGTACTCTGCTGTCACCTTCTCTTCCTATTTCATGCTCAGCACGAGCCTTTGATTTCCATCCAGGTTCTCCTCCTTCTTAAATGCTGCATGTAACTCACTAGCACAAGAGAGTGCCAACTACTGCAAGGTATTGAGGGCACAGAGCCAACACTCATG
This sequence comes from Serilophus lunatus, assembly GCA_013399895.1. NCBI lineage: Eukaryota > Metazoa > Chordata > Aves > Passeriformes > Eurylaimidae > Serilophus > Serilophus lunatus. Next base: position 1,899,364 of record VXBA01006210.1, on the reverse strand, counting down.
GAAAAAGTAGCATTTGATTCAAGTTATAAGCAAACTACAATATGGTCAACAAGCACTGAAGCACCCTATCCCTCTAGCTGGACAATTAAAAAACCACATTCTTCCTTTGATTTTATATCTCAACAATTTGATGGCAGCTTCAGAAAGCAGTCCATCCACTTTGCTTGCCTTTCTTCACATCAAAGCAACTCTTGTAGGTTAGTGATTTTTTTTTAATTAAACAGAGTCCCCCGCAACTTTCATAGCATACATCAAGGGCCAGATGATGATAATCACACTACTTGTTCAACACGTTAGATGAAAGTCATCTGAAGTGCTGCATGCTACTGACTGCACAACTGGAGAAGGCTACTGAATCTCAAACCACAGGAAAGTTAAAATTAGAAACTCCTGGACAGCTTCAAAGACCTAAAATAATAAGGTTGCAGCAGAAAACAGAACATTTGGCATTAAAGATATACCACAAGAAATATGTAAACCTTGATAATGTATACTTGGCAGATTTGTGTTTATTCTCAACTGTAGAAAAAATATATGTTAAGAAGAAGACAGCTTTCATTTACCACAGTTCAGAAATATCAGACATTAGAAGCGGCCAATCTTCATCCAAACCAGCATCAAAAGTAGACTTATGAAGCTTACGTCGTATCTGCTCCTTGTGCTAACACCAATTTTATACAACGTATTTTTGTGCTTCTGTCACCTTTTAACCCTTCTCATAGCTGATATCAGTAAAATGCCACAAGTCTCATAATAGCAAGTCTTCTGCACTTCTGAACATTTAGTAATTATAACCTGCACAGAATTTGCAGTTCTGCAAAGTACTAACTGAAAACAATAGAAAGTTATCTATGGACAAGAACAAAAGTAACTTTTTTCAGCCAATTAAAGTTACAGAGTGAATTATAGGTGGATTTACATTGTCAGCAGGAATTATAACAAGTATTAGAAGCTTTACCTGCCTCCCTTTTGGACCTCTTTTTCCTCGTAAGCCTGGGATGCCCTGAGAAAGAAATAACCCATCATTAGTAAGTTTTTTTTCCTTCAATACTTAAATTCAAGTAATTTGATTTTTTGATTAGAAAAAGACAGTGTGAGAAGAACCACCATTAAATTAAAAAAAACAAACCAAACTTAAGCAAAGAATCATAGATACATTGTCCTATAGCAGAAATACAAACTTGGCTTGTCTTTACTGTGGCCACATCAAAGCAACTATGAAAAAGGACCATATTCTGCTTCCATTGAAGTACATGGCCAGACAACCTTTGTGGTCAAAAAAATACAAAAAAGCTCAAGCACAAAGTGATAGAGACTTCCATCCATGCCTGGTTATACTGCAAAGATCATTTGAGAAGAGACAAACATTAGTTATTGACTGGATGGAATTGCTTCAATGAAAAATACTCATTACTGACCTTGTTGGTAGGAAAAAAATAACACTAATCTTTGCAGATATAAACTACAGCTGCTCCTCATTTAACTTCAGCACTAGTGCATTTCATTGGACTAATTAGATGTGACCCATCTATCTGAATTTCTTCATATCAAATTGGCAAAAAACACCTAAATAAATCATTATACCTTTTTTCCCCCATTCTAACATATATTGCATTACCATATAAACATCAACGTTTCATTAATGTTCCATTAAGAACCTACCCTTTCTCCTTCAGGTCCTGGTTGTCCTGCCACACCTGGAGGTCCAATGAAACCCTTAAAACATAAGAACAATGCTTTTCACCAACACTGCTTGTCCCTCAGTATTGACCAGGTACGGGTTCATGATACAGGGATTAAATTTAGGCTCATTTCAAATGACAAGGGAAGTGTTAGCAATTTCAGTGTGACTAAGATTTACTCTCCAACTGACAGCAAAACCAATTTCCTGTTTAAAGGACACACAATCAGTCAATAAAGAAGTACTAAGAAAGTGGTCCATCAGATGCCTCATTTATTAGAATAGATGAAATTAGCAACTTTTTTCATAAGTTAACTTTATTAATGAAATACATCAGAAAGATATTCTTCAATAACACTGTGTGATCACTGCTCTACGTAAGAGCTCTTACAAGAAAAGCGTTTATCTTAACGTAAAAAGAAGGCATTACTTCAAGTTCAGTCACAATGCATTTCTCTGCCACCATTCCTCAGTTGTATGGAAAGATGGGTTCTGCACTACCAGATTCAACCTGAGACTGGAATAAAAATGTCATTAGTTACTAAACAAAAATTTCTTGCTTTCATGTCTCTCTCCAGTCCTCCAATGGTAAGCATTTCATTTTTGGGAGGTTGACCTTTTTTCTTTTTAATTATGAAAGATAGTGCCCTTCTCATCATCCAGACCTAGTGAGAGTAAGGAAAACAAAGATACTTCCAATTTCTAGAGTTTTTTAAAAGAGCTGAGAAGCAGTGCAGAGCTTAATTAATTACCAGAATGTTTTAAACATAAAACTCTAAAGATACTCCATATCATGTTGCTGTACACCTCCACAGCACAGTAACGTCTCAAGATGGCTGTGTCATCATTTGTACCAGGAGTTGCTTTTAGAACTCATACATGGGGCTTAGCCTTAAGACATGACAGGTGTTTTGTCCTAAAATTACTCATGCATTGGCCATTTTTAGCTTTGTGTAAACAGAGAAGTAGTAACTTTTCAGGAAGTGACTGGGATTACTTAATATCTTGTTGGTTGAAGGGAGAACAAGACAAAATGCTTGAGAATCTGAGGAAAAATAAACTGAAGAAACATAAAAGAAACAAACCCTGAGGGTGCAATATCTGTTGGTACTTGATCCTGACAAATTAATATTTTCTCATCACTGTAATGAAAACTGACATCAAAAAAACCCAACCCTAAAAACCAGACAAATGTTTAAGAAGCTGCTGCAGGTAAAGGCTTTGAGTAACTACATTAAAAAAAAAATTGCAGCACAGTAAAATTATTTTAATAGATATTTAAGAACATAGCCCACTGCTCAGCAACCTGTATATGAGCTGAGGGCCTGAAAACACCTAGAAAAAGCCTCTTTCAAATCCTAGATGCAACCAACAACATGCAGGTTTCTGACAATGCCTGTCAACTGCTTGATGGCGAGAGTCAGTCTGGACAAATCCTTATACATGCACCAACACGTACAGAAAAAAAAACCCCAACCTATTTTACTTCCAAGAATAATCAAAAGCAAGCTTTGAACATGCAGACCATGAAGAGCCTGTAGTCCCTGTGATGTATATAACTACAATTGAACCATTACAAAATCTCAAGATCACTTTCACGATTTTTATGTGACAAGACTGTTTCCCTTTATCAATTTCTGTGGCTGTTACAGATTACAAGTGCCAGATATGTCTCCCTTCCTGATAACTTCCATTATGGAAATAGTGCTTCAGGCAGGAAACATTCAATCCTTTTCACTCCCAGCTCTCACACACTCAGTATTGCTTTTTTCTCTTGCCTGTATGCAGGAGAAGGGAAGGGCAGAGATGAAACACTGCTCTATGCAGCTTATCATGGAAAAAACGTCAAACCCTCTTACATGTATTTTGAAAGATACCTTATGTTTTCTCATTTGTAGGTTCTGTAAGGGCAGAGTGGTTCAGTGGGCATACAACTGTCAGAGTTGAATTAAATTCCTCATCCCCTTTCTTATGTACTGTATTGGTAAAAATAGACATGCATACCAAAAAGCTTAAAATGCTTACTTACTCTTACACCTTTAGGACCTGGGTTACCTTCTGGTCCAGCTAGGCCCTGTTACAAAAAAACCATGAGTTTTAATTCATTTTAAAGAGCCAGATATGCTCTATGTAAAAGAACTGCAACAGCATTTGCTAACTGTAAACTGGTAAGACATTCTTGAAATTATTAGGATTGAAAATGGTGTCATCAAGTGGTCCCCTGGGATCACATTCAGAAAGGTTTGCCATTAATTCATGGCTGAAGCACACCCAATGACTGAAACTTCCATTACATTAAAATTGGTTCTTCTGGGAAGAGATTTTTTTTTCCATATCCAGTGATCTGGCATAACTGTGACATAATTTTACAGGATTTTTCATGAGCTTTAATATTTGGACACATTTCCAATTATTTTCAAGCTAATGTCAGAATGGTACACATAATCCAAACACTCTATACATTTTATGTGATTCTACACAAAGATGTTATCATTCATTACTCTACAAAATATTGTAATGGAATTTTAAAATACTTAACCATTAATTCAGTAAAACACTGAAGTATTGGTAATATTCTCTCCTTAAGCAAACACCAAACCACAAAGTCAACTGTTGTCAGTTTGGCTTTATATACCCTTCTTCTATGGGGAAAATAATGAGAATTTCTACTTTGTCTTATTTGTATTACTGCACTGAAGTATCTGTTTCCTTACATGTAAATAAAAAAAAAAAGTCAAAATCAGCGTTTATATAAATGCTTCTATTTAAAAAAGCTGCTTTCTGGCTTTATTTGTTCTCCTTAAATCTCAATGAGGGGAAAAAAAAATCTTTTAGTGTTCTGTTTCCCTAAAGGGCTAAAGAAATAGTTTTAGTAGTAAAGTAAACAGATCAGTGAAAAACTGAGAGGAACAGGCAGTTTCTGACCACTTCTGAACTTGAAATACAAAGATACAACACACAGAACCACATGAGACTTATGGAGGAGTATGAAGTGTTTAGACATTCAATACTTTTGTAATGTCATCTTTACATTCTAGAATGGAACAGCATTACTGCATGTAACCATTCGAAGTTTAAAAGCCATAAGACTCAACATTCCCTCAAGGGCACTACCAGAGACAAATAATAGGATGCAAACCAATACATTTTAACAATTAGTGTCAAAAGAGTTAGGTATGGCACTTCTGAAAAAAATGAGAAAAAAAAATCAAAGACATTAGTATAGTTACTGCACCTGCCTGCCAGGGTAACCAACTGCCCCAATACTGCCAGTCACTCCTGGAATTCCCTATGTAGAAAAGAGGTGGGGGGGGGTAAAAGAAAAAGAAGGAACAACAAACATATTTAATGTCATAGTTAGAAGTTTGTTTTGTCATTTCAGTCTCTTAACATCTAATCATATGATGCAGCTTAAGATAATGGAAAAATTACTCTTTAAGCAAGATACACAGTAAAATCCTAAAATTCACTCATCATGAATAACTCCACGAATTTCAGTTACATATCTTCTGCAAAGAACCTTTGTATTGTGAAATACAACTGTGCTCCCCTTATTTTCATAGTAAAAACGTAGATGTAAAAGTTAGATAGTAAAGATATTAAAAATTAATTGAAAAGGGCTATAGGAGGCAGACCCTCATAATGAAGAAATTGCACAGGTCTTAGATGTATTTGAATAAATACGTGACATTTTTCATTAAAGATGACTCTGTGTCCTTACAAAGCTAATTTTTGTTTCTTCCAGAATCAGGTCAATATAGCACTGGATTAATCATTAATGTATAGAACTTCATCTTCTGATGCAAATGACCTTTCTTTACCTTTGGCTATTTCTATCTCACTACTATATTATAGTCATCACAGAAAAACTCCTATGAGCCTGTAATAAAAATCATCACTCATTCAGTTAAGATTTGTGTATAAAAATCACGAAAGTCATGGGTGATGCTCTTGAGTTTTCATCTCCATTCAGATGTTTACCATCTGTTAATATTACCATTTCCTTTTCAACATCATCCAAAAGGAGACTCCTACTTCCATCTACTCTATCATTAGGAGTCTCATTAATGCTAACAAAAGACATCAGCAATTGGATGTCTTTGAAACTTACATTAGGATTAAGTCTTGAAATGACATGGAAGTAATAAAAAGCATTCAATAATTATTTCATTTTCTACATGTTAGAAGATTTAAAAAGCATTGAACCAGTAGAGGTTTGGGAGAATTCAGAATGCTCCTCTTGCAAGAACTTTACACCAACATCTGCCAAGATCATGTGGGAGTTGAAAAACAAGCTCGTCTTCCATTTCATTTAGACCATTTTTTTACCACACTGATCTCTAAATAATCTGAGTTCTTGGTCAAAAACTGTCCAATATTTCCTTAACCAGTCAGCAATTTACACTAATATCTTAAATTGATCACTTATAATGGATTATACATTCTTCTATCATCAATTGTCAATGCTCTGCAGAATATCATGTTTTCATGACTCACCTGCTCACCCCGCAGCCCTTGCAGTCCTGGATAGCCCTTAAGACCCTTCAGGTAGAGAAAGAGGTATGTGATAAATACATTAAACACACAAAATGGACTTTCTTTTCCTACATTATTCTCCATATATATCAAGAAAAAATAAAATCCAGACTTGTCTGCCTGCAGTATTAGTGTGGTTTACATTTAGCAACTCATATACAAGCTGAGTTAGAGAAAAGAGTTTAGACAATTTCAAAATATCAGCATGTTTAAGACAGATCCAGACTTGTACTCTTTTAAACAAATGAGTACATGGGATGCTGTCACCAGCTATTGCTGCAACTGAAGAATGAGATCCTGTATGGTGCATTTCCCTATTCCAAATCCTTGTCACTATGCCCTTCCCGAGCAAGGCAGTTCAGAGGAGGGTGCATAAATAGAGGGTCATCTCAGGCTATTCTACGACGCATTTAGGAAAGGCAGACCTTCCAGGACACACAACATCTCTCTTTATATCGGTAGGGAAAAAAGCCTCATCCCATAAATCTTCCCTGTGGTGCTGGAATCATGAAACTGTTGGACTTTACTCCCTGTGCATTGACCATTTCAAGCATATTTTAGCTCTTAAATTAAAAAAAAAAAAAAATAAAAAATTAAAAATTAAAAATAGAGCTGGAACCTGCCATCTGCATGAGTACACCTGAAAGGGAAATCATCTTCTTGAATGTAACTATGCTGTACTAAACATACTCAGACAAGCTGGCTTAAAAGGGAGGCTCTAACAGTTGCATTAGATAGATGCAAAAGCCAAGTTTCTGGCCTCCACATCCTGTGTAAGAGGTACTGGGAGTACACAAGTCCAAAAGCTACAGCTTGAAAGAGAAATACCAAAACAATCCTTATTCTGGATGCAATTCTATCATAAAATTGGACTCAAAGACATTGACTGAGCAGCGAGAGTGTCTTGGCTGATGTTGAACATCTGGCCGCCTTGCAGCATGATGATACTTATCACTCAGTAGAGACTTGAAACTCACTGTAATAAGAAAAATTTCTGCAATTGGTTTTAGCAGATCAAGTATTTCAAAGTTTTGGAAAAGTTTCTGCACAACTATGACAGTATTTCTGCATGAAATTCATTTTATTATCATATACAATAAAGAAAGACAAAATTATTTTGCTTGGTGACAGTTTTGAAGTAAGCCAGCAACTCTTCTTTAGTTTTCAAAATGTGCCTCAGAAAACTACCATTTTTTACCATCCCAGTCAACTCTGTATTTCATTAATATTATCCATTACAGAATTTTATCCTCTGTCTATGCTTAAACAATCAACTAAATAATTGTTGCTAGAAGAAAATTCTCACTAGTTTCTTGCTTTTGCACTAGGAAAAGACGAAAGCAAATGCTGCTACACACAGAAACACTCAGTGAAAAGTTTATCACAATCTAGTTTCAAAGTGAATCAGTTTAGTTGATTAATGCTTTCATGGGCAGTCTCAGAAGAAGGCATGCAAGAAACTGCGAGTTGAAGAACTGATTACTGGGGTGTGCATGTTTCTACATAACAGCATCTTATTTTGCCAGAGCAAAACTGCTCTGAACTCATACTTAGGAGTAGTAGGTCATATTCTTCCTCAGTGTTAACACGGCCTTTATTTGCTCTAACTCACTTAATGCCAGTTGGGAATGAAGCTAAACCATGATAAAATGAGTATCATTCCGAAGAGACAGTTTTCACACAGGGGTTTCTTTTCCTGTGACTTAGCTAATCCTCTTAAAATTCTTAGATTTTCTTTTTTTAGCTTGAGTTTGTATTCTTGAGTGGACCCTTATAAATTACGTGCAGTTTACTCTGAGCTAAGACGAAATAAAATAAGAAAAATAAATAAGAGGAATAAAAGTTCACACATACTGGTTTGAAAATTTAAGCACCTTCCAATTCTTAATGAAGATTAGTACTCTGACTGAAAAGCTCAATGTGGAAGAGATTAGTTTGAAGCTTCTAATTACAGCAATACAGACTTCAAGCACATTTCAAAAACATAGCAAGTGGTAAGAATACTTTAGTCTGCGTGAGAGATAAAATATTTACTGCCAACTAAAAGGCAGCCAGTTGAAGAGTCTGCCTTCAACCATATGCAGCACAGTGGGACCCAGACTGAGTAAAGTCTGTATATGGCAGACAATCTGTATATATAACAGCAAGGACTATTCTGGCCGTGTCTTTCCATCTTAGTGTTATTCCATTGCATATGACTAGAATTTCTATGCATTTGTTATTGAAATATATTTAGCACAACACTGGCAATTACTATAGAGGCAAAAAATTTCTGTAACCTGTAAAAAACAGTAGATGAAGTGTTACAACTAATGCTACAACCATCACCTATAGAGATATTAGTCTTTGAAAAGTATCTGCTAAAAAGTTTGCTGAGAATACAGAAAGTCTAGCAAACAAATTAAGTCCCATATGCTGTCACTTGAGCCTTTACAATGCTTACTTATCAGCTGAAGTGTCCCCATGCTGTCTCCAGTTTTGAAAAAATTCCTCATCAGCAAATGATTTTGGTCTGTTTTTCTTTCATAGCTCCATTCCATCTTATTTGCTGATGTTTATTCCACAAAGATTTCACATAGCAACTCTTAGCCCAAATATCCTAAGGAATGGAAATATTTTAATTCTCTCACAGAACTGAAGCCTCCTTCTGCTCAAGGAAAATAGCACTCTGTAGGAGAAGCAGTGGAAGACACTAGGTAGCATAATGCCGACATTTGGTAGCATAATGATGATACTACCATGGGTATTTCTTTGATATTTATTTATCTGCCTTGCCCCTTACAGGATGCAAAGGTAAAGACAAAATGAAATACAGAGCCCTTCCCAGGCTGATAAAAAGTTTCTTCCTTCAACATTTCTTAATGTTTTCTACTTTAGTATGTGAACTTTATCAGGATTTTATAGACCCAGATTCTCATGATTAACTGTTACACTCATATAAGAAATAAAGGCAGCGCAAAAATGATAGCCAATATTTGTAGAAATATTTTCCTATGTCATTCCAAAAGTAATTGTCTCTAATACTAGATATTTATTTTATTTAATTATATAATTTTACAATATCATACTATCATACAATTTAACATGTATCAATATACATTAATTCCTCAGTAGTGCTGGGGTACAAAGCAAATAGGCAGTACTTGATTCTTTTGCAGTTTCCTAATTGCAGCTGGTTTATTTCACAGCTACTTTGCTCACAGTCTTTTGACAATAGTTTCTGAGATCACAATGAGCTAACAGCATGTTTAACTATTTACACATACCAAAAAGTAATAACTAAAGATCAATTATTTAAAACAATAACTTGTGGACTTATAACTAAAAAAAAAAAAGTGAAATGCTTTTAGCTGTTTAGTGGTGTAGTGCTGTTCAAAAGCTGGTATTGTCACAATCTGGGTGAAGTAGTTACCTCAAACACGGTTCTACTTAGTGCCTGATGTGTACAACATTGAAACAGAGTAAAATTTGCAGTGATCAAGTGAGCATGATTCCCCACAGAATCTAACCATCAGACAAGAGTGAATTCTTGTGGCAGGAAGTATGATGGCCATAAGATTTTAATTTCCTTGCTCCAAAATGTCAGTCTCAATCTAAAACAAGTGACAGCTGTGCCCCATCTAAAAAGCTTTAAACAAAATACTTCATATTCAAAGCAAAGCTATAAACCTGATTAAATAAAAATGAAGTACTTGCAGAATTTTAAGGTCACCTGAGATCAGCAGTGACAAAAGCTATCAGTGTCCAGGGTTGTAGGTTAATTCCCAACAGTGGAAATGCAAATTCTTGTCACAGCTATATATTTTCTCAGTTCACAAAACAGTGGGCCACAGGTTTGGCAAAATAAATTTCCACATTCCTCCTGGAGCTAATGATAACTTCGGTTTCTGGTCACATTTTTGCTGTTTTGGTCAATTCTGTAAATCAATGACTAGACATTAAAACCAAAAAAATTATCATACACTTCAAGATCCAGACAATGTTGAATGAAGCCATCCTAAAACATAATATCGATTATAAATTTTATTACAATGTTACTTTTATTAGTTTCAATAGCAGCTAAGAATATTAGAAAATAATGCAGAATTCCAGAATTGGAAATTATTCCAGCTGAGTTCTATTTTAGCAATTTTAGCACAGGTTTGAAAACAGGCAAATACTCAAATACTAAGATCATGATCCCACAGAACTTTTCCCATACTGTGAAAACACAACACATAAAAATAAATGAAAAAACCCTATTATATGCTGTATTATAGCACATAACTATACAGGAATTGAATACAATTGATTTTAAATGGCTGCATTTCACAAGCAAGACTATCTTCCCTAGTGGTTCTTCTCTTTGAGCAGGCATGCCTTTTGAAGAACACCAACCTGAGCAGCTGTGATTGACATGTTGTTACGATGATCTCACAGTTTAGTTGCAGGGGAAGGTTTGGCACAATACATAGTACAACACAAACAGCAAGTCTAAAGCCATTCTATCACCTCTTGACCATCAGACAAGCACATGATGGCCACTTAGGCCAGGGTAAGCTACATGAAAATGGAAACAGAATCCTACCTTCTGGCCTTTGGTTCCAGGTGGGCCTGGAAAGCCTATGGGGCCTGGATCACCCTATACAACAAAAACATCCAGAATCAATATGTTTCACTGGAACATGGACATAGGCCTATAAACATGTAGGACTTAATATCTTCTCTGCATTCTTGGACATTTGGTATGAAGCAACTAATGTTGTTGGATTAGGCATAGATTTTTCTTGGAATTTTTAGAGGAAGGAAACCGAAAAGCCAACAGTTCCTCATTTACATCCAACAGCTACAATGTATTTGCACCTGCACCACGGCCAAATCATGGCTGGAACAGACCTAGTTCACAAGCTCGTAACATTTACAGTTACCCAACATAAATGGGAGTGAAGAAACCATACAGTTCTTGAAGTAAGCCTTTCTTCAATACATATTACTGTTTATTGTTTGCATTACTGCTTTGCCAACAATCCTCAGCCAAAAACCAGGACACTGTTAGGGTATGCACTGTGTAAAACATTGGATAAATCTAATCTGTGTAAGGCAATTTAATACAGAAAAAAGTGCTATGGTGAATACAGCTCTTCTCATTTGGGTCCTTTAAACTTCCCAACTACATGATGGAATATGGGAATAAGAATTAGAGCATCTCAAAGGCCAGAGAGAGATGGAAGAAGATGCAGATTTCTATGGTTGTTGCAGATAGCGATGAAGGGAACGTTGTTTCAGCTTTTTTTTTTTTTTTTAACTTGCTCAGGACTGACAATGAGGAGATTCACTCAGGATCAGTGCCCAAATTCAAACTCAAGGAGTCAAGGAATGGATCCTCGAAGTGAGTTAGCACCCAAGTAAATTTAAGTCCGTTAGTTAAGACATTTGAATTGGGGGAAAAAATTAAAAATGCAAAATGGAGAGAACTGTAAAAATGCATATCAATCCCATATTTTCAGATTACAAATGCATTCTACATGTACTTAGGCGTAGCCATACAAATATATGGGTGGTCTTCAGACTGTTCTGTGGCTGTTTGAATTCATGCCAAAGAATATAGCTTGAGTTTCAGGAAGGAACATACAGCTCACTACACTATGATTGGATTGCCAAAAGCAAATCTGGTAAGATGAAAATAATGTTGTTATTTCCACAAACGCTGCACTTCAACTTCGCATGAGTATGTCAAGAGACATTTTTGAATTTTTTCTCAGCAGCCCTTTAACATTGACAATACATATTTGTGAATTTTACGGTTTGACAGCAGGTATGCATTAAAATTAGGTTATTATATGTACACATCAATAGCTCCTAAACAATGGTTATTTGCTAATGCCTTCTTCTTTACAGAGTGGTTCTGGATTCTTAGTGTTTTCTACTTAGGACAAATATTCCAAAGTTGACCCACTAGTACATGCTCTTAATAAAATTTAGCATAAATATAAGATATTCTAAAAGACATGGCAGAGGCCAACACACAGGAATGCAAACATCCATGTACATATTTAGTGTTATTGCACTGACTCTAAAGTTCCGCAATAGTCAGTAGATTTGTAATCTAAAAATTAAATAATCACAAGATTTCAAGCCCACAATTTCTATGAAGAATAGAGTATTTGAAAACTTATACTCAAATATTTGGGGCAGAGAGATCAACCACTTTTTTGTCTAAAGTGGTTTAGCAGGCAGTAGCAGGAAATATCTCTGAAGTGAAAGAACTAATATTAGCATCAAGAATCCATTTAAAAAGTGGTTAAATACAATACAATGAGGAATAATGTGTGCACTTGTCATCACCAAGTTGTGTTTTACACAACTCTGTGAACTAAGCAAGGTAATAAAACTGGAATCGGTATTCTGTTATATCAGTGTGAAACTAATCCATTTTCATTGCTCGAAAAGTACTTCCCTTTTATTTTTACAAGTTAAATAGAATATTTATTTTAGAGTTTCATCTTTTAATATATTTTTTATTTTTCCTTTGGTTCATTATACCACTTGTGTCTATACTGGTCAGTCTAACATAATTGTTAAAACATACCAGCTTTAAAGTAAATAAAAGGCCTTGTGCTGTCCTAATTTGCCTAAATATTAAAGAAAACTTCGCAAAATAATAGATCAGGCAAAAAAATTTTTTTATAATTAAGAAAATAACACCTTTTCTCCACGTTTTGCTCGTCCTGGAGAGAATCCTGGGTCTCCTTTAAGGCCCTGTCACAGAGAAGTTACACTCATTATACCATCAAGGAAGAGCGTTATCAATAATATACACAAAAACAAGTATTCTCAACTATTATAGCAAGAGGAAGAGGAATGTTTGTATAAAATTTGCTTGTTATTACAGATTTATTGCATAAATTTATCAGCAAAGAAATACAAATAATGCAATAGTCTAAGTTTACACTGAGATGAGATTTGCATTTTCCAAATTTCATGTCACAAAGTTTTGAAAACACATTTATTGGTACATCCAAACAGGACTGTCGCAGACACCCCAGCCAAACTGCTCTGCCTGTGTTTCCATCACTTCAGGACATCAGCTCTTCCCTCAAGCACTGTGCAGGAGCACTGGCCTGTACTACTGCAGGGACAATTTGGCAAAACAGACCTGGTTGTATTAAATCAACGTGTCAGGTCACAGAGAACATAGTTCTTCACCATGGCTGGAGTTACACAAGCATTTGCTAGCTGACTGAAATTTTGGAAGACAAATAATTATACTCTTTGAACAACTCCAGTTTGTATTCTGCTTCCATTTCCAATGCAGGCATATGAAAATGAGAGTAGTAAGAAAATTGTGATCAGGTCTCAGCTAGTTAGAACACAGGTCTTCTGATAACTTACCTGTCACCTTTCCCTTTTAAGTACAATTATTTCCTCATTATTTTTAATCTAAAAGCCAAACAGCTACTGCTATGCACGGCTTTTAGTTGTAGATTAGCAATGAGTCACCACAAGCCAAGATGTGAGGATACTTAATCTATGTGACATTACAGTGTAGTTAAAAGTGACAGAATTCACAAAACTGGATTTTCTTAACTAATGTATTTCCCAGAGAGTCAAGGAAAGTAAAATCTTATGGATACTTCTAAATTACTTTAAGAACACTGCTCAACTGTTTATCAGAAATTAAATACGGAGGACATCAGCTGTTGGTCGGAACTACCAGCCCTCACTCAAAAATGGATACTATGGAGTAAGGGTACTAGTTAATGTTGTTCATGTTTCAAAAGCAAATGCATGTCAAAGACAGAATAAAAATCCTGCATTCATTTACTGCTTAAAAATCGTTACAACTCATCTGTGATATTTTAAGATCAAACTTAAGTTTGTTTCAGTTGCCATACTCAGTGTGGGTCAACTGGATCTTCATAGCCAGAACTCCTTGAGCACTTGGCTAGTTTTTATTTAAATAAAACCATTTCAAAATATACTTGTATTGAAAAGATAATAGAAATTAAAGAGATCACTAAGCACTTAGTAATGTATATATTTTTATAAGTAAAAAATATATATGGGTACATACAAACCTGTACAATTCTGTCCCTTAAAATCATATGGAAAGCTACAGAACTGATATTATGATCAGAATTATAATCCAGTGGAGGGGGAAAACACATTATAAAACAAAGCCTAGGAGCAATTGGTTGCAATTATTTTGCTAGCAATATAGACTTCTGTGTATATATTACAGCCAGCATAAATATGGTACAAATTAATGATGAATCTATAAGTTTAATTTTTCTTATAGAACTGGTTAAGAACAAAAACACATACAAAAAGTCACTTGGTTTTGCAGCATTTGGCACTGAAAGCTTTATTAAATTTCTTTCTATGTCCTCAAGCAGATTTTAACACCTGTCATGACAGGTCAGATTCCTGCAATTAGGAATTGTACTAAACAAATCATGGTGCTGCTTTTTCCTAACATATCTATCAAACAGTTCAAACTAAATATGAGTTGAAGGCATTCTGCAACTGCACAAATCTGTCAAATCTGTTTAAAGGGCCTATGTTACACAAGTTTGAAGGCGTAATTTGAACTTCCAGCCCAGTATTTTGTCTTTGGTTTTAAATATCGCATCCATAAAGCTTCGGAAAATTATTCTAATGTATTAGTTAAGTAATAATGCCTGAAATATTAGAATATTTCAGTATCAGAGGTTGGGCATGGACAATAAAATAGTAATTTATAGAGAATGATGGGGATTTTTTCCTTTTTTTTTTTTTTTTTTTTTAAGGTAAATCAAAATGTTACAGCAATTAAGTGTTTATTCTCATTTAAACTTCAGTTTACCAAAGATGCTGAGCTGATTTACAGGAACTCTTTTGGGAAGTACAGACTACTTGAATGGATAACAGTTTCCAAGTCATCATTCTGCACACATAGGTGCTTTTCTTTCCTCTGAACAATCTGCTATTTTGTTTCGATATGGAGTTCAATTTGATTGATTACATTTAATTAAAATATGTTTATAGTAGCACTCTCCATCTGTAAACCAAAGAAAGCCAATTACCCCTATTACTGGAAACAGTTCTGGGGCTTCCAAAAAGTCATTAAAAATTTCAGTTATTTACATGGCAACATGGATAAATTAACTCACCTTGGGACCTGGCAATCCTGGCAAACCTGGGTTACCATGTGGTCCTGGAATACCCTATAAAAAAACCCACAAACAAATAAAAAGGAGCTGGGATTACTCACCACTCCACTGAACACATGTGAAAAGTTTGCAGAGAAAAATTTTACTGCATCCTTGCTACTTTTAGAGGTACTGGTTAGGATTTTCCAAGAATTCATAGGACATAAAACACACATCTTCCTAAAAAATCAAAAGCCAAACTGAGTGCTTCCTTTCCTTATAAAAAGTCTCAGTTTTTACTGTCTTCCTAGGTAATTCTTAACAGGTATTTGGCACACAGTCACTGCAACGTTGCTTTCCAGCTACACTTGGAGGCATGGGATTAAAAGCAATAAAATCACACTCTGAAGTACTCAAATATACACTGCAAAGAGAAGGAAATGGATGAGTGCTCAGCGACTTAAAAGACGACTCAAAGCAACACATTCCACCCTCTTTTAACAAATCACACATTTTTCTGATTGTCCCACAGCTAGTACAGAAAATGGGCTTGTTACTAAAAGCATTAAACTTAAACCATTCCAAGAACAGAATAAGCTCTCGAGACAATCTACACCTTCCAGTGTAAGCGCCTGTTCCTGCAACACATTCAGCAATCTCACTCCTTGAAAAACTGCACATCAGCTAAAATATTTGTTGGAATTTGCCAGCAGCCATTCATCTTTCACATGCTGAAGGACCAAATTGTAAATTTACCAGGAACAGGACTTCACCAACAAAGCTTCTGTTGAATTCACTAAGTCCAAAAATTCCATCCAAACAATCCAAATGCCCAATCTAATGAGCACACTTCAACTTTTTGTATGTTCAGTGGTTTAACAACAGATAAACTCAGTGTTTGCATCACACAAGGCTGAATTTACTAGTTATACCTTGCAGTAACACTGAAAGCTGTATCTGTTAGTGCTCCCTCTCACTAATGACAATGTTGACATAACTCCACAGAAATGCTAATCCTACGTGCTGTTGGAGAGATTAATTTGCACTCTGGCAACTTTGGAGGCGGTCTCAGGGATTTAGGAGAAAGGAAACAAATAGAAAGTGCCAACGTAGCTGCAATGCTGAAGTGGCTCCTACTTTTGCTGCTTGCCATGTTATTCTCTTGGGGCATAGTACTGTAACACAGAAGTGCAAAAGTATTCTCATGGAATGAGAGGCATCAGAGCAGTTTCACATCATCATGAATTCTGAAATTGATGAAATTTCTTTATTTAGAAACTTGGAACAAGACACTTAGAAAAATTGTCACATGTGGACAACTTGACCATAGAACTACAGGGATCAAAATCAGTTTTTAATGGAAATCACACATTCTCAAACCACTTGAATCTCTGACAGGATCAGGTTTGGACACACTTGAGAGACACAGACAATGCAGCTCTGCATTCTGCCCCTTTGACAGTATGAGTCACATTTCAGGATCACAAGTGGCAGCCCACACTAAGGAAGACAGAAGTCACAAGGCAGGCTGGTAGATGACGAAATGAACTTTATGTCAACAAGGTTTCTACAGGCTTTTTGAATCACAAAATTTCTGTCATACCATATATATTCAGTAGTTTTATCTGTTTGAATTTATCAGTTTCGTACAAACTAAAGAGCACTGACATTTCAAAACCACGTTTTTATCAAATAGTTTTATAGAATTTCTTGGCCCATATAAACTTTTTTTAAACTTGGAACTACTGGTGAATATTCATCTCAGCTCTTTTCATACTTTTACAGGCATCCTACTGTAAGCAGCCTCTTCACACTGGAAAGCACGTTCTACTCAATAACTGATCCAGAAAACTCACACAGTAGAGCACTGTGCTTTTATGTATCCCATACCTGTAAAAAAAGACCTGTAGGAAAAAAAATCCCAAACCAGTAACAACTGAGCAAGAGTAATCTCACCAGCAGGCATGGCTTAAAACATATAAACAGCTTTCTCTCAAACAAAGACAACTTCCCACGTGTGAGGATCTACTTGGTTAAGTGCAATCCTCCCTCTGATGCCAGACATATCATAGATAGAGGCAGTATACAACATAAAAAGCTGAGTTGTAAGAAGTGTCAGCTTTTACATAGAAGAATGACTTGAAAAAAGGATTCAAGAAGTCATGAAGTGATGGATTTAAAAGAATGCTTTTCATTTCATACATTTAAATGTGTCTCTTCTACTCCCTTGCCTCCAACTGCTCAAAAGCATCAGTTTGGTTTCCGGCCTCTGACCAGCAGACTTTCCTATCCAGACAAATCAAGGTTAGAACATCCTGTGTTTTGCTGGCTTTCAACATGCTGTTGAGCAGCAGATTGTTTAAATGTCCCTCAAACACTGAATCAAAACTCCTCCCACACATATTCGGAGCCTGATACAAACTACTCCCTTATCTCCCCCTTTCAATTTGCCTAGACGAAGGCACTCCAGCCACAACCGTTTACATCCTGATATACAATGGCTCAAAATCACCTGCACAACAAATCTTCACTTGCTCCCTCCAGCTGCCCCTCCACTGAAGCCCCCAAAACCAACCATGGCCTCAGGAACTTCCTCAAGCTTATTTTTTTAGTACACAATAGTGAAAACAGATTCACCTTTTTTTGCCTAGTCAACTAATCTGTGCAGAGGCACAGGCTTCTCCCACGTTTATGGCAGCTGAGGCACAGGTCTACGGTCACTGCAGCAAAGCCCATGCTCTGTCCCATGGCACAGGGCAAGGCTACTGTCCCTGCTTATGCTGGAGGGCACCCAGACACACAAAACAAATCAACATTTGCTGCTGTAGCTCATTTCTATGGCAAAGTGCCCTCACATCAATCAAGCCATGATCAACCTGCTGTAGCACAGGAGACTAAAACAGATTTTTGTTTTGCAGTGGTTAATTTCATAGTTACTGCCTGCTCCTCTGTGGCTGTGGTCTGCATTGCTCACTCCCACTCACTCCAAAAACAAATGAACGTGACCTTAGATTGCAGCAGATGGGAGCAGCATGGAAAAACTAGAAGCTAACAATGTGAGCAGCCAAAGCTAGGTACAGATGTAATAATGCTCAGTGTATGCACACATACATGGAATTAATTATGCTGGTGGCTCACAGCAGAAGAAATGGTTTGCTTTGCCTCACTTTAACCTATCTGCTATATGTTAAGAAACATACAATTTTATAATCACTAATCCTATGAAAAGTTAAGAAAAGCAAAATTATGCAAACTCCAGTTTGTTTATTGGCGACCTGCCCCTAAAGGTGCAGAAGAACATAACTGTTTTACTCACCCGAGGACCTCTCTTTCCTGAAGGACCAGGTAAACCTGGAGGACCTGGAGGACCCTGGTGATAGAAAATCAAAGTAGTTGAGCCTAAAACCCAATACAAGGACTGTATCACCAGCCTGAATAAAACCAGTTCTTCTAACTGATTACCTTCTGCTTGTGCAGACCTTCTCAATTTAAAAACCAACTCCCAAACTACAAGCAAGTGTGTTTTTCATCCAAGTTCAAATCAGAAAATAAAATAGAAAGTATCTTACACCAGAGAAATTTGAGCTAAAAGCCTGGATAGTAGTTTTTACTTAAGTGTCCTGGTATTGAGAGAAGAAAAGATCAGGTGAAGCAAGCAAATGCAGTCTATTTCTAAACAAAGAATAGAGAATAATTAAGCCTTTTTAAGAAGCATGCTGGCATGCCAAACACTTTAGAAAAGTTAGAGTAACTGAAAAAATAAGATACCACCTCACAGAACAGACAGACAGATATGAAATAGAGGAAAATAAATGTGAACAAATGACTGTTCAGTTTCCTGTTAAAAGCTTCTAATAACTAGTAGCACATTTACCCTTGTATATAATGAATATCATTCTCTTTAAGGATAATGAAGACTTTTTAAAAAAGCTACTATGTCATCAGATGTATCTTTTGCAATGAATTAGATTATTAGTCACTACATTGGACAGTGTACCACTCCTTGCACATCTAGTTCTTTCCTTTTCTGCATGTGGCTGCTATTCAGATTCGAAACCCCAGGATCTACTTACTGTACTCAAATACAAATGAGAGCACTAGGCTAAAAGCTGCACTACCTTATATTATAGTTCATCTACCACGTTAAGGGTTCTACAGAAGGATAGGCTATTCTTAAGCATGAATCTAGTTCCATGTACTTTCTTCAAGAGGTGAACATCACCTGATGTCAGGATAATATTGATAATATTATCATTCAATAATAGCAGGAAGGGATTCAACTTGCTCTTTCACCCAGACTTCCTCGTGCTTCTGTGTTCTTTACGTACAACAGCCTCTCAGCTGAGACACTGGCCTGCCCATCCCCAAACAACAGTGCAGAAAGCTGGCAGGGATACCAGGAGAATGAGAAAGGCAATTACAGGGGCTGAAATGGTCATCTCACAGGTTTTGCAAATAAGGCAAAAGAGGAAAAAAAAAAAAAGAGACAAGAAAAAAAAAAATCAAATGCCCTTTCAGGTTTTATTAGCAACTACCAAATCATTAAGATAAAAGTTGCATTTTTAAAAATCTCCAGTTTTCTGTAAGAGACACTTTTTTTTTTTTTTGAAAGGTCATGTCACTGGCAGAGAAGACAGTGCTGATTATGGATTTTAAGCATTGTCCAGTTAATTTCTTTAATTTGGCCAAAATGCAGACCACTTGCAGAAAATTCTGGGAGAATCACTGTTGTTCTGAAGAATTAAAAAAAATAATTTCCTCTTCAGTTAAGCCAAATTATCTTAGAAGTCTAATTGTAGTTAGGAATATTTGTATGCACACACTACTTTAAGTCATGCTGAAATTCATACCTGCATTTACTTCTCTGTGCAATTTAGAAGACACAGAGCTGTCTACCTGCCCTGGTCTTTAGATCAAACTGTAACATGTCATACTTCCAGCACAGAAGGCTGCATAAATGCTCACTGGCATCCTCATATCTTTACAAAGTAAAAAGACACCATGTTTAATAGCAGAAGAAATGTAGCAGACAGATACATGGAAAACTCTGGACCCAGTATTCTTGTCCAGGTTCAAAAATGCACTTGAAAGGGCTCCAACCCTGCCCTGCTGAAGTAGTATGTTTTATGATATGTCCCCACAAATGGTAATTTAAAAGATGCACTTTGATTAGAAACTGCAAAAGAAAACACTTTTATTAAGTAAAATAGTTGCAACTAGTGTGTATTCTTATGCAATTTGCAGTACAAAAGTCTTCTACATCCCTGTTTCAAATGCTTTCTACATTTTCTTAAAAATATAATAATAGCCAAACTCCACCATTTTCCTAATGGAAATCTTATTAAGATGCCCAATCTTTGCTGCTGATTCATGGAATGAGGGCAGCGAGAACATTTTTCCCTATATGGCTTCTCATTCTTTTTAAATAGTAACTACTTCCTTTACAAAATAAACAAACCCCACCCCTCCAAAAAAACCCAACAAATCCTACACTTTGATGACACTAAACCATAAGTAGTCATCTCTTTTCATACAAAAAGAACACCACAAAAAGAACAAAATCTAATCATAACCAAGCCATCAGAAATCCTTAAAAGAAGCAGTAGAATGTATTTTGAACTTTATAGATGGAAATCAATAATGCTTTCTCAAGGCATTCTGAAACGAAGTCAACAATTGTAGATGAAGCCTCTGATTAACAACAATAAGCAACCAGCCCCAGCAATCCAGGTGTTTGACTTAAAGTATGAACAAGGACTTTTCTAACCAGAGTACATTACTCTCTAGTCTTGAGCACAGGCTCCTCCCTGCAACTCAAGTCTGACAGCAGACTTCAGTAGGACACATGGAAGTCTTCCTGGAAATGTTTTCCAACTAACTGTAAGAAGTTATTCCATCTTATGTGTTTCTACAATCTGTGAAAGCAACTACAACTTCAAATCAGCATGGCTATTTTTATACTAGCTAGGAAGCTACTTAAGCCTCTCAGGCATCCATGTAAACCACAGAAGTCAACCTCTGCGAGTAAGCCAATCTCTCTTAAACCAAGGAATACGTCATTTGTTTAAAGAGCTTTTCCTCCAACTACTGGAAACAATAATTAGACAAATCTGAAGCAATTAGAAACATTAATGTGATTTTTAGCTTTTGACATTTTAACCACCACCACCCAATAAAAATTACTTTGTATAAATATTACAAATACAAATTTAAAATTAATTTAATGAGATCAGTTTGCTCAAGTTGAAAATACTCCTATCTTAATCATGAAACAGTAGAGTTAGATGCTACTTTTCAAGAAATTTTCACTACCTTTCAAATGATCACTGGAACGAATATAATGGTGTTCTTTCATAGATATTTTCTAGGATACTGGAGCCCTTCTGTAGATGCATATGTTTTAAACTTGCCCTATTACCCAGAATTAATAGGAAATGTTACATTTACCTACAGCAAGGCTCCATGTTTAAAGATTTAAGATGCATAGCAATAAATTCCGCATTAAGTAGTTACAACTTCTCCATAGGCACATGCTGATCCTGTTGCCATCTAACTAAATGCTATTCACTGAAGTTGCTTTGTGAAACAACTATGAGGTTTCCCTTTAAAAAGCACTTGACCACATCCCAACCATTCAAACTATTCATCTCTCCTCAATCACTTCTTTTTGTAAAGACAAAATCAAAGAAAAATATCAGTTTAATGCTTGAACCATCAAATACCTAAGGCAGGTAGTCCTTCAGCCAAGCAAAAAACACATGAACTTTTCTGCACATCACCAAAATACCTGCAGTATAGCAGGGAAGTAAACAGATACATCAGGCTTCAAACCTATTCTAAAACCTCTCCATGAACAGAAATTTCACTTTGAACACTCCTAACATCATGTGTTCTATTAACTCTAATAAGGTGTTTTCCTCATGTCTCACTTAAAATTTCCTACTCTTTCTTGCCATACTACCTCTGAACAGGCAGAAAAGTATCTTTAGTAACTATCCCTTTGCAGAACTATAACATTGCTCCTTACTTTCATTACTAAATGCACTTTTGTTCTAAACTTCACTCAGAATTGTATTTTCTACAACTACACCGCTATTGCTGCAACCTTCCGCAATTCTTCCAGTCTGTCTACATCCTTTTTAAAGCTCCTCATCTAAAACTGAAGACATCCCCAAACAGCAAAGTCATCATACCCAAACCACTAGAAAAATTCTGTCCCTGCTACTCACCACATCTGGTAATGAATCAAACACCACAGCAATAAGATGCATTTATTTTCTATTGCATTATGATACCAATCCATGATGCTGATGGGACTGTCAAACCACTCCCCCATCCTCTACTTGTTCTTTTAGTTATCGTACTATTGCATTAAGTTTCATCCAACCAGTTTTAGGTCATTTACAATTCCAGTCCTGTCACTTGGAATTGCTCTTTGTGCTCCTAACATGCTGTGTCTACCTTCTTTAAGCACTTCATGTAGATATTAATTTTATTAATGAGCAACAAGTATCCTACCAAATTTGAATGTCCACCTGTGGTCAGGGAGAGCCTCAGCCAGCAATTTTGTTCAACTGAGAAATAAGCTAAGAGTGAAAGGGTAGCTCATGCTACCCTTACTGTCGCTAATTTAGGACCTCTGAACTGCCCTCTCAGTGTTCTCACTCTATACGTCTTGGTGAAATAAGAGCATCTCAAGACTCAATTCTGCTTAATGTAGAGCTTGCCATTTCCCATTCCTCCAACACCTGCAGCAACGTCTCCAGACGGCTGCTCCCTATCTACCAACTAGAAGGAACACCATTGGGTGTTCTACCATTTCTCCCTCAGCTGAGTGTCTTCAAAATTCACAAAGCTTTCCAATAGAGGATATTAATTCTCAGCTCATTGCTCTTTAGAGGCCAAATCTTGTGAAGGTAGGTCTAAAAATGCAACTATCTACCAGCAAGTAACCAAACCCAGCTCTTCAGCTCACATCAAGCCCTCCTTTTGCCAGTGTGAGACCATGTATTGTGTTACTGCAAACTGCTACAGGATTGTGCAATGAAAAAGATCAGCTTGAAAGTTAAACAGTTAAAATAACACATCACATTTATTTCCATAATCTTTAAACAGTACAAACACCCTCTGCAACACAAAAAGGAGTGGCTCTTCAGATGAACAGAGCAGCACTTCCTTTAAAGTAGTGTTTCAGGAGACGACACTGTTCCACTTTAAACTCACTTTATATTTTTCTAGGGAAATTGCAACTGCTAGAATTTTAATCAGGGTGTCAAGAGTTTTAAAGAAATACGTGTCCCCTTTTTATATACTCTCCATTAATAAAAGCCTGAATTCTGCAGTCCTGCTTTGTAGCAATAGGTGAATTCCACAGCTGTGGGATCATGGCATACAAGGGGCCTAATTATATAAGGCAAGAATCAGTTCTGGTAGATGATTAAAAGCTAAAATGAAGCTGAGTAGTTTAAGAACCACAAATGCTAGTTCTTGCCTGTCAATTCCAATTGAACGAACATTACTTCTGTGTTCAGATCTTGAAAGAAGATTCAAACCAACAACAGCACAGTGAAAGCAGTAAAAAGAGAGGGGTTTCATGCCTCATCAGGATTTTTTGCTGCAAGGGAAGTTTTCAAGTTCCTCAATGTTGCTTTTTTTAGGTTCCTCATTGTAAAAATTCTCTGACTACTTACGTATTAAAGTGTTAGAGCCACATGTATAACAGCTGTATAGTAGTCTTCTCCACATGGGAATACTAGGCTGAGAAAGCAAACCAAGATCAACTCTTCAAGTTTGAGGCAAACAAACTGTGCACAGAATCCCTGCAGAACACAACTCTCAGTTTCATGCAGAGACCTCTTCTCCCTTTGATGTCAGCATCCCTTGCAGAGCAGTGTTCTAGCTTTGCCTCTGTTACAGTGGGTACTGCTGGGCCCTTCAGCCAACCCAGGGCCCACAAAAGTCTAGATTAACTTCCCAGCTTAGACACTGGGCATGTTATTTAAAATCCTGACCCAGCAAAACACCTCAGGCACAGATGCACCATATTCACTGCTACAGACTACAGAATGTGTTACCAGGTGAGACAAACTTCTGCCTCCCCAGTCTGTAAAATGGACATTGAAGATCTTTGAACTATCCAAATCAGATGTCATCTCTGCCAGTATATGTAGACTACCAGCGTGTAGAAAGAAATGAAACAAGAAAACCAGCATTTGCCTAGAGTTTCTTTGCAATGCAAACAACCAACAGCATAATAGCAACCATTTCTGCACCATGTAAAAGATTTAATTTGCTTGGGTGTGACAGACTGAAATAAAAACCAAAGCTTCCATTAGCAGTTACTAAACATTGTAAGCTCCAAAAATGGAAATTAACCTCAAGTTGATGGCAGCAACATACTTAGTGGTATGTCACCATAAATACCATCATAAGGGAGAAAAAAAGACTGACTTCACAATTAAAAAGATTAAGCAAGAGCATCTCTAAACTCTTGTGAACTACTTGTTAACGCATTTTTCAATTGTGTAACAATCTCTTTGTGGCTGGATCCTGTTTAGAGTAAAAACTGGAGATATGAATAGGATCTTAGTTGTTACTAATGAAAGGAAAAAACATTCAGTGCTGAAAGAATAAACACAACAAATTCATGGGCATATTCAAATATATATTAGGACCTGCTTAACACATATTAAATTGCTTTCCAGTAATAACCACACAGATGAACATTTATACAAGCAAAAACATAGCAATAAAAAAAGGCAAGTGCAATTATTTACTCCATGCTACGATTTAAAAATTTTAACCAAAGGCTCACACAACCATGAAATATAATCTTATGTATTTCCCTGGCTAAGCAGAACTGCTGCTCTTTCTGGTCTGTAGCTTCATATATATTGCTCATATTTTTATGTATTAAAGTTTATGAGCCTTGTGTACACAGTAAGGAAGGATAAAGGGGTTTCTATTAGAAACACTACTGTGCATTTTCAATTGTATCAAGAATCACCCTGTGAACTGAAAAAATGCTGTAAAATCTAGTAAGACTGTTCTAAAAACCATTTTGCATGCAGGTTTGGTTGATCCCATAACCTCGGGTTATGAATGGTTTTACCAGACTAGGTTCTGTAGCTGGTCTTTCTGTAGCTGGTCTCTTTCTAGAACTATAAATATTGATAACATTGTTCAACTAAGAAAACTGTTTCAGTCTTCAAGCAGATTGGTTGTTCTTTTCATGGAGCATCTATATTTGTAAACTGTATGAATTTAGCCTGTAATTTTATTAATGAGCAGTCTCTGTAAATAGCAGTTACACATCTGGCTGCATTTCAAGTTTTAAAGAAGTCTGGATTGCCTACCACTCCACCAAAATGTGAATGTCTTGAATGTCTTTATATTCTTCCAGTAAATAAAAGCATACGACACATCAAAATGACAGAAAAAGACAAATTTAAGGCAGACAAACATTTGTACAGTACAGCCAGGAGAAGCTGGAGTCACATCTTTCGCATGCTTTAAGAGGTTGCTTTCAAAGCCTCTGTTAAATGTGTGTTGCTGCATTATGGTAAGAAGAGTAATAAAGGTAACTTACAGGAGGTCCAGTTTCCCCCTTTGGACCTCTGACACTTTCCATTTCAAACATTTTGCCAAGATCTTCATAGTCATAAGCATAATTATGAATACCAATTTCATAACTCTTTTCTGTGTGATAAGTCTTATTGGCATCAAGTGCAACTTCCTGCCCTGCATTGAGTTGATTATCCAGAGGAGTCTCAGCAGGCAAACTGTACAGGGTTGTGTTGAAGATTTGCTGCTTTTTGCTCAGTTCATCTAAATGCTGCTTTGTTTTTTCCATTCCCTTGCTTTTAGTACTACTCTGCTTTACAAGAGAGATCAGAGAAGGCTCACTTTGTCTGCCTGTATCTTCTGTGGTATTAGCTGAATTATTTGGATATGATCCTGCAGGAGTTTTAGTGATGTTTCTTTTTTTGTTCATTTCCTGCTGCTGAAGAGTCAGATTGATGTTCTTCTGGAGTTCTGTTTCAGGCCAAGCTTCCAGCAACAGAGGTTTGGTCTCTGCAAACTCCAATGCAGAGGCATTTCTTGACTCAAAGTGGTCTGGTAGAAAACGAAGCTGAGCGACACTGGTAACAGGCATGTTTGATGCTTCCTTCCACCTATAAGCTGATATACCTTCCTGGTTTTCGTCCTCAATGATCACCTTTGAAAAAGCATCCAGCCCACCTGACACGAGTGGAGCTCCTAGCTGAGATCGATATGTTTCAGCCTGGCGACACTGCTGTTTCACATATTCGCAATAGTTTGCAGAGGCTTCTGCAGAGGGAATAATATCTAGCTGACATATAACTCCTTCAAAGCTGACAGACTGAGAGTTCATCCTTCCCAGGGTAAATACACTGTCCGAATTAAATGTCTCCACTTCAGAAAGTATTTCACTGTTATAGTACTTCTTCCCACACTCAGCAAATATTGAGACAGTCTTGTCTCCAATGCCAATGGCAAATGCATGCCATTGTTCATTATGAACACTATAATCAAAGTATACAGACTGCTTTCCTCCAGTGTGCACTGCTACCTTTCTTGGTAGCAGCTGGACACCGAACTGCAATCTACTTTTGTTCCTAATACTGAAAAGGAAAGCATTATTGACTCTGTAAGAGTACAACCCAACCAATATGGTGAATTGATTCCCTAGGTTCGATGGTATGACTTGAAGGATGGGGGACTCAATATATGCATCATTAGTTAGTACAACTCCTGACACAGTTAGACGAATACCCTGAGGTAACAGAGATGACGTTGAGGGCACCGTTGTCTCCGAGGGCTCTTGCACATCTTTCACAAGGCCTAGTTGATGAAGAACATCTATTGCTGTAAAAAGAAATAAAGGCATACTGTTGATTTTATTTATAAGCTCATTAATTCAGATACATATAAACAAAAGTACACACAACATCTTAACAAATCTGTACCTTCCAGAGCATATACACTGCACACAGCAAGGCCAACAAATCCCTAAGGCAAGGCACACTGGTCTTTCACATAAATCAAACAAATAATTATAGCAAGAACAAAATTTTCACCTTAAAAAAACAACCAAACAAAATGAATACACAAGGGCCCCCACAATGCCAACTGTAGATTAATTCACTTAGGAAAATGAAAAATCCCTATTTGTTCTTTTCAAACTTTCAGTGATCAATGAACACACTTGGGTTAGTTTCTTATTTGTTTGGTTAGTCCTGTATACTCTTTGAGCAAAGAACTACTTTTTCTTCTGAAAAAGACTTTCTGCAATAAAACCATGCTTTTTCTCTGTATCTGAAAAGTTTAAATAAAGTCATTTGAGTGAAGAGTTGCTTTGTTTATAAGAAGGGACAAACTATTCATAACACAGTAACACCTCAGTAGAGCACCGAAAAACAGTTACTGGCTCCAAGTGACTTGTCAAGGGGCTGCAGGGCTACTTCACCTGGTACCTGAGAAGAATTGCTGTGCTTCTACCAGGGAGTTCTGTGCCTGACAAGCAAGACCCTGTGCCATTACAGAACTGGCTTCAAAGGGTTCCCATAGGCTTCCCAGTGGGATGATTGTATGCATCCGTGCTGGTTAGTCAGACTTAAAACACAGAACTTTCAAAGGGGAGATGCAACAGATTGCACCACCACTGCCTTCTTTCCCTCCACACTGTTTACTTGTACTGACGAAGTGAACTCTGCAGCAATGGAGGCGGTGAGGAGCAAGGAAAGAGAATTGTCAGAATCCAGGAGGCAGAGCTCCTACCTCCTGGCTCCTAAAGAACACAAGGCATCAGCTCCCTTGACAAAACATTGAATTAAGAGTGCACTCCACAGCAGGAGACATTAAGGAGACAGAGAAGCCTGCTGTCCTACTGATTTAGGTCTTATAGATTTGACTTCAGCATATAGAAGTTCAAAGAGATCATCCTGTGGGGTAGAATGGGCAGTGGTGTTTTAGATGTTGGATTCTCTAGTGTCTCATACAACGAGAGCTTTGTGCTTCAACCTTTTTTTTCAGCCTGGACTTTACAGTGTCTCCTGCCCAGGCTATGCCTTTTATCTGGCTAAATATCTTCAACTAACAGGTAGAAACACAATTATCTAGCCTTCTGATATACTGAAATCATATCTGTCCTGGGATAAGAAATCAAAGCCACCAACAATTGAAGGTGACTCAATTCATTTGGTACTGCCTAAATCAGATTTAGTCATTTTGCAGTTGGTGGCAGCTGAAACACTACAAAGACTTGAACAGGAGCTAAACCACACATCCTTAGCAGTCTTTCATCAAAATCAGACAGCATTTATGGCATCGATTGATTTGTAAAACTGCTTGTCTGAGTGCTTGTCATAGGTGCTGCAGAAATATGCC
Organism: Serilophus lunatus; assembly: GCA_013399895.1. Lineage (NCBI taxonomy): Eukaryota > Metazoa > Chordata > Aves > Passeriformes > Eurylaimidae > Serilophus > Serilophus lunatus. The sequence continues at coordinate 1,870,627 of VXBA01006210.1, read as the reverse complement.
AGTAAATGAGTCAAAACACAATCATGGAAACATGGAACGAGAAAGCTGGGAACTGAAACGTGACATGCGAAAAGGCTGAAGGAACTACATTTGCTTGGTCTAATTAAAATAGTCCACTATCTGAATTGAGGCCAGAGGGAAAACAGAGGAAAGCTGAGGAGTAACAGGCACAGGCTGCAACACAAATTCCAGCTCCATAGAGAAAAAGCATTCTCACCACAGAAGTGGTTCAGTGCTGGACCTGAGGGGCAGAGACATTGTATAACCTCCGTTCTTGGAGATTTTCAAAGCCCAGCTGGACAGGACCCAACAATGCGAACTAACTTCAACATTGACCCTGATCAGGAGTTAGGTACATGTGCGTTCAAGGTCTCTCTAACCTAAATTTTCTGGTTTTTTGCACAAGGGGAAACTGAACACTAGCTTTCATAAACAGCATTGCACAAAAGCGCATGGCAACATCCTTTTCCACCCCTAACTGGAGTAATTTCAGTAAAACCCATATTAAAAATTACTTGCACTAATAGATCCACTGATCAAATAAGCCTGACAGAGTAGACACTGTCACTTTCTATAGCATTTTAGCTGAAGGTACTTTTATTATGGATGTTGCCCTTACATTAAGTAAACAAAGCTATTAAATGACACAACAACAATTTGGAGTAAACAAGGAGATTTAGGGATTCTCTGCTATATTAAGAGAAAAGAGCAACTGAAACAAATGAATGTTTACTTTTTTAGTGGAAAAAAGGTCTCCTTTCCCAGTTTCCCTTCCTCTGTTTGCTGAATGCATTAACAGCAAACTTTAAGAACAGACAGATGTTGGCTTAGTTTCAGTGGTAAATTATGAAAGGTGCCTGAGATTTCCTTAAGAGTAGTTTATAAATTGGAACCAAAAGCATCAACCTGAATACACTGTACATCTTGAAAATTAATTACACACCTTGTAGTGTTTCTAGTTTGAGATTCATGAACAGGCCAAGATTATCCTGGCAAGTAGCCAGTGCAGATAGAGGTATGAAGAAAGCATATCTTTGCAGAAAGTCATGTGTATGCCAATTTCTCAAGATGTTTTGCCTCAGAGCAATTAATTTACTATGCCTGTATTTTTATCTGTCAGACTGATAATAGAGGTCAGGTTACAGTAGAGCTTCGAAGCACAATGCATCTACTAATGAACACCACACTTTCCCAGGACCCTGGCCCTGCCTGGTCTGCCTGTAGCTACAGAGGAGAAAGCTGTCCTTGCACTGCTCTTGCAAAGGGAAGCTAGGAAGAAAAACACGTCCTGTGCTCTGAGCAAACCAGTCTTATACATGCAAATAATCTCCAAGAGTGAACACACTGCTCCAGCACTTCTGTGCAACGGCTGGCCCAGCTAACTGCACAGAGAGCAGCTAATAATCTAAACTAAGGTTGTGCCTACAGATCATATTCTTAACCTAAAATATTTGGCAGGTACTTGTATTTTTTAAAATTTGTAATGATATGATGATGCATTTGTATTTAAAAATAACAATGCATGTAATCTGTCCAAAATATCATACACTGAAGTATAAAATAAGAACCTTAAACTGGCTTAATATAGTCAGTTTAAAAATGACATTCAAGCCTATCACTACTAATCTCAAACAGCCTGCAAAATTGCCAAATTTTTGGCAGTTGTGATTCGAAAACAGAATCTAGTTTAAAAGTTATTAAAAAAAAGGAAAAGCATCAGAGAGCATAGTGAGGAATAAGACATTCTCCACGTCCTGTAAGTGGATTTCAGCAAACAATGAGAGGTCCTGAGAGAGCTAAACACAAACAAGTGATATGTGAAAATTACATCAAAAAGGTAAGTATAAACTAATTATTCCTTGCTGACTTGCTGCCTGTTAACCCACTGTCAAGACAAAAGGTTGTTCCGAACTTTTTTGGACAGTCATTTCATTTCCAGCCCAACATGTATTCTTATTTTAAGGATTTCAGATGCTCTTGGCAGCATACAGGACTTTTGGAGCAGGCAATCTCATTCTTCCTCCCAGCATGAAAAGCACTATTTTCTTTACCTATGGATTGTCAGTTTTCTTTGTTTACCCATGTCTGCAAAACATCTGTATTCACTTACTGTTTACTCAGCCCATTATTCTCTCAAATTGTAACAGCTCAGCTTCTTGAAGGAAAAGTTGTCATGGGTTTTTGGTATCCAGTGCTTTCCTTCCACCTTCTGGGAGGACTTGAAAAATTCAACTTACTGCATCATGAGGGGAGAGAAAACCTAACATGGGTTTTAGCAAAAAAATCTTCTGACCCTCTTGTGGCACAAAAAAAAAATCCCACAAAGGAACTGGGGAAGGATGAAAGGATTTGGCTTTTGATTGTCCTGTTTCATTCAGTCCCTTTTGTTCATTTCCTGCATTGCACCACACTCATGACTACTCTGAAAGCAGAATCTCTGAGATACTCTGTTTCAGCAATCCTAGTACACACATTTCTCCCTTTCCCTTTACCAGTATGGATAAGGGAAAGACAAGGGCCATTCATCATCAGTCAGCTCCATCAGAACTGAAAGCTATTACTCATCAGGTTGCTCATTTTCTAGGTGATGTTGCATCTGCAGTTGGGTAAATTAAAATGATTGGCTGCAGGTCAAGTGGCTGGCATAGGAAAGCCAATGAGATACATTCATTCTGCATGTCCTTGAGCCACACTCAAAGTACTATTCCCAAAGACCAAGACTGTATCTTTACATATATTTCACTGAACAAAATTTATAGCAGCCTACCAAAGTGAACAAGGCACAGGGACCCAGGTAAAGCAGAGGCTGCCTGAGCAGCTCAGGAGTGTTCATTAGCTAGCATCTCCATACTTGGCAGAACACTCCTTTTTTCAAAAAATAACAGCCAAGAAAGTTTAAAAAACAAAGCATTAACATGTTCCTCATGGACAGACAACCCTGTTCCCAGACAAACACTAAGCACAGCAAGTGCAATAGTGCTAGCTCTGCAGCTTATGAGACTGAAGAATATAAGTGAAGAATATGACTGAAGAATATATGAGGTGCTTTTTCTTTTTTTTTTGAGAAGGCTTCCTCAGTTTGGTCTTCTCTGAACTACTTTTTGCAAGCTTTTCAACACACTGTGCAAATACAGTGCAAGAGGGGCAAAATTCACCCGTGGGCAGAAAGTTGCATCAAGGTTCAATGTTTCATTTTTTATCCCAAGCAAGCACTTCCAGAAAGTGAAGTCATGTACGGCATAGGGCATATGCACACCAGGGGTGGAGGGGAGTTTCCATTCAGGAAGGCTTCTCATATGGCTACTTAGAAATGCTATCAAACAATAATAAAAAAAGCACGTGCTGGTGACAAAACAAAAAATATTTTCAGATAATGATATCAACACTGGAGGCTTCACCCCATTTCTGCAAAACTGTGTATGGAGGTATTCTCAGCCAAGAGGCAAGTAAGCCTCAGACTGCACTCACTCACCTGGGTGGCTGTGCTCACAGACCTTCACAGTTCTTGCCTGAAGTTTTGGTAGAAAAGCAATTTACAGACTGAGGCACGTGGGAAGTTAGAAAAATGATTTATATCTTTGCAGAGGAGGAGGCATGAAGACACTCAAACCGTTGCTGCACACCTGCCTCTGGCAACCCTCTCCTGCTCTGCTATACTGGGAAACTGCAAACTGCCTCCCTAAAACAGCCTCTTCCCCTTCTATCCCTGCAGGCCTGGAGCAGGTCAGGCCACACACATCTAACAGTGCTGCCCCTCCTCTGATGAGAGCTTGGCTCAGCTGTTAGAAAAATCTGGGAAAATCTCATCATCACAAAAGCACATGGCCCCTGTTGAGCTGGATGTGAAAAATCAACAACCAATCTTACTAGGCAAAAACGGGCATCTAATGGAAGGCAAAACTACAAAGCCAACAGCAGGGAAAGCAAAACAAAAAACCACAACTGAAAGAAAACCCAAGCTTTGCCAATCACTGGGAATGACGAGACGGGAAAAGGCATTGGTGAGAATAATAGTGGGAGGCTGCTGAGATATCCCAAAGGGCTCTAACAAAATATTATCAGGAATGAATTTTGTTCTAACCATGTCATACAGCTGTTTGTATTCAGATGAGTATTTGCAGTTAACATACTCACCAGCCAAGAATGGCCTATTTCTTGCTTCACCTGTACAATGAAGGAGCGTGGCAGAGAACTGCTGCTGCCACACTCATGGCAAATAAGTGGCTAAACGGCATGTTAGCCTTTACCATTCAGGATGCTGTTTTTCCCACAACTGTCTCCAGAGCAAGCTGCACATCTGGTGCTGTTATAACAGCTGGCAGATTAAAAAAGAAACCAAAAACAAGGCAACCCTATTTCCTCACTAACATCTGCATCTGAATACAAAGCCAAATGAATACCAAATTTCACATTTTGTTTTAGTGATGCCAGCCTAGACTAAGCCTTTATTATATGCAGTGGTTTGCTGCAATCTTAAGTGCAAAGGTAACTCAGTCATAGCTTGCCACCCCCAAGGACACCCACTTGCAGTGAAGACACAATCAAAGCCTTTTCATTGTACAAGGCTCCTTTTTTATGAAGAGCTTGCTTAAATATGTAAGCAATTTCAAAGACAGAAAATCTGAGTAATTTTCAAAAGGTCATCTTTTCCAAATGGTTGCTTTAAACTTTTGCTCTCATTATGCTGTAGCTGGTATTTTCTTTAAGTCATATGAATTAAGGAACTGAATGTTGGGTCACTAGAAACAACAGCCATTTACTCTTCTCATCTAGTAACAGATTATACAAATGTCCTGTCACAAACAAAACATTCTCACCTTGTTTGGGTACTTGTGCAACGCCCACAGCTATACATATTGCAATAAAAAGGAGAGCTTTCCTAAAAGAGAAAGAAAAAAGCATGAGAAAACTTCTATAGTTTCAGAAATCTAAGGAATTAGAAGCTTGATTCAACATCCAAAGTCCATGACAGGATACCACCGATTTCAAGTCCTGAATCAAAGCCATCACATCGTACAACTTATAGAGTACATACATTTTACAACGACTTTTATTAATAAAGTGACTGCATCTGTTTTATATTTTCTTACTATGTATTAAATTTCTTAATGGAAAGAAAAATAATGTAAAGAAACCACAAAATCAATGACAATCTAATGTCTGTAGAGATCATTAGATACTTCTGACCTGCTATCAGTCTTTTCACTATATCACATCATGTTACTATAAATGAAAATGTCATGTCGCTGTTGTTCTTGTATTATAGAATTTTATCATACTCCAAGGAAGACATGCTCTCAAAGTAAAAACAAAATCCCATCACATTTTGACTTAAAACTCCATGCTCAGATAAGAAAATACAATACTGATAGCTATCATAGGTTCACTGTCCTGATTTCAGCTGGGATAGTTTACTTTCTTCTTAGTAGCTGGTGGAGTGCTGTGTTTTGGATTTAGTATAAAAATAACATTGATAATACACTGATGTGTATTCCAACAAACATATATAAGGTTGATATACATTATGTGCTCAAAATTTACTTTTTTTAAGAAGCATTGAATGTTGTACAAAGAATATTTTTTGACCATGATCAAGAATAGAGTCTGCTGTTTTTTACCTATTATCACATTAGCCAGATTAACATCGAATCATACTCTTATCAGTGACTGCATCTTTTAATAAATGATATATTTTCTGTTAATATTGCACATCCAGGCATAGATGTATATAATAATTATAGCACCCTGTATCTAAGAAAAATATTTCAAAAAATCATAAATATAGTTCTGATACTAATTGCTTAACTAATGTTCAAGCCTCAGCTCAACCCTCTTGCTCATTGATATAGGTAACCCCATTGATTTTCCATAAGATTAAATGCTAGAGTGATTACAAGCCTTTGCTGCATCACATTGGAGAGCACTTGTGTACCTGGAATAAAGAGCATTTGAAAGTAACACAGTTGCAACTAACCTCCAGTAATTTCACGTGATGCAATTTGGGCAGCTTTTTTCTTTTTTCCTTTTTTTTTTTTTTTTAACAGCAAAAAAAAGGAGGCAGGAATAAAACCCTACCAATTTTTGCATGTATGGTAAGGTTCTTCATGAATACGTATATACAAATGAACATTTATTTAGTATTTAGAGAAAAATCTTACTCTTCCAGGATTTCCAATTCAAGTGTTCTAGAAACATCCAAGTGCGCAAAAACTACAGAGTGAAAACCTGGTTTTATCAAGCGGATTTGCATGTTGTGATAGCTTACATTTTGACAGAACAAATTAATAATTAAGGGAACAGTAAGACAAAGTACTCATCATTGCTACTGTAAAATTGTCAATACATCATGTCTTTTTGAATATTCTATACATTCTGTGCATCTTCTAAAACATGCACTAGCACTCCAGTGATTATAAAAGAGGATAAGGGTGGAAACTATGCCTTATAAATCACGCTTGTAAGGGCACTTTTTTTTTAATTAACCATCACTGCAGTCCCTAGCTATTCCTCCGTTCAAGCTTTCTCCTGCTACAGCCATGACAGTTCTGCCACTCCTACAAAAGGCTTAACACCGTTGTCCAAAGAGCACATCAACTACAGGACACTCATTTCAGTTTTTCAGTTCTAAAGACCAGAATTCAAGTTAATAGTTTCCGTGTCACAGGACAAATCATCTTTTGATGTAATGGGAAGCTCAGTGACAGGAGATAGCTGCGTCAGAAAATCCATGCACTGTATCAGCTACAACTCAGGACAACTCTTTATGTGACTTTCAAAGGTGCAAAATAGATTTGCAATTAAAAATCACATAAGACATTGTAGCTACCTGCAAAATAAGGGTGCTCAAAGAACCCCAGAGCCCAAAATTCAAAGTTAACTCCTTTTAACATACAATTGCCTTTTCCACAACGTCAAACAGGTACAAAGCTGTATGTTTCAGGCATCTGCCTCTGTCACCTCTCAACAATCACTACAGGAAAGCAAGAAATTCCAAAATGTTCCCTGGGCTGCAAATTACACAGATGTAACTGGATATACAGAAACATTCAACTGAGAAGTAAAGACATGTCTGGCTCTCCAACTAATGTCAAGAACAGATGAGTGACCAACTAAGAGAAAAAACAGGGACCAGACACAACCATAGGGCTAGAGGTCCTCTAATGCGTGGGAAAAGTTAGTCTTTTTGCTATCTTTTCCACAAGTAAAGATTTTTCATAAATGAAACCATGTGCAACCTAAAGCTAAGTTGCAAAAGGGAGCCCTCCATGGCTGAAAATGAAACAACGAAATTCTGTCTTTTTGAGAGAAAGCACTTGTGCAAACCCTCTCTTCTTGATCAAGACCACTGCTCTTTACATTTGCAGATTTTAAGCTGCAAAGCATTCGGTTCTCAGTCTCCACTCTCACACCAGCACAGTCACTAAGACACCAAACTCCCTGCTGAAGTAACATACATGTGGCTTGATCCATCATCTGCCACAGATGTAAGGAGTTTAGCTCCCTGTTTTAGATGAGCCCACAGATGTTGGGGAGACATGCCCTGTTGGGACACAACACAAAAATGCAAAGGACATGGCAAGAAGACTCCAGCAGACTCAGATGCTGGCTATTTTTTTCCCATTTAACATCACACATGAAGCTGTTCCAATATACCTATGTCCTGTCCTAACGCTTGAGCTTCCTCCCCTTCTCCTACCTCTTCAGCCTCTCTATTTTACATACAAGATGAGAGCCACTATATTACCTTTTGGAAGAAGGCACAATCAAATATGGTCGAGCTATTCTACAACTTAAAACTAAGTTTATTTTTCTGATAATCTTTGACACCTTGTGGCTGTTTGCCTCTTCCTACAGACTGGACAGCAACAATCCATGGGGTATTTTTGCACTGGGGTGACGGATGGATGAGGAAACTGTTAAGCTTCAAAGAAAGTTTGGCAAGTAACAATGAAAAATTCCACCCTCTGAAGACTATTCAGCAGCATACAGAGTTTACATTTGGTCAGTGTACAGCATTATCCTCTTCATCTCAGCCTAGTTCCCTAAATCATGTTTAAAGTTTTAAGGAAGAAATACCACTAACTGGATGCTAGAGGACAGGAAAACCTGTTCCCCGTGTAACTGCCACAGATGCATTGTTCCACTGGATCTCCTATGAGGACTGCTGAGGAGAATAGCTGAGTCCTTGGGTCCATCAAACCTGAGAAGGGCTTTGGGAGACGACCTGAACTTCTCAAAGACTTTGAGCTGTTACAAACCTTTTCTCTCAAGATGTGAAAAGAAAGATAACTTTCTTTGCTGCTATATAGCCAGTGGGTCCAGTCCTGCTTCTCAAATTTTAAAGGACCTACTATCAACATGGCTTGAGGGGACACAACAGCCTCCCAAGGGTGACAGCCATGTGCCCTTTGGGTACAGATGGCACCATGCAACTAACCAGTAAGGGGGGAAGCTCCTGAACCCTTAGCTAAAGTTTATAATTTGAATGCATGAAAAATACAAGATAAGGTGAGAGCTAGAGGAGCAGTGGCTTAACAAGAGTTCTACGACAGGACTGTGGTTCAGAGAAAGGAAACTCCCTGTCTAGTGGCCCAAGCATTCTCTGGACAGCATGTAGCTTAAAATGACAAACTACCATATCCAGAAGAACAGTTAACACTTAGTATTTTTAAAAGGAAAAAGAAAAAGACATTATTTTGGAACCATTTTATGAGTAAATCTCTGATGTCTTACACTAGATCTCTTGTCTAGGTTGTACATCGTTTTCCTCTATTAATGCAAAAGAATGCAACTCAAATTCCCACTCATGTGAAACATTCTTCTTTCACAGGGTTTGTCTCTATGTTTTGTAGATCACTCTTCAAACAAGCTATAACTCAGTGCTTGCAAGAAACAAGGGTGACACAAGGCTGTTCATGTTTTAAAATTAAATACTCTGACAACAAATGTGGTGAGGGATTTAGAAGTCATGCAGCTATTTTATTTTTTTAACCTGCAGAGGCACCCCTATACAGGTCTGACCTAACGGCATTTCAACAAAAAGGTGATCAAAGTTGCAAGGGATTTACTGGTTTGACACATGCTAAGGAAACTTGATCCTTTGGGGCAAGGAATTCTGGTTTCTTAACCCAGACAATCAACTAGATTGTTTTCTCTCTAGACCAGTAAATTAGGTAAACAATATAGAAGCATATAGATAGATATTCTGAAGCCATATCAGGTCTTGAACTTGGGTAAACTGCACCTCTGCTACTGTCTGTCTGTCTTGTAATACAATTTATCTTTATCACAAATACTCGTTTGCCATTATCAAATAAACCCATTTTTTAAATTGCATTCAGACAATTCCTAGAAAAGTCCCACAGGCACATCCATTAAACACACAGATCTCCTGGGAAGGCCACCTTCAGGCAGCCACTTAACTGCTCACAAGCATTCTAGTGCACTCAGTTATACACCAGGCACGCTTTGGCAGCATAATCCTCACAACACAAAACAAATCCCTCTGTCCCGCTCAGAGTACTCAGTAAACTTAGTTTAAGACACAGCCAGAACAAAATAAGCGCTTTACAACGAGACACACACTGGTAACTTCTCTAACATCATTACAACTACCAGAAATTCACGGTCACCTTGCCAAGGCTGCCTTTAGGCAAACTGCAGAGGAGTTCTACCTTGCATCACAGATGAGCAAGCATTACAAATACTTCAGCCTATTGCAGAAGCAAATAAATACAAAGCACCTCATCTGTCCAGCTCTGTGACAGAGAGTAGCCTCAGCTCCCAAACGTAACCTCTACAGGTTTTGTTTGCCGTTTTAAGAGCTGGGTACCCAAAGGGCGCACGAGCTGCCAGCTTTCACGCCGGTACAGCTGCACGCTGTCCCCCGGCATCCTCGCTCCCCACCGGGGAGTAGGCTGGCCCCGCTCACCGGCTGCCTGCTCTGGGCAGGCACAGCAAGGGGAAGGACGACACCAGTACTGGACAGGACGGGGCACATCCAGGACGACATGGGCGAGTGCGGAGGGGAGAGAGGCACAGCCAGCGGCACAGACGGTCTCCGTCCTGGGAGCCAGCATCCCGTCGGTCCGCCGGGGGCACCGGGGACCCCGCGGGGTTACAGCCGGCGCTCGGAAGGTCGGAGTGGGGACACAGCTCTCCGGGGTCACCGTCCCCTGCCCGCGGTGGGGAGCTGAGCCACAGCCCCCATCCCCTGCCCGGCCCCGCGGCGGGGTGGCGGTGCGGTACGATGAGCCCCGTCGCCGCAGTCACGCCTCCCCGGCTCCCGCTTACGTTTGTGCCGCGGGAGAGATGCGTCCTCGCCTTGTCCTCTCGGCTCCCAAATGCATTTGTATGCATTTGCCCGGGCAGCGGAGATCCGAGGGAAAGCCAAGCGCCGCGCCGCCGCAGGGTCAGCTCCTGTCCATGAAACCCCGCCGGCCCCGAGGNCCTGCCCCGGCACCGGCGGAGCTCCCCGCCCGCCGCGGTGTTGAATTTCAGCGCTGGCTGCCTGGCGATTACATCAGCACACGCGGCCCCCGGGGCGGGCCGGGCCCTGGTCCCGCATGGTGCGCGGTGCCCCGCGCCGCTCCCCCGGGCGCCGACCCCCACCGGAGCCGGGAGCGGAGCCGGCCCCGCACCCGCAGTGCCGAGCACAGCCCCAGCAGGGCCCAGGTGCGGGCGGCCCGAGCGGCAGCGCCACTGCCGCAGCTGAGACAGGTGATGCCGTTAGAGCATCCGGAGGGCGAGAAGAGCCTCGGGCTGCCGATGGGCTCCAGCTGGGGAGACTCAGCAGGAAGCTGCAAGTTAAATTAAAATCTGGGGACTGTCGGAGAGATGATAAAACGATAAAAAGATATAAAGCTGAGTGCGCTGGAGGTTTTGTATCTCGTATGTAGTTGGAGGTGATTCCAGAAACATCCTGAAAAATGCTTGAAGACCAGATGCAATTTAGAAGCACTAAAAAAAAAAAAAGACACCCTTTATTATCTTCCTAGAAGTATTTTTAGCTTTAATTTCCAATTTTCTTACGTTGTCACTGTAACACAACCTATTCTGACTTTATCTTGTAAAACGACTTTATGCAAACTGTCACTAAAAACAAAAGCCTTAAATAATGCCAGAGGTTGCAGTACACACTATACATACAGCAAACTCATGGTCAAATCATGCAGCCTTACTTAAGCAAAACTTCCAAGGACCTCAGCAGAAATTTGATGTGAGCTGGGATTACTGTGTGCTACAAGAACAGAGATTTTACATCAGACATGCAGCAAATACCTTCTAGTTGTAGGTAGATTGGAAAAAGATGTCATGAAATAACACCAAACATATTCCCAAACAACAGAATATAAGAGAACTGACAGGACACATAGAAATGCTGTAAAAGACAAGTATTTTATATTGTTGTTACTGAGGATGCTCCACTCAGCTGAAAAGTATTTTTCTGGATGATCCAGGCAGATGGGAACTGGAAAAAAGATGGAGGGGAAAACTGTGAGCAAACCCAAGCCACTGAATTTTGTTGGGGATAAGAAGCCAAAGTTATAGAGGAAAAAGTAATTCTCAGATAATGCAACAGGATGTTGGATTTCCCATTCTAATCAATTGTCAATACCTTGAATAATTCAGAACCTGTATAGTCTCATAGCTATGGGATTTCCATTTACTTCATGTTTTTAAAGACAAGGGTAAAAGCTGACAACATTTTACTTTCCTGTCTAAGTACCTTACATTAAAAAAATGGACAGCAAAACATGAAAATTTATATTTTCACTGAAGAGAACATGGCGCCTGTTCAGGGAGATACTAGACAAATAAAGTATTTGTCAGCCTTTCTATTTTAAATCACACTCGAGTGGCTTCAAGCAACAGAAGTATTATATTTTGTTTAGGTTTTGTTTACTAGCATTAAGATAAACTGAGACATGTACATTACTGATTGGATTTGGTGCCATTCCCTGAAATCTATCAATCTTATAAATAATTTTTCTTCCACACAGTAGACAAATAGTTGGTCTTTTAGCCCTTTAATATCAGCATTAGGGATATTTTGAACTCTGCCCTGAGAGTGACACTGGATGAATCTTACCCTTGTTTCATTGTACATTTACAAGCAGAGGAGCCAACTTGCAAAACATAGTGGAATGGGCTGGGGACATGACATGCAGAGATCTCCCTTTCCTGCAGCACTTGCATGGAGAAGGCACAACTTGAGATTCTTGCCAGCTGCACATACACGGGTGTAAATAAAGCTTTACTAACCCTGACTATGCAGTTACTTTAAAAAGCATAAGGCTTAAAAACGAGCATTGGTTGTTGAGTTTCCTATATTCAAAACTAAAATTAAAATTAAGGTCATAAAGTAAGACTTTTGACTCCTTTATTGGCGCTTTGCTCCTTATGTCCTTGTTACAGCCTCTGCTGTGGTAGAATGCAGCCTTTAGGGTGTCTGGGCAGGGTCCTCAGCGACGCCCATGTAAGAAATCCATGGAGAGGCCAGGGGAAGGGCTGCCTGTGGCCTTCCATTTAACTCACCACACACAGTTCACATGTCTCTGAGTTGTCTCCACAAATGGATCAGGAACATGTAAGGGATGTTCCTTCTTCCCTTCCCTGTGTCTCTCCATCTGGAAACTTGCAATATTTTTGAAAAGTTTCTGTTACTCTGCAGCTCAGTTGCTTTCCTTCCATATTAACACCCTTCAGAGCTTCTGAAGCTCCTAACAGAATAAATTATTGCCATCTAATGCAGTGGAAGAAAGCAAATGAGAAAGCAAAAGGAAATTAAATGAACTCCCCCATGTCAGACAGCGACTGAATGGCGCTGTAGGAAACATTCCAGCAGTCCCCGGTTTGCTGCCCATCACCTTGTGTTTAAGATCAACTTTCTTATCTCTTCTAAGTTTCATGGCAAAAATCAGTATCAGTTCTTACACTTGCTTCTTCCAAGTGTTCTTACAGTCTAATAAGAAAACCGACTATTTTTAAAGCCATCCTTCCACATCTGTCATCTCCTGCTTGTCTACAGCCTATCCCTGATTTCTTGGCTTTCCAAGTAAACTCAGGGATTACTGAAATAAAAACTTAATTCTTTTGAGATATCAGAATCTTGAAATTTTGAGATTTCTTGTCTTTCTGGTATGATTACAAGTTTTTCTTCTGTTTTCTCCTTTTCCAGCAGCTTTTTCCTCCTTTCATGATCTGACTTGCTCATCTGTCACTGCAGATTACAGCTGCTGAGTTCCAGCCTTGCTTTGGGGCACAAAACAGGAGCTACTCTTAAATAGTGTAAGAGGCAAGGCAAATGGTTCTTATCTATGAATCGCCTTCCCAAAAACGTACAAGAGAGAGTGATTAGTATATTGCCAGAGCTTAAAAGTAGTGGGGAGGAAAAGACAATTTGAAGGAAAATGTGTGAGAAGGGAATATGAGGGCTAAGTGTTAGTATCTGAACCTTATCCCTCTGCAACTGGGAGGCACTTTGACTTCAGTAGGAGCAGAATGGGATGCACACAAGTTTCCTGGTGCTGTCCCAGTATTAGGAATTTTTGGCAGAAGGTTGACGCTGCTATTGAGTTCTCTTTGGAGAACTGATTTTCTCTGCACATTACAATGTATGGTGTTAGGCTACATACCAAAACTGCTGGAACCTAGTTCAGCAAAATTATTTAGGATTCTCTATGGCAGCCAAAAAAATGTTTAATACATTGCTCTGGTTAACAAAAGTTACCAGCTGTCAAATTTGATTAAGAAATACAAGAAATGGAAAGGATTACATCATGTCTTAACAACAATTGGCTAAAATTGAAGAAAGGGAGACTCCAAAACTGAAACCATTAGACATGACTATTCTTTGTAGAAAATAAAACAAATTGTAATGACCACCATTTTTCTTCTCTCTCTGGTTACGCTTGTTATCTTCTGACAGTTTTGAGTATGCCAAAAATCTGGAAATGCCTTTTAAGAGCACAGTTGGTCACTCTTGGATTAATCCTATCCATTTTAATTTTCAACTAGGAAACTAAAATTAACATCAATTTACATTCTCAAGTGTTCAGAGTGGAAAGGATTTTTCTACTCTACAACACCTTTTCTACTTACAACACTCAAACATCTGTGAGGGGAAGGAACTGAGAGAAAAGGAGAGATGCTGTAGGTACAGGAGATCAAACTTAAGAGGTCCTGGCACACAGAGCAAAAAACATAGCGTGACAGAGTGAGGACTGACAAAAATGCCAAGCCACAAATAACCATATAGACTAGTGGAATTCCTTAAGATATTTAGTTAAAACAAACAAGAGAATATATCCAGCCAGGAGCAAGAAACAGAAGTTTCAGTGAACCACAAGACAGAGTAGAGACTCCAGACCACAAGATTCCAGCGTCTCCAGCTGGGAAAGGTGGCTCACTGAAGCCAAGATACTGATAATTGTTTACGAGTCCAGGTATTGGTTGTAGCAGAGACCCATCATGACACAGAATAAAAACTCATGTGGAAGGAGCTGAAATGGGCAACTGAAGCAAAGCCTTCTGGAGGAGTAATCCCATACCCAGCTGCTGAAAATCTGTGACATCTTGTTCCAGTGATGGCACATAGTATGCCATACCACAAATGCAAGAAGCCTAGCCAAACACAAAAGAAAATATTAAAGGGGGAGTGAAGCCTGAGAATCAGTTATTAGGAAAGTTATAAGGGAATGGAAAATACAAGCGCAAGAATAAATGCAACTAGGGGACCATGGGAACAGCTCACCGAACAAGAAGATTCCAATTACCAAATAGACCAAACTGCCAAGAGAGCAGCACAGTAAATTTCCATCCCAAAGAGAGGCTCTGGACCCTAAGAACAACTGGTGAAACTAAAAACAGGAGGAGTTAGAGAAAACTCAATGACTTTCATTTTTGGTTAATCTTTATCCCATCATCGAGGGAGTGTTTTGCTATCCAGGCAGGAAGTGGAGACACCCACTCCTACAGGCACAAAGATGTACTATACGTTAAGTATTTTCTGGGATACTCACTGAACAGAAAAACCCTTGTAGGCAAAGTCCATGAGTATGACTAAGATTCTCACTCCTGCCATCCCTACTGATGTATGCTGAGAGACACAAAGAGCAAGATAGGCCTCAGGAGGTGTGTTTAGGCTTAGCATGGTGGCTGTAACCTCCTGCCATGGACATTCAGAAACCTTGGCAGGGTCTTCTGCATCAGGGCTTCCACAACAGGTCTTCCCAAAGCCTCCTGCCCACAGCAAGAGCCCTCCCCAAAGGGTCCCAGTTCTCTGTCATTGTATAAAACTCACTCTGCCTCCTACAGTAGAAGGAAGAAAAAGATTATTTTTGCAAAAGAATAAAAATCTGGGAATGGTCTACATGAAAAAAAACACAAAATCATAGCACCCACTCAAGGACACCTGCTTAACCTCCTTAGAAAGGGTGCTCTGTAGCACCCTTTCACATATGGGTAAAAATACCCTTTGAGACCTCTTATGGGATAACTTTCTGCAGGATAAAATCTGCAGGTATTTCCTGGAAAACATTTTCTATAAAAGAATAAAAATTGAGCCTACTTGGACTGAAACCACCCTCACTCATATGGTGCTATTAGCCTGCTAGCAAAATCTCATCAGCACTAAAAATTTCTCACACATCTGGAAGAACCAGCGCAGTCATCTGAGAATTGTTCCATTCCCAAGCCACAGCGAACTCTGCATTAGACCAGTCCTTTTTGAAGATATTCCCTTTCTTTTCTCAGCAATCGATGTCAGAGATGCTTCATTCCACAGTTCATTAGTCCTAGAAAAGCCTTTCCTGATCATTTCTGCTTCCAGACCTGGGGCTGCATGGGTTCTCCCTGCTGCCTGCAGCCCAAAATACATGTTCCTTCTGCAATAACTAAATGCACAGTTTTAGCTTTCTTCTCTGCAAGATGCTCCTGCAACAGCAAGGGGCCTCCACTTTCTCACCTGATGAGAGATGATATACTGGTGCTTAGTAGCTAACACTGTGTTACATCTCTGCCTTGGAGTAAGAGGACTTTTTCTCACATTAAAAATCTTATCAGAATTTTCTCCTCAATTATAAAAGCAGAAAATTCCATGACACTCCTGTTTATGACCTTCAAAATGATTCAAAATGTAGTTGTTTGAAACAGCCACAAGAAGTCCATTTTCCCTGCTAAAACTTTGAAAGTGAGAGAAATAATATACTGTGCATAGTTATGAACTCCATTTTATGGAAGAGAGAAATTTAAACACAAAAACATGAATAATTTGACCAGTTTCAACCATTAACAATAAATGATTGTTCTGGTATGTCGAAGTTTCTGCCAACTTCCCACCTATGTTTTTAAATATCCCGAGTCTTTTAACATGCAGCACACTTAAATCATGAAGAAAAATGAAGCAATTTTAAAATTACAATTGTTGATGATGTTCAACAAAACAGGAGTTTCCAGGCTGTTTCCAGACAAGTATGAACACTATCAATGAAAACAGAAATTGTACTATTGTACTGCTTCCCATTTTTTCTTCTCTTACATGAGTAAGCCGTCATAGGATTTCTTCAGTACATTTTAGCTCCCAATAAATGAAAAAATGGGGCTTATTGTTGTTTTGTTTCTTGGAATTTCTGAATTTAAGAAAGCCAAAAGCACATCATGGTATTTTTGTATGATGAACATTTAATTTCCAAATTAAAGATTTAAATGAGGCATGTATAATGACAAGAAAAAAATTCTATGGAGAGATTTTAAATTGATTGCTTTTTCTGAAAATACCAGACAGATGAATATGTGGAATCGAAGACTAGAATACATTGGCACTAACTTCAATGCTGATATTTTTACAATAGTAATATAATTAATTTTCATAAATCCCTTACAGCTGTACCACTAATATAGCACAGTATTTTTAATAGGCTGTTTCATCACCTTATTTTTAGAGATGAAATTTTGATCCTGTTCTTCAGTTACTTGAAATTTATTAAATATGTAAGCAAGAACTACTTTTGGAGGAAAGTAAGACTAGGTCTTTCAGCAAGCACAGAATTGTTTCAGATAACCCTTCACACTTCCCCACTCACATCATGTAAGGACCTGAATAAAATTCTTCTATAAATACTCACTTAAAAATACAAAGCTAAATTAAAAAAATTAATAAAAATTAATGCAAAAAAAAAATTTAATGCATCTGACAGATGAGACTTTTTTTCTACTGGTATGGAAGAAGTTCATTAAGCCAGATGTGCCTGGACTACCCTTATTACAGAGAGTTGTAAAAACCTCATGGTTGTTTAGTAATCCAGTTTTGGCTTAGATATAGTCAAAAGTTGAACAAAGATGAGTAACTACATCATGTTGACCCAAAACCACATGCAACAGTTTAATGAATTCTTCAAAGCTGAGGAGTCTAGAACTTGTCAAAGAAATAGCATTAACTTTTGTTTGCAACATTCCATTGCACAATAGAGTCCTTCCGGGGTCCTGGATTACTTTTCACAAACCTACGATCTTCTCCAGGCCCTTCAGAGAGGCACTGCACCCTAGGACCTCTAGGAAGGGTAGGAGTGAAACCTGCAGTATCTCTCCTGGATGCAAGTGAGCTGCTGCTTTTTGAAAGGTTCCCAATGTGTGTGAGCCGTAATGGCAAGGCAGGAGACATCAGGCTGGCACAACTGTCTTCTGCATTGCCAGACTTTAGTCATTTTCTTTGAAGCAGGACGTACCAAACCTTACCTCAGTCTCCAATTTCAAACACAAGCACAATATAATTTTTACTTCCCTTCAGAAAATACCGAGGCTGCTTAAAGTTTTCTGAACTATCCAGCCGAGATAGTCATTCACTCAGATTAAGATGTAGACTTCTCTAAAACCAGTAAGAAAAAAAAATTACATAAACATTCTACAGTTTATAATTTTTCTATTTTATAGTTTGGGAATCACCTTTTTATCTTAAGTACTTATGGCAGGAGAACATGCATACAAAAATACCATTTATTGTCATCAGATGTTTAGGTTTAAATTGATCAGCCAACACTTGTTAGCTAGCTGTCCTTTTCCAAAGCTAAGTATTCTTTCTTAATAGCACGCTTGCAATGACTTCATTGTATATGCAAATGTAACAGCATTCTTATTTACCTGTTAGAACAAAATGGATTTTAGTAAAAATTCTCAACAAAATTAAAATTTTCATATCTCAAATTATTTCTGTAGTTTGAATACACATTAAGTTGGACAAGCATGCCAAAATGTTTTCAGGATATTTACATCATTCATATAGAGACCTTTTTGATTAGAAAATTATTTCTCTAAGCCTAATATTTCTTGCAAATGTTTTTTGTTTGTTGGGTTTTTTTCCTTGGGGAGTGCAGGGATAGATACTTGATTTTGTTTGGAGCTTTGGGGGTTTTTCATCCACTGTTAAATTTTGGTCAATTTACTTGAAATACTCATAGATCCTAAGCCATCGCCTTTATTAAAGCAGACTCCTGAGCAAAGAAGGGAAATCAAAAGCTGCTAAATTTTTCAAGACAGAACCCAATATTAAATCCATCTGGATGTTTCAGTGAAACACTTCTTTACACAAACAAACCTTTCATCTTCAGAGATATCTCTAGCAGGTCCAGCTTATTTTAGCGAAATCCCAGTAACTGTCAAATGCACCCATGACTTTTGTGGAGAAGCTCCAGATTTCAGGAACTTGATCATAGAGAAGGGGAACATTTCACAGGTGCCTCTGGCGGCCAGCAGCAGCTCTGTGCCTCCACTCAGTGCCATTTTCTGCTCCTTGGTGGTTAGAAAAGATTTTGAAGACCTTGGGTTCAGCAAACTTGGGAATAAGAAGCTTCCTTTTGTGCTTCATATGATTACTGGAAGAAATGACATGTACCAGCAACTGCTACACAGAACTGAAGATGACATATTAATACATAGAAATAAATACATGTATCTGTTTTAAGAAAAAAAATCATTTTATTATCCTCATGATACTTTTGTGGAAATGCTGGTGCCAGCAGGAGCAGTACAAGTCTGATCCCTGTTGTCAGACTATCATCAAGTAGCGGGAAGAATTCCAGCAGCACCAAAGTGTCCAGTTTTGAGCTTACTCCAAGACAGACATTGAGATGCTTGAACATGTTCAGAGAAGGGCAACAGAGCTGCTGAAGGATCTGGAACACAAGTCTTTCAAGGAGCAGCTGAGGGAGCTGGTATTGTTTAGCCTGGAGAAAAGGAAGCTCAGTGGTGACCTCATTGCTCTCTACAACTATCTGAAAGAAGGTTTTTGTGAAGTGGGGATCAGTCTCTTCTGGCATACTTCAAGTGAAAGGATGAGATGAAATGGCCTTAAGTTGCACCAAGAGAAGTTCAGTTTGGATATTAGTTAAAAAAACCAAACCAAAACAAAAAACTGGTTAAGCATTGGAATAAGTTGCCCAAGTAGATGGTGAGGTCACCATCTCAAAGTGTTTGAGAGGCACCTGGTTTAGGGGTGATTATGGCCATGCTAGGCTGATGGATGGAGAAGATGATCTTGGAGGTCTCTTCCAACTTGATAATCCAGTGATTTTGCAAAAGTTTCTTGTTCTATGGGATTTTATGTACTGAAGTTAGTTCACTTAGAGCTCTGACAGGAAAAAAAATCTCATCTTCATTTTGCATAGCAGTAGGCAACATATTACTCCAGATTTGTAAATAATTTAGTAGATATCAGACAAATAGTTGCTAACACTGACAATTGTTTCTTTGTTGATGTTAGGAGTTTTATTTTCCATTCTTTCCTATGCCTCTCCTGTTCAGCTGCTTCCCTCATTTGACAGTCTTCCAGAAAGACACTGAAGAAAATGATACCACAAAGCATTTGGAAGAGAGAGTGTTTACAAAGTATATAAATAGACTGTGCTGTATCCAGAATAATTGCTGTAAGCAAAGTAATAAAAAATGTGGAGAACTTACAAGTACGCCAGATGACTGGAAATCCAAGACTTAGTCAGATGTTAGGGATAGGTTGCATCCTATATGCATGTAGGATAAATGCCATTGTATAATCTGAGAGGGTGAGGGGGGAAGCAATGGGCTACATTCAGATAAATGCTTGTAATACAGCTGAAATATTCATCAAGACAGATGTTAATTTAGCTCACGACCCTAAAACACATTTCTGCAATCTTATGCACAATATGCAAGGCAAGATGCATCTCTAGACTGTTTACTGAAAACTGAATTATTCTGAAATAAAAGCCCTAGAATTTTTCAGAACTTTGCCATTGCAAGTAAAGCTTCTGGGGAGAATTATCTAGAAAAAAAAGAACAGTACGCTCTGAAAGCATACCTCATTCCTATTGTATAAGCAGCTAGTTTGCAGTGAAAAACCCTGTCCCTCCTTGCCCCCTGCTGTTATGTTTTAAAAATTAATCCAGGACTTCATCAGATCAATGTTTATTTCAGACAGGGAGTTTTTGACTGAGCTGTAGCTAATGTCCTTGGCATGTTTTAAGTAGCATCAGAATGAATCATCTACTTTGGTAATACCAAATTATATTACTGTTTCTTGTATGGAGAAGTAATGTGCAGCAAGGGAACCTTTAAGGATTCAGTCTCCAGTTTGGGAGCTAGTTACATGTACACTTGCTGAAATCCATGACTGCAGCCCATTAAACAGCAGCCACCCTGAACTTACACACTCCATGCACTCACCTCTCTTGATTTGCTTCCAGTAGTCTAAAATATTAACTAATCCTCTCACTTTGTATTTCCCATCATATAATGCAGAAAAAAAACCCCAATTATATAATTCAAACTGTTTTATTTTGCTAAGTGTCTCAATAAACAATACTAAGGAGAGCCTGTAGCACTTCCTAGACTGAGGAGCTGGAGGCAGAGGGAAGCAGACAGAGCTCAGGGGGTGTGTTACCCTGTTATCCTCCAGCCTTCAGCACCAGTTCAGTATTTCTAGAGCAGGATATCAAATGCATGCAAAACACAAATGCTGATAGTTTTGATAATATATAGTGATCACCTCAAACTCAATGTTTTTTGAGGGCCATTGAGATTTCTTCTTACCCTCAGAATTTTATTTTTTGCAGAGGTAAATCTGGCACTTGTCATTCTCTCCCTGAATTGCTGACTTCAGTTAGGCACTATCAGTAACACTGTGTTCTCCATGGCCTTTGTTTCATCTCATTCAGTGGCTTCATCTCCTGCAGGAAACATTCTCTCTAGAGATAATATCAGATAAACAAACCATAGCAGAGTCCAGCCCTTTGCAAACTAGCACCTGTACACTCTCTCTAGGATAGTAGCATTGAACTTCTTAACACAAGATTGTTTCCTTCCCAGTCTTTTGTTGTGTAGTTCTAAATGCTGTAAATTCAAAAAGCTTGGTGCATTGTAGCACTTCAAATGGCATTGGGCTGGATTTTTGTCCTGTGAGTGTGCAAAATCTGAGATTATCCTTCTAAACAATAATACTGTAATACTGTATTACAGTAGCTTTTTTAGATCTGTTATTTGAATTGATGTTTCTAATACCACACTAGACTCTACACCATAGGTTTGCTATCATCTGCCTGAGCTCACACATCCGAAAGGTTTGCAGATAGCAGCATACTACACTCTGATGATACTGATGCCTGGTTTGTTTGGGTTTTTTTTAATAGGAATAGTCTACTAATAGGAAGTTATTTAGTTTTCCCATTTGGCTCAGCTGTACCTGCTGCCCGTGCCCCAAGAACCGCTGGGAACCCCATTCTTCTGCATTTGTCTTCTGCATAGAGCTTGGCCCCTTTGCCTTGTTATTTTTTCTTTCCCTTTCCCCCTCCATTTATGGTGTGCAAAGCTGTAAAGCCAGATTGAAAGCAGAATACCAAACAAGGTGCCAAACATCGGCAGCTCATCTCCCCTATATTCCCTGTAAGGGGAAGAAGATGCACAGAGGTAATTATGGGTGCCAAATGAAGCTGCATAGCAAGTCATAGAGCTGCATCCTATAGGTGGCTTTATTTGTAAGTTATGGGACTCATACAATAGCTTTGTTGAAGTACTTTGATAACCTCTCATAAAAGATTTCAGCATAGTTGGTTTCTTTGGAAGACAATCCAGTTTTTTATCTCTTTGGCTGTATACAAACATAAACTTCATCTATTCCACACTGTAATGACTTTTCCCCTCTCCCACTGTTGCACACTCATTTATTTTAAGGTTTCTTAAATGCCAGGCTGTAGCACTACAAATAGGCATTTAAAATAGGAGAGCAAAAAAATTTCTATTAATAAAAAATTATTTTAATATGACTACTTGAACATCCATGCCACTCAACAATGTCATTCAGAGTTAGAAACATGCCACTGCTGACTCAAAGGAAACAATGACAACACTTTTAAAACTTTTTTTTACCCATAAAATTAGGGGGCCAAAAGAAAAAATCTCTTCCCCTTTCCCCAGCCAGCATATTTAAACCAGTTTATATAATTAGAATATAGCTGCCCAGGATGCTTTCAAAGTGCTAGAAATATCTCTCTCCATCTGCTGCTCCTCATGACAGATTATACAATAGCTTTATCCTGCCCTTGTGTTTATATGTTGTGGGGTTTTTTTCCTTTTTCAAGATGTTTGGACATGTGTTAAATTACTTCTATATTGTTCGCTGACAGCATAGTTTGGCTAAGGAAACATTCTAGCCAGTCGTATGAAAATCTTGACTTGCTTTCCCAACAACAGGTAAGGACGTCTCACACCAGGTCTTTGTTTTGGTCTGCTTTCCTTTGTCATATTTTCAGTTTTAGTTTACATTGCAATTGTGCAATCCTGAATGTACTACAATAAGAATTCACAGTGAGAGACGAATAGCAAATCACTTAGAAATTTTCCATCAGACAATTTGGATACTGTTTAATATGTAAAGGATTAAAATAAGAACTTACAAATAAGTAAGTTGTAGGGCATTGGTTTTAGTCTCTCAGTAGAGGCAAGTCAAGCCATACTCTGGAATGATACTCAGAAGTATAGCTCATACATTGCAAGTTTTCTACAAGAGCGGTTAAGAAATTTTCATTGTTTTGCTAAACATGATATATTCATGAGTCTCTTGTTTCGTACTGCATACAATGTTCCAGCATCAGTTTTTGACATTAAAATCCTACAGGCTGCTGCTCCAACTCCTTGTAAGCAGTGAACCTGAAATTCTTTCTCCTGTTTTACTTGAAGTTTAATGAAGCTGAGAAAACACATCCTCTTTTCTACAGCATTTCTACCTGCAAAATCTACCTATTAATTTTAAATATACAAATATTTAAGGAAAAATTGTAGTCTATGAAATTCTTTTCAAAGAAACAGATTTTTAACTTGTTTTCTGCAAAGACATCTCACCAGAACACTTCTCAGTTTCATGTTAAATATTTACAATAAATAGCAAATGTAGATGAGGGGAGTGAGAGGTCAGTATTTTCCAGATGTGTTTTGGATCCAACCTCAACAAAATCAAAGTTACAACTACTTTTCTTTGTGCCATTGTGACTGAAGCAACAGCTGCTGATATTTTTAACCACAATCACCTGAAGCTGGACACATTTCAGGGCAAGAAGAGTCACAGATAATTTTGCTGAGATATTTGTGTGTCTGTGACAAGAATAGGGAAAAACTCCTGAGAAACCATGGAGGAAAAATAGCATGAAAATGCTGCTTAACAGCTTCTTTGGGAAATTCCCAGAGATCATCCAAGTATGAATATTTACTGAAAAGGTTCTTTTTCTTCTCTGATTTTTCAGAGAGTAAGACAAGATTTTATAGATGTTATGGTTAAATGTGACTGCATTAGAGTACTGTTAACTCCACTGTTAGGTGTTACTCTGTACTAAATAACCTTTTCAGCCTTTTTTACAGACCTGTCACACAAATGAATAAAAATTGTAAGGGTATGCCTGCTCCAAACCTTTGAAAGGTTAGTTTATAGACTCCATAGCTTTATACAAACAACTTCAAACCCTTTTACATCTGGAAGAAGCAATATGCCTAACATGGAAGTTGCAGTCTCACATATATTTAGGCCATCAATCTCTTAATGGTGAAGGAAGGTTTCTCACCCTGAACCTGGTGCTGTGCTTTCCCAGGGAGAAAGAAATTTGAGTAGTTTATTTCCAGTACCTTGCAGTCAGGGCTGCTTTACACCTGCTTTATGTGATTATCCAGACAGATGGGCTGCACACTCAGCACCCTCTGGCCTGAGCTGGGTCTGAACCAGGACCTTCCCTTCACTGAACATTAAAGTTGCATATGGAAAACAGCATGAAGAAAACTCTACTAATAACCAAAATACCTCAGTCTTTAAAGATTCAGAAGTGTATCAGACCTCAGTCTTTAAAGATTCAGAAGTGTATCAGACTGACATAACAGTGAAAATGAAAAAACTTGAGGTATCACCCTGGCATATCTTGCTGTGCCATGGGCTAGTAGGGGTGAAACAGATTTGGTAGGGTGTTTCCAACAGCATTCTGCAGGGGAATCATGTTGCCATGCAATCCTCAGGGTAACAGAGGTCAGCATTCTGAGGGGGTCTAACACTTGCACCAGGACAGCCGTTCTTCAAATTCAGCAGCGCATGTCCTGCCTGAGGGGCTATGTTATCTTCCCCAACACACATAGTTCACTTGATCTGACCAATGCAAGCACAAAGCAGCTGTGCTCAAGCATATTTTACAGCTGGTTTCAAATCTCATTAAAATGGAGTAAGTTCACAGGCACTACAACATCAGTCCTGATGCTAAAGGCCTGAAAGGCTAAGGCAGGGAGCTCTGCTAACAGGAGCAGGGCAGGGGCAGTAGGACAATTACCTCGGCAAAGGACTCCAGTTCTTGCCTGGCTCCATGGGACAGGACAAACAGCTGCATTACAGGTGAACACACTGTCAGTATAGTTGCACAAGGGTTCATGCCACTGCTCAATGAATTTTAGAGGATTAATCAGTATTATTTCATACGGAAATAACTTACCTTCAGAAAAGAGAAATACCAGCACTGGAAGAGGAGAAAACTTTAGAATAGTTTCAGGTCACCATCACACCTTCCTTATGCTGAGTGCTAAAGGATCCCAGGTGCAGCAGGGATGACAAATCCCTTGGGCTGCCTGCCAGCCCCAAGACAGCTTGGACTCCTGTGCAGCATGGCCCCACCCTCAGCAGCCCTTCCTCAGACATGCAGCACTTGAAAAGAGTTTTGGGCAGGGCTTCGACAGCACTGAGGTCTCCCAGCTGTGGAGGTCAGTCATGACAGAGTAGTGAGTGAGGATCTCCCCTCTGGTCTGCAGCGAGCAGCAGCTGGAGAAAAGTGACTCCAGCTGGGACTAAATTCTGCTGCACCTCAGACTCTGCATCCAGGTGTGCAGGGCTGGTTCAGTGGGCAGCAATGTTTCCTTTGTACACCAGAGTCAAAGGCAAGCGTAATTGGCAATACAGTCAGTACTCAGGTCAGCTGCTTACATTTCTCGTGTAAATTTAATCAATTATGTCCTCACTTAAAATTGTTTTCCACTAACTGCACGAATTTCCATGATTTACACAAAAAAGAAGAATAGAAACAGACCTTTTGAATTCCCTGAAAGTTTTCTTCATTTTGCATTTGGGTTTTTTCAGCTCATCTAGTAACAAGACATGTCAGACTTAGTAAGTAACAGTTCTCCAGCCAACAACTGACATTAAGAAGAAGAAGAAGAATTGAAGGAAGTATTGTCATTCTTTATAATACATTTTTAAATGAAGAAAAATTCTTTACATCTGGCATTTTCACTTAGCCAGCAGGTACTTTTCATCACTTACTAAGATATTGTGTCCATAATAGAAGGGTAATAAACGATCTAACGAAAATAGTTGACATCTATAAAACATGTTAAATATTGAAGTCTAGCCTGGGACTTGGACAGAACTGAACTGGTGACAAAGCAAAGGAGCCATCTCTTAGAATGTTGCATAATGAAGACCAGCATTAATTCATTTTCCATTTAATTTCCTGATTCAACAACCTTTTTGAAATGAACAAATGTGTCTCCTTGATGACTTTTCCAGCCTTGTTATAGAAGAGGAAATGGAAAAGACTGTGGTTCACGCATTAAAAGCAAGGGGAAAACTGTGTAAGCTATGTCATGTTTCCTCTTTATTCTAGACAAGGATAACTTTCTTGTAGAAAGCTTATTGAAATGGGAAAGTATTACAGATATTCTGGAAACAGGAACAATCTGTGGCTGATAACCTTTGCATATATTATTTCTGAGAAGAACTAAAAGTAAAAAAGTATTTGTACAGATGCTATAAGGAAGTCCAGAAAACCTGACAATTTTTAAAAGAACATGATATGACTTGACTGAACACATCTTTCTGTGATACCTTTTTGCACAGTCAAAGACTGTTCAAAGGGTCAGATACAGTAGGAAGCTTGTAACAAACACTGTATATAGACAATCAATAAACACTTAGAGGAAACAATTTCTACTAGCTTGTGGTTTTGGAGAGGTTCTCCCCTTTCATCTCTCTCAAAATCAGGATAAATGAGATGTGTCCTTCACTACTGCAAATATGATTTCCATGAGAAGTAATCTGAGCATCCCAGATGGGAAGAGTGGAGGTGGTTCCAGTGACCATATCTCAGAAGAGAGCCATTGGACTCAGACATTGGTTCTCTGGTGGGTTTCCTATTTCTGGAGTCCCCCAGCATTGCTTTAGCAGAAAACACTATTATTCAGGTTTCAAACTGCCTTTTGCATTCGTGTAAGGCAGCTTTATCATAAACAAGAATCAGCCCCAGATGTCTTTACAAGAAATACTACATGGGAAAAAATGCATAGTGCTGCAAAGATAGAAATCTTTCCTCTCTCCATCCATTTTCAAACCTGAAATTTTCCTTAGACATTTAAAGACACATATAATTAAGGATTTAGAGCTGCCCGTAGGGCTGCAGATTTGTAGCCCTGCTCCAATTTAGGCTATAGAAGCAGAAGTGGTAAGACAGACCACTAATCAAGGAGAAAACTATTTCTAGAAGGAATGCCATGTGCACATGGCATGTCTGCCCATAGATCATGTAATGACCTTGCACCTGCAATGCCCCCATTGTATAAATGATACATTCTCCACCTCCCATCATCTCCATATTTTTTGTCCTGAGTATGTCTTCACCCAAGAGCTCTTGGCAAGAGTTGGAGGACAGGTAGAAACACCTCCTGCACTTAGATGTGGTGATCAGGGGCTCGTGTATTGCTGGTGTCATATTCACAGCTCCCCAGAGGCTCACAGTGAGGCAATCGCAGACAGGTTCTGGGCTCAAATACAAGGCTTCCCATGTTCATCCAGTAGTTTCACTACAGAACTATTCATACAGTAGTTTCACTACCATACACTTTTACTGCAATATAAATTATTATCAAATTACCCATTTTTCCATGGCAGGTCAGGAGTTGGCAGAGTGGCAGTTCACATAGGGCTGCTACTGAGCAGCTGCCGACTCCTTAGCATGCAGTTGTGGGGGCACCAGTGGGGCTATGACCTACAGCACAGTCCTGCTCAGCACCCACACATCTGCAAGGCTTCAAGCACATCCAGTACGGCACTACTTCCAAGCGAAATTCCCTTGCGTAGTGGTCACTGTATGAAGCTACAAAGAAACCGTGTGTGCAGCCCTTCTGACACAGGCCTGCCAAGCCTGGCTCAGTGAGAAAGTAGAATTGTGGATATTTGCCATTTTCCTTCTTTAGACAGGTGTAGGTTGACAAGGCCAATGAGAGCAACGTTGAGAGAGCTTTCTTCCTTTACATAAAAGCCTGTATTATGCAGCTCTCAAAAATGCAGTTTGCATTTGAAGGAAATCTGCTTGAATGAAAGAGGAGCTCTGTGCAGGGTGCCCATTTGCTGCAAATCCTGGTTTTGCTCCTTTTCCAGGGGTAAATCTAACAGGAGCAGTGAACACTAAGTGACAAACCAGGCAGCTCCAGTTCACCATGGGATACTGGTTTCAGTACACTGGAACTTCTGGAAGAGCCCATCCACACCCACTGACAGCAGAGGGGACAAGGGGATATTTGTCTCCCAAAGCATTTTTCAACTGGTTAGATGTGAAAAAGGACCCTGGGAAAATAGAGATGGAGGCACAGCGTTGAATTGTACTTAATACTTTTTGTTCTCTTCTGTATTGCTTTGCCTCTTCCTGAAAGCCTTGCTTTTTAAAAGCAGCCCCTTATTTTGAGGACATTTGTGGTTAAAGCTAAAGCAAAATAAAGTTGGATTTCTCCCCTGCCTGAAGCCTGGTACAGGAGACAACCAGGAGGTGGTTCATGCCTGTCCTTGCACTGCAAGAGCACCTCCTGCCCTCATAACCTCCTCACTCCTTCAGCTGCCCCAGCACCTGCAATTGGCTGTGCACCTCTCCCTGCACTCCTCTGGCCTCCACAGT
Source organism: Serilophus lunatus (assembly GCA_013399895.1). Classification (NCBI taxonomy): domain Eukaryota; kingdom Metazoa; phylum Chordata; class Aves; order Passeriformes; family Eurylaimidae; genus Serilophus; species Serilophus lunatus. Next base: position 1,842,200 of record VXBA01006210.1, on the reverse strand, counting down.
CACAGCTGTGTCCCAGTCAAGACACCATCGCTGCTGGACACAGTGGGAGGCACAGAGCACCGCTCTGGAATGGAAATCCACCATTTAGCTCATTTCTTCCTACTCCTAGGACAGGTCCTACATGATCCCCCATATTGCAAGGGAGAATTAAATAGCGTGCTTGGACACCTTCACAGGAAGTCAGTTAAAAGCATGCATTACTTACCAAAAAAAGTGAACTTATGATGCAAATTTTCATTTAAGACAAAGCCTCCTTCCACCAAAACACAACACATTAAAGATAATACCCTTTGAGTCCTTCTCTTTCTAAAGATCACATTCCTCCATTCTTAGGTTGCCAAAACAATTCCAGATCAAACAGGTAATACAACAGCCATGCCAAAACAGTGGGAATGCTTTCCTGTAATAGTTTCTTGCTGAAAAATTAATTCAAAGGAGGATGAGGTGAATTGAGCCGTGTTTTATTCTCTCAGTGGCAGGGGACGGAAATAATGTTGCTACTGAAAAGTCAATAATTATTTAGCAGCTCTTTATTGACTGTTTCCCAGCCAGTGGTGAATGTAATTACCTTAATGCACCTACATGCCCGTGTTTTGGCTCAGCTGCTACAGATTCAGTAGGCAGGCCTGGTTACCTGCCATTGGATGCTGCGTGTTCTATTGTAACAGCTTGAAAGAGAGCTAAAGACATGCCTCACAAGGCCATGGTGTTGTTCTGTCTGCTCCATCACAATGGGCATGGCATGAGACGTGGTGGGAATACTCTGTAACATACCTTACTTTCACCAACTGCTCTCAGAGAAATTTCTGCCCTAAAACCTAAACATGACACTTAGTTTTCTGTCAATAGTTGTAAAAGCTCATTAATATGTTTTATTAATTTGCAAGATAAATTTTGTGATCTTATTAGTGAATAAAATTGAATTAATAAAAGTTATTCCTGTCTGTCTCAGCAGCTGATTTGGCCCCATATAGCTATCAGCTTTCTGAACCAAACCAAGAACATCTTCCCTTTAGAGGCAAAAAAGTGTAGGTTTTTTTCCTAATACTGTATTCACTCAAATATATTCCATATATTTAATATGGCAAAAAAAGTACTTGATGTAGCAGAATGCCCTCAACTCCCAACAAGCCGAACTGTTCAGCCCCAAATACTTAGTTGAGGTTTGAGACATATTAGGAGAAAGCTTTAAATTATTTAAGCTAAATCTCATGGTGATACAGGTTGAGGTAAAGGCACTTTGGACATGAGAAATGAGGACTTATTTCATCAGAAAGAAATCCAAATCCTTTGCACCTGGATGCAGCAGAATTTGGGGAAATGGCTCTGACCTTGTGAAACCCTCTGATAGCATTAAGTCTGTGCTCCAGATAGACATACTTTGATTTTTCCCATCTGAGATGAGTTTCAATACAGATTGCTAGGATTTAGTTATAATGTAGAATTGCAACTCTATGTGATGTTTTCATCTGATTTCAGTGGTAGAAGCTCAGGGTACAGAGCTGCCTACGCCCAGACCTTGGATATCTCAAAGCCTATTCTATGCACATCTGTAAGCATCATAGCAGAGAAAGGAAATAGTAGAGAAAAACAAAATAAGACTTAAAGCCCCCATCCAACCCCAGCTGCAATAGCAGCTGCATTCAACCAACCACTAGAAACTGCAGGATGAAGCACATCCATTTTGCTCCAGAAAGACAGAAATCACCCCAACATCATTCTACAATGAATCAACTTTTTTCACACATATTGATCCTACTAAGCATGACATTCTAGCCACAACACTGAAGAGTGGAAGCCTCCTCTAACACCAAAGAGTACTGTGGAAGGCCTGGGGAGTATACAGAGACACCAGGTGATTGTTTGGTGTTGATAGTTCTAATTGGAGACAATAAATCTCAGCCGGAGCCTTATCTAGTAGGCCACAATGTGTTTCATCATCAGACTGTTTTACGTCTTTTTCATATCTGTGTTATTTACACTTCTCTGGCTTACTGAACAACAGCCCACATACAAGTGAATGAGGGAACACAGCCCTGTATCATCAAAGTCACAACACCTTCAAAAACTGCTAATATGGGGTTAAAGCTTTTACCAAAGCAGTCAACTTTCCTTGCCCTAGCTGTTTTTTTTGGAGGGGAGAATAGATGTATTCACATGCCTTTTGAACTTCTAAATCAAGCTGGAAGGTGTTCAAGTGCCCAAGAGGAATTTATGGTAGTGGCTAGGGGATAGGAAATTTGCATACACATTCCTGTCAATATGAGTAAGCAAGAAAAGAAGGCACAAACTACACCTCTGTATAGAGCACATCCATCTTTATGCTAAGTGATTTATGTGCTAAAACCGTCTGTATTTAAAGACATTCTTTTAAAGTAGAATCAACCATTGATAATAAACCAACTGTTTAGAGAGGTGAATAAATACACTGGTGTAAGATGCAGCTCCATGTCAGTCCACAGCACAGATAGACCCTGTACCGAAGGTGAACACAGGTCATTGTAAATTACACCTTTGATGGTAGGTTCAGAATTATATCCAGTGTTGGGCATCATCCCACTATCTTCCAATATGATATATGTTATGACACTGGAGGTTTTCTGGGACCTGCAAAATTAAAAAATGCATCTCTTATGCGTAGTATACTTTGGTGCACTGAATAGCTGTAAAAATGTTCCTGCTATATGTCCTTAAGTCCTGGGTTTGCTTAGCTAAACCAGCTCTGGGGTCAAAATTGATTGATAACCCAGGTTATCAACCCAGGTTCATCTCACTAAAGGTGACATTACTACCTAAAACATAATATACTGAAGAGATTCCTGAACTGACAGCCCGCTGCGCAGTGCCCAGTAAAGCCTGAAATATATGCTGCACATAAAAAGCTGTGCATTGAAAGAACATGAGGCTGTTTCATGCCAAGATGTTACTAGATTCACCACAGACATGTTGTGTGTCTTTCAGAGTCCTCCTCCTTGTGCTGCCCAGCCCTGGGTTCTGGCATCTACTGTGTCTGCCAGCTGCTCTCAGAGGATGCCCTTCCAGCCAGGTGCCTCTGTTGCAGGGAGATTTACACATTGTGCATATGACTGCCAGCTACAGACTTGATAATATCTACACACTCACTTTTCACCCCTTTAGATAATATAGGTTAAGTCTGTATGTCCAGCTCTTATTTTTCCACATTCTAGAGCACATAAATACACACCAGATGTGCATGAGAGGGGATGAATTCCTGTCACACAGCAAAAAGCTATGTAAGAGCCTGCCATTACATCTCCAGCTGCTTCTGAGGGTGCTTTTGCACTGGATGGTACTGGCTGGTGGCTTCCACTCATAGGGCTCTAAGGAGGCAGCTCTGTGTCCACACATGGTCATGGACCTCCTCTCTTCAGAATTTATCACCAAGGACTTGAGATCATTTGTCTTAAGTATGACACTCCAAAGATGTATTTCACTGAAGGTAGTGCCATTTGGGACTCAGCCTCCTAGGACTAAAACACCAGTAAATTTTAAAAAGTCAAATACAGAAGATAGAAGCAATATGAACATTTTAACCAGAGTGAAGAAAGAATCACAGTCTTGCCTTGACAAGACTCACATTGTAATTTCATACACCATTCTGCTGTCAGTAATAATTAATGAATACTATGAACTATGTGAAATTTTCACTTGTTTTCTCATAGTCTTACATTTCAGTTATTTACTATCTGTCTAGTGCAATCAACTTTGTACTTCATATCAGAGGACTCAGCACATTTCCAGTTATTAATGTCTGTTGAAGTATCATGTTTTTAAGTATCTAAAAGTTTTAGGGTTTTTTTAAAAGATTTTTAAAAACTCTCATTTTTTCCCACTGTATAGATTTTTCTCTATCTTTACGTTCTACAAAACACTTAAAAGGATTCATTCTCTTGTAAAGTTCTTTTGGCAAGGGAACTTGTGTCTTTTCTTTTCAGTACATTATATAGAGAAGTTTTACCATGAATGATATTTATATTCACAATAGATAATAGCTAAAAAAAGAAAAACGTGCTGTAAACATAAAATGAAATCATTCAAGTCAATAAGAACATCAACAGGCGCTTGTATATGGTGTTTGTTAGAAAGATGTTACCAATACCAAATGATCTGCAAAGATTCCAGGGAAAAATGTTCCCTGAGCATAGTAAATTTTAATGACAATTTTACTGAAAATTGAATGTATTTAGATATAATTTCCGGTGCAGGTAATAACTCTACTTACCACAGGATACACTTAATCAAGAGTACTCCAGAAACACTCTCAGAGTGCCTTTCACAGAATCATAGAATATTTGACTGAGTCCAGCTGGGAACTCCACATATGTTAAGAATAAGATTTGAAGTTAATTGGCAAAAGGTTATTCTGCACAGGAGGACATACTCCATGTCCACAGAAATCATATTTGACTCACAGATTCAGCTCCATGTTGAAGACAAGTTTCTGCGGACTATTTCCAGCAGAGCTGGAGATGAAGCATCTTCTGCTGTCACACAATCACCAGTCTGCTTGAAGCCTTTTGGGACAGAGACAGTCCCTCCTGCACACGGGGACATGCAAAAAGTGCCACTGCCAAGGAACCTCTCACAGCAAATGAGTCACTTTTCTTACACTGATCTTCGAAACAAAACAAACTCTATTAATAAAATAACATTTACTGGAGCCATCAGCTTATACCAGTGACTGCAGAAAGTTGATAAATAGCTCTAACCCAAGAGGATGTTTACAGTTTAAGATTTGTTTAGCACTTATAGTATAATTTGTGCCATATGTTCTTTTATTTACAGTTTTCCTTGCAAAACATTTTTATTAGATGTGGAGCACAATGAACTTTCTCATTCTGTGCCTTCCCATGTATCATAGCCCTTCATAACATATATAAAGGCAAATGAACAAAGTCTGGTGTACAGTGAGTATTTAGGAACAATAAAGTCAAATAAAAAAAGATAGGTTCTTCCAGGGCATTGGCTGTGAATCTGGGACTTCCTGGGTGCCTTACATAAAGTTTTACTGTTTGACATGTGAGTAAAGCTTTCATCTAGTTTTGCCAATTTCAATCACTGTCTACTTTCTTTTATAAGACAAATACACTCAATAAGAAGGAGGGCTTCTGCTTATTAGGTCAATGTAATTGAAAGGCTATTCAACATCCCTTTTCTTGATAAATTGCTCCAAAGAGTCAACCCCAACTTAGTATTTGCTTTCACAGAGTTTAAAGTTATGCTAAGAACTACAAAGTCCCTGATTACTTATTTAAGGGAATCCAAATACAGCCTTTTTAACATTTTAGTACCTAGAGAATAAAATAGCTGTCAGCAATATGTTCTTCTGAGAGACGTTCATATGAACACTAAGTCAGTTGTTTCCAATTTACAAAATACAGCCATAGTCAATAGTCACCCACAGACAGGTGTGCAATGGCCAGCACATACGCACATTAAATATGAAGACGATAATACTAAATTTTACATAGTGGAACAGTAAGAGCTCTAAAACTAATATCAAATGCTTGTCACTGTCAGATGGTTACCAGGTGCTTTACCTTACGAATTTCACATTATTAGGGACATATTTAAGAAACACGACTTGTGGTGCAGTATGTCACTGCAATTGCCAAATTCAGATGTTGAATTATGTAGGGTAAAATTTCTCACGCTAGACAGATTTAAGTGGCTTAATGCATGGAAGTTATTTTTGTCCCATGGGCTCTGTGAGTGTATAAGACAGATGTTTTTAAGTGGGCAAGCTAAGGATCACTGAACAGAATCACAGCTGAAGTGGAGTGACACCCCTGTTTATGGCCAGGTTGAATAGATCCTCAATTGTCTACAGTTCTCAATAAAACAAAGTCAGAGCTTCAGAAACCAGACTTTTACTTTGCATACAGTGAGTAGAAAAGTGTACCATAAAATCCTGGCCATATTGATGTCACTAGCAAAATTCCTATGGAGTTTTAATAAAACCCTGGCCACTGACTCTGCAAAGGTACTATTATAATATCAAAAAATGAAATAGACAAAGACCAAGCATACAAGTAGGTGTTGCTTCATTTAATATAACACTTAATGTGAATTAAAATTTACTTTCTGTAAGTAACAGAAATAACATGTCTGAGGATGTGTGGAAGAAGCTGGGTAGAAACTTCTAGTAGAGGTATTGAAGTTCCTATTGAGTCTCTTTTCCCACAAAACCATGTGCAAACACTATTTTTAATGAAGGAAAGGAGGGGAAGTTGGGGAACGAAACCAAGTGTTCTAAGGTATTCCTGTAAGAGAGTATTTTTCATTTAGCCAGGAATAGCAGGCACACCAGACAAAAGGAGCATATTCTGACCTGAGGGCACAATAGCTGCAACCACGAACATTTACACTCTCACTTTGCTCACAGCCCCCTTTTTTTCAAAGTTCCTAGGTATGCCTGGAGTGCGTTATATGTCCACACATTTCTTATACAAGTGTGGGACTGGAAATTGCCACCATGTGTGCCTCCATCTCTAAGCAGTGGAAACACTCTCTGCTTGCAGGGGCTGGGAGCACCTTCCATGAGCAACCAGAACACCATCAAAAACCATTGCAGAGGAAGAACAAACAGAGAAGTTTACTGATAGCAGTTTATTGCTTTGAAGGAAATGTTAAACTGGTAGTAACCCAGAAAGCCTTTATTACTGGCCTATGATTTTTTATTTAATAAAGTTTTGAGAAGTCCAAGTTAATCTAGAGTAATGTATTGGTATGGAAACAATCTAGTTCAAAGGATAATTAATCTGTTCCAGCGTGATAAATGTTAAGCAAGGATAATTAATTCCAGATTTTTAGGTTCAAAAACTTAAGCTTCTGCATGGCTAATCAAATACATAAAATGGTAAGACAATGCAGGAAGTCTGAGCACATCTCACATGCTCCACCAGAAGCCTCATCTATCATAAATGAAATAATCTCATTCTCAGAGCAACTTGACAGCACAGTCAGACATTGTACTGAAAACTATCCCTTTCACATCTAGTCATCCATCCAAAACACACTGGCTGGGTATTCATCATGGAAGGATTTCTGTAATCCATATGCTCTTTCACACAATTTTGCAAGTGTGTGTGAGTCCTCATTTTGATCTCTTGTTGAAAGTACTCAATTTATACCATCCTAGATCAAAGTAGATGTCGAATCAATAAAATCTGGAATCAAATCTGGCAGCCTTGAACATACCTTTAAGTAATTCGACCATGTGTAGTGTACAGTTCTTAGATGCATTTCCATATTTTGGGAAGTGAAGTCTGACATGCAAAATGAAGTATGAGGTTCATTACTATAAACTAATATTTATCCAGGAGGTAATAGTTACACTAAAGAACACTTTTCCCCTATATAAATAGATGATACCGTGAGACTTGTAAGATTTTAAAACATTTGTTTTTGCCAAAAATAAGGAAAACCCAGCAAATTTAGGATGTTTCTGAATAAGTAAGGAGATTGGTGGAGAATACTTTGTGGATGGGCAGTTGCTGTTGTAATCTTCCTGTAAGATTTGAGCTGCTTGTGCTAGAGGCAAATACAAAAATTATCACCAGAGAATAATAGCTGAGTTCAAACTGAGGTGTTTTTGGCCCTGTTTCCAGTACCTGATTGGCCGAATTACAGATGTCACTGAAATGTACCATTTTTGAAAAAACATGAGATGGTTATTCAAAACAAAGTCTTCACTGTTGAGTCGTATAATCCTTGTGAAGAAAATCATCTGGAGGTTCTAAAACTTCCACAGCTAATGTAAATACTAAGATGCAAAGCCAAGACAAAATGGAAATGAGCAACAAGTCTTTAAGCTAAATTACATCTTTACTTGGACTGTTGTAGCTGCAGTGAATAGGAAACTCAGGCATTAGACTCTAATGTGTGAAAAGGTATCTCCAACATAGCTCTGATCTGACTTCTAAAATAGTTTAGAAAATTATAAAAAACTATGTTTCTGCCTGGAAAAAAGTTCAAAGGAAAGAAGTCATTTCAAGAGTTTCAACGTTTTTTCAAAGGACAACCACGTTACCTGTGATGTGTCCTGTAGAAACTGTGGAGAGTGATTGGACCAAGTAATGGGAGTTTGCTGAAAAGCACAATAAGAAAGGATGCTTAGAGAGTTTATGAGAAAGTGTGTTCAGGCACTTGAAGGTTTTTTACTTTATTTGACTGTTCAAATGACACCTTCACAGAAAGAGACACTATTTTTCCATTATGTGATCCTGAATAGGGATTTATTTCATTTCATGGAGCTTCTTTTTGTTTCAGATCTTTGGATGATGGGTCTACCAGGAACATGTCACTAGAACACAACTGCATTTTCCCTCCATTAATATATATGCACACTGAAAGAGAAATCAGCAAGACTGCCACCTCTGAATGCTTCTGTTTGGGCAAATCTCCCATGAGATACAAGTATACATATAAAAGTATGTTCTGCATCACACATGCTTCATAATATGTTGGAGTTTAACTGCATTGAGTTACTAAGGATTGGAATGACATCAGTAATTATCAGAGCTCTCATAGAACTTGAACTCCATTTTTGTCTATAGAGACACTATAGGATTATATCTCTTCACAAATATCCACAGGAAATTTCTCCTAAATAACAATCTTAATAAAACAGGAATTATTAAAGCAGGAAATTTATTTGAAATGGAAAGAAACTGGTTTATTTTTTATTTATTTTTGCACACTGGCAAAGGATTTCCACAAACACTTGAAAGTTCCTAGGTTTGGCTCTTTCTTCAGATTTTTTTTCTCTAGAAAGAGAATGAAATGTTGATACAAAACAGTTTGGGGTTTGAAGCATATTAATATACTGATTTTCTCACGGAGAGAGAAGAGGAAACCTTACTGTGAAGGAACAGTCAATGTCCTGAGGACAATCTGAAATGCCAACTTAGCATTTTTTCACTTCAGAAATATCTTTGACATTTATAAACAGCCATGATGGTAAAATTGAGGCTGTTAAAAATACATGGTTTACTTCAGTAGTTTATAATTCACAGTGGCATTTAGTGGGTGGAGTTGTAAATTAGTAAGTGAACTGCTGCCACAGCAGAGTAGGCTGCTGCTCTGCAAAGAAGAGTCGTTGCTAAGAATAGGAATGTGGTCATGAGGATAATGAACAAGGGCTCAGCCTGCCTGAAATGCTGATGGAAGACTGGGAGATGGTTGTTGGATATGTAACAGCTGCTCTAGAAATTAGATGTTATCAAAGTTGTGTTTGAACGATTGAATTGGATGAAAGGCATGCAAAGCTTAACCAGTAAGACCTGGTTTCAATTTTCAGTAGCACCACCGAAAGGCAGAGTGGCAAATGAAATATTCATGTTGTCAATAAATTGGAAGGTACACTTTTACAGCCAACAAAATGCTGTGTTTATTCTGCTGCAAGAGGGAGGCAAGACTGCAGCAGTTTTTAAACATAAAAGCATCTGAAATACATTAATCTGCCATGAAAGCATTACAATATGTTAATCAGGTATTTGTTCTGGTCTGTCAAACACTCAAACAAAGAAGTCAGTTACTTCCTGAAAACAATATTAATACCCTCAATAAAGCAGCATTTTAAATACTGAGATTTCTTGGGGCAAGGGAGGGGAGAACACTTATCACTAGGATGATTTGCCTTTGAACTGTTAGTAGCTGTAAAAGCTTTGTACAAAGGTTGCAAGCCAACAGCATTATCTCAGAAATCCTGAGTGAGGGCTGCAGGTAGATATGGATGGCAATATAAAACACACACTACCTTCGAACTTTTGAAAGCTTGACTATCAGATGACATCTGCTATATGATTGCTGTTCAGCTAAAAGCAGACAAGAAAAATTTCTGAACCCAAATGCACAACAGGGTGACCTGCATGACTGCAATAATTTCATCATTTTGACTGCTTGAATTCCCAATCAGGGGGCATCAGCACACTCACTTTTCTGGCCTTAAAAAAACACGCTTTAGCTATGCTAGCCTTAAAGTGATCCACGGGAAGATTTCATTGAAAAAGAAAAAAAAAGAAAACCTGTATGAAATCATTGTGTCTACTTCACACCCTGCACAATCCTTTCCTATGTTCCTATGGGGCCCTGCTTTGACGGCTGTTTGTGCTGGTCAACTCTCAGCCCCTCAGCGCAGTAAGGGCCACATGCAGATGTTACGCTGCTAAACAGTTTGTCAGCAGGTCACTTTTCCTGTAGGGAATGACCAACAAAGTGACTTTGTCACAAGAAGTCTAATCTGGCTCTTTTCTGAATCAGGACACTGGACATGATTCTAGCAGAAAACATTTTGAGCTGCATGTTCACATGTCCCTCCTTAAACTTTTCCCAGATATCCAAGTGTTGATTTCATTCATCATTAAATAGACAAAAGAACTCCTCAAAAGAAATGCTTTGCTGGCAATACGTCACACTGTGAGTCTTCTATAAAGGCATCCCCTAAGGAGGCACATGCATAGTACAAAATTATTGAGTGTTAGCTTGTCATATATAATAAATTTTATTTTTAAAAAGTGCGCACAAGCAGACCATTAGCACATTAGTATTTTTTAGGAGGGATAAGCATTTTCAAGGAAAAGAGAAAAGGGATCAATATTCAACATGTTAGTAATATAAACAATGAAATAGAACAGGTATTGTCCATTCATGAATTAACTTATTTTTTCAGTGAAAAAACATATATTATTTAATTACACATTGCAAATTACATGTATTTAATGAATGCACTACTTTCCAAAAAACATACCACAGCATATATCTATTAAACCTGTTAAACCAAAATCAGAACTGTTATTTGTATTATTTCTTTATCAGCTGAATATTTGCATGTGTTTAATCTGATGCACAAGTCAGTCTTGCTCAAACACAGGCAAATACTTAAATATCTTAGTGGACATGTGTCACTGTAAAAGGATATATCAACACTTTCAAAGCTTAAATTGTATCTATATCTAAAAGACTTTCCTACTTCAATTCATAAAATATTGCTTTAGTATATTCCTGAGCATAATGGGATGTAGGGCAAAAAGGCTGAATGGGACAGCCTTGTGGTGGCAACTCTCCCATGCAGTGCAGCAGTTTGCTCTATATAGGTGCTAAACTACAGGGAAAAGAAAGGAAGGGAACCTAATGCTCAAAGTTTTTTCCTGTCATAATAGTTAGATATCATTTTCTCAGGCAACTAGTTTTCTGCAGTAATGGAAGTATAATGACTGATAAATACTATATAACTCTGGATATTTAATTAGTCAAATTACTATGGAACTAATCCATGGGTGTTCTGTTCCCCCAGTGAATTGAAAGATAATATGACCCGCATTTACTATGGATGTAAAGAACACCCTCAAACTTTTGCAACACAGGACCTAAGCCATGGTAGTAAATTCACAGAGCAATTTACAACTCTGTGTGCATACCCCACACTTACACACCTGCCACTATTGTTGTACAGTCTGCCTTTTTACTTCTGTTCCATGAACACCATAACTGCTTATATCAGTAATACCGGGTCAATTTTCCATATGTGACCAGCCAGTAGGATACACAGTAATGACTGACCTGTCCACAACAGACATTTTCCTAGGGAAGAACTTTGTTGTCCTCAATCCTCCAAAATACTATAAAGACTCAACAACTTTGCCTTCAAGTCTTAGAGCTAAATCTAGAAAAGTTTCTTCACTATAAAATAGATGAAAGAGTTCAGCCAAACATGGTTGCATATGCAGCTTGCAAAAACTGCACATAATTCTGGATCCTCTGGATCTTGTTCTCTGACTTTTGCAGACTGTTCTCCAGCTCTTTCAAATGTACTTCATGGTGCTTTTCGTTCTAATGAAATAGGAGAAATGCAAAGCAACTTAGAAATAAAATAGATTATTATTTTGATTGATTTTCAGACAACTAGTACCTAATTTTTAAAGCCTTATTTAACCATAAAAGTTTTCAGAGGCTCCACAAAACCAAAGGTACTAAAAAAGGCCTCAAACTATTGAGGCTTTTATTTATGTTCAGGCAGAACCAAACTGAACATGTTTGAATAGGTTTGTAATCCAAAAGAGGCCTAGGAATATAAAAAGTAACATTCTGAATTTTTATCGTGAAAGATTCCTAGTGTCTTAAAACTATTATGGACTCAACAGTCATTCTCATGTTGATTTTTCAAGGAAACATCTGTTACTGCATCTCTGATGCAAGATTATTTTTGATGCTGATAGTTTCTTACATTAAAAGATGATTCATAGCTATACCAGCTCATTAGTTCCATACCTAATGTACATCACAGATCATTTGTTATATTAATGCTACAGATATTCAGGTAATTCCTTTTATATACATTACATATTTCAGATGCTAGTTGGTTAAATTAAGTTTTTAAAAGATAGATTTATAGTTTTCAGATATAAATTGAACTTCAGAAACTAATATTCAGGTTAGAATGAATAAATGAATATTAAGTTATCCTCACAGTCCTATTTTGTTTCCAGTTTCACTAAAACAAAAGGAATAGGACCATTTAGCATTCTCAGTTATATGTAAATGTAGTTGGAATAAAAAGCAAATAATTAATTTAGAACAGTTCTCTCATACATATATATCTCTCATATTTAAATTTTAACCGTAAGTTTCATGTGGAAATCATTTGAAAACATACCTGTGAGTTTTTCTGTGACAAAAGACAAAAATATTTTCTTTATTTTTGTATGTCACCTTAACATCACAAGAAATTCCTATGAAAAAATATTTGGAGTAAAGCGGTAGACAAGTGTTTTAAGAACACTTCTGTCTTAGGGTAAATACAAACATTAATTTACACTCAATACAGATAAAAATGAATGAAAGCATACTGAATTCAGAACCATATCTCTGATGTCTTATTTAAATCTTAAATAAAGTTTGCATTTAGATTGACTTGATTTTAATCTTTAATGCTTCAAGTCACATCAAGAATGTTTGTTCAGTTCATCTATGCCTGACATTTTGTTAATAGAAAATGCGCAGAAATTTTCTGGATTAGATAGAAGAATAAATCAGACTTCTTTTGTACCTTTTCAGAGAATAGAACTCATCCAAAATACCTTCATCAGACTGTGGCTTTGCTTGACATATCATAACATGGGCATTTAAAGGCTTTTGAAAAATCAGAGTACCTCTTCTGTTACTAATGACATTTATGTGCAACATCGGCATATAAACTGAAAGCTTCTCACAAATTCTGGTAAAATCAGATTATTGAAATCAACCCAGGAAAAAAGAGAAATGTAAATGTATAAAGTATATTGTCAAGTTGAATTAATTTGCTGTTCCAAAAAGTGTGTATCAATTGTGTTAGTAGTGTGTTTTCAGCAAAAGGAACTTGATGTGGTAAGTAACTTCTTAAATCACAAACAGTATTATTTACTCACATGGTGAAATACACAGAGGAGTTGATTTTTTAATTCTTGCACCTCCCTCACTTCATTTTCAAGAACTAGCAGTTTTGTCTGAAAAGCTTGTTCTTTGTATGACATTTTTTCCTGTTCTTCAGCTACCTATAAAAGTAATGAGAGATAAATTATATATATTTCTCTTTCTAAAAACCAAAATTAATATTTTTCTTACACATGACCATTAATAAATCTATTCCTATTTTTTCATCTAATACTTTACTTATTTCTCATGCACAGAAATTAAAAAAAGTTAAGAAATATTCTGGCTAAATTTGAAAGATTTTTCAATTTGGAAAAAATAATATTATTATTAGGAGGGGAACACTTTTTAAAGTGTTTTTAAGTTAAGCCAAATTTGTAATTTTTCCAAAACCAAATAAAATATCCTCAGAAAGTATTGAAAAAATTTAGTTTATTTCAACATGACTAATATGAAGTCACAACTTCATATATATTCTCTGATTAAACTAGAATAGTTCACTACAATCCAAATTCCTACATTTCCCCTTGCATTTTATTTACTGTTTGCACCCTTTCTACAAATGACAGAATTTGGCTAAATAGTGAAAGCCTGCAAACTCTTCCTCTATAAAGAGAAGGATTTCAACACCAAAGTTGTTGTTGGCTTCCTATTCCAAAGAAAATTAAAGGCAAGATGAAGCTTTTATTCAGAAAATTTTTGCCATACACGTGGGATTTAATATTAGATGGTTAAAGTATTTTGATATGTCAAAAAGATAAGAAAGGATAATAAAATACTGGTCCACTGAAACTTGTTATTAATTTCAACAGAATCTGAACTCAAAGAAATTGAATTGTACAATCCATATTTAAAACTTGCACTTCACAGTAATCACTTGCAAATTCACAGTAACTTTTTAGTACTGCTCCCTATATGCAAAATAATCTTGTCCCGTCATTTTTTGTCAAGCATGTTTGTTTTTAATGCTATTTTTAAATAGAAAGTGGCAAACAAGATTGAGAGAGGCATTAAATCACCAATACCATTTTTGTCCCTTTTTCCAGAGCAGATTCAAGTTGTCTGGTTAATGCCTTTTCTTCTAAAATTTTCTCTTCAACCTTCAATTTACTGCACTGAAGACTCTCATCTTCTTTTCTCAGCTGACAAGCAAGTTCTTCATTCTGAAATTCCATCTTTCCTAATTGCCTTTACACAAAACAGATTAATGCACTATAATTTACTATAACATAAAATTGCAGGAATTAACTTCAATCAGATTTTTTAAAAGTACCTTTTAAGATCTTCATATTTCTTCTGAATTGTACATATTTCTTCTTCTAAGGAAAGACTGCCCATAAAAGTTACAGTACTGTCATCCTGTGAAAATGACAGTTTTATTCTAGTTGAAGAGACCTATATACAAGGCCTTGCTAGAGTAAAATACGCTTGCCTATTAAAATCCAATCAAATAATTTAACTCTAATTTCAGATAAATGCTATATTTTATGCAAGTAAACATTATCTTGTCTTTAAAATAAATAAAATACAGCCAAAGTAGACTAAAATTCTGTGTGAGCATTTTAAAACTGAAAACTTGCTATGCAACCAAGTGAAGTCCTAAAAAACTCCATATTCTACTCATGCAGCCTTGTGTGTTGTGAGCTGATCAGGTATACCTCTCGGGAAAAATAAGTTCCCTCACACTAAAGTCACACAAAGCATAAAAAAGAATGCTGCATATATATGGCTATCGTAGAACAGTGTAGCACTAGCAAAGAATTTCAGAAAGAAGTGAATATCAAAAATGACAATCAAATTCATGAAAAGATGTGTCAGCAGCAGAAGCTGAAGAGAGCAAGAGGACAAATTGTCTTGCCCTGCCCAGCATCCAGAGGGCTAAACTTTAAAACCTTTTCTTTTAAGTCTTGTACAGTAGCAATGAGATGAACGCTTTCACTACCATCATCAACAGGGATGAGCAGTAAACAGTCACTTCAACAGCCTGCTGGCACCATTATTTAAAGGGACAACCACCACAATTCATTGGGCTGCCTCAAGCAGTCTCATCCAGCAATTTGTGCTAATCTGCCTGGTTTTGTTTATGTGAATTACAGTTTGCTCAGGTAGCAGACTGGTAGCAGCAGAAACCAGTCCACCTGAAACCCAGAAGAGGGTTTCTGTACGTGGTGCGATTGCTTCAAAAGGAATTTTCCTAAATCCTGGTCATCTCTAAAGGACATCACCAAGATTAATGATGAAATTTAACTGCTATGCCACCAGACTAATGATTATATTCCCAATTACTTCATGATACTTGAGAGGTTCTTTTACGTTTTTTCAGGAAAACATGTAGTTAGATTAAAATTACCTACATAATTTTATATTATCTATAAATTTTGCCCCCTAAAGTTAATTGATGCTTAGGTGCTTCACTAGGCAATGACGGATTTAAGAGTTTGTAAGTATTCCTGGAAGAATTATTTAAAATTGTGCAAACAGGAACCAAAGTTGATGCTATAAAGATCATCTTGACAAGAAATTAAAAAAAAATAATTCAAAAGATACTATTTTTACAAACATATAAAGTCTTTAGGAGCACAGAGTCTGTGCTTCAGCTTCAGTGAAGTGACTGACATACAAAGATTAAGTGCTTTTGCCACCCTACTGATTCAAAAACCTTTATCATTTGTGCTACCAGAGTATTCACCTCTAAGTCAAAAACACGTTTGAAACAAACAAACAAACAAAGGCAAAAGAGAATACAAATAACCTCTAAACTTACCCTGCTACTGAAATAGATGCCAGAGAAAAAAAAAGCTGAGGAAAATTCATATTCAAGCTTTAGAGAAAATACAAGCATTAGTGTTAAATGCTTCTAAAAATATAAATTATCATGTTAGAGCATATTTTAAAAATAATCAACTAGACGCATGTAATAATTAAAATGTTATACATCACCAGCAATATAATTCATCTGATTAAATATTGTATGGTTTATAAATTAGTCATTAAAACAAAACTAATGTAGAATTAAATTATTCTGCTAGATGCAAACAATAACAAGACTTGCACATTTATTTCCAGGGAAGAATTCTACTACACATCTCAGGACATAAATACTCAAAAAGATCTACTAACTCTGAAAGTAACTACTTGTCATATAATGAATTCACATAAATACAGTTGGCAATGGTTTTATTTGCACTGTTATTTCTACAGAAGAAGATTTTGATTTATGAGGCAAATAATAAAGGAAAGCGCACAACTGTCACACATGCTAATATGAAAAACATGTCCCAGAGACTTCTTCCACATAATTTTCCCATTTATCTTTAAAAATCAGCATGTTTTAACCACCTGAACTTGCAGCTCCCTAAGGGTTTTGCATTTCTGTGCACAGATCCTTTTCCAGAACATAAGCTTTTGCTGCTTTTCCTCAGCTGCTTTCATTAAGTCACAAACATGTTCTAACTTCTTTAACTCGGCCTCTGTTTCGTCCCTCACCTGCATCGTAACATCACAGGAGAAAAATGTAAGTGTAAAACCATAAATTAGTTTTTGTAATACTTAATGGATTTCCATGTAAGTAATAAAGCTGAAATTTTACATAAGTAATATCACCTATTTTATAAATTACTGCAAAAGATACAAGTTAACCATTGGAGAAGTTTCCATCTCTGACTACATTTCATGAAAGACTCGGTAGCACTCACAATGAACAAAATGATGCAAGTCTTAGCAGTGCATCATGCAATACCTAAATTTTAATTTTATTTCTATAGAAATACATTTTGGGAGATGGTGGACAGACACAAAAAGTAGCTTACAGGATAAATTCTGATCATACAACTGTTGTAATATTTGAAAAGAGAGCAACACCTTATGTGATCCAAAGCCACATACACTGCTGTGTAAATATTATTTGTGAGACAAGAAAACGTTTTCCTGAATTAGAAACCTCAATAATGGAAGAATATAGTTAAGATGAAATAAAATTAATATCGAATATGCTTCTCTGTGAGGACTAATTTTGTTCTCTGAAGTAGAACATAGCAGGCAAAGCCTGTTCCTGTCTCAGCTTCATTTCTTAAAAGAGTATGTATTTTGATGAGTCATGGAACTGAGGAGAATGATTTTTGTACAAGTTTTGTATTCTTTTCTGATACTTAAGAACGTGCTGTATTCCAATATTCAGCTCCATCTTCTGAGGAACTTATAACTCATTGCTGTATGGATTCTCATTTTAACTGTTAGTTCAAAAAAAAAGTCTTACAGTAGATAGATTTGATTCCATAACAAGCTGTTCTATTGAGAGGTCTAGTTTCAAAATCATCATCAACAAAATCATATATAAGTGCTAAAATAATTCTGGAATTCTACAATAGCAGCCCAACTACTTAGTCATTGCTCTAGGAACCATTTCTCACCTTTTTGCAGTTGTGTAGTATACAAGAACATCACAGCTCTAGACAGCAGTTAGTAAAACTCTCAGTAATTTAAAAAGAGACTGCACCTTGTGACTTCTAAAAGGTGGATCACAATAATGTAGGAAAGAACAGTGTCCCACAGAATTGTTTGGAAACATACTTTATTACTGCAAAACTTACCTTATCTACTTCTAGGCATTTGTTTTCTGTTATTTTTTTGTTTTCATTTAAGACTATTTCATATCTGGATTTCAACTCTTCTACTGCTATTTGTAGGTTTCGTACCTAGGACAACAAATATTTTTTCACATATATTTTCAAGGTCTTTTAAATACAGAAAACATAGAATCAATATGAAGCATAAAGGAAAACCCTTTGATTTCTAAATAGTATCCTAATATTTGTCATTATTTGAAATTATTTATTTTCATTATTCTACTCACCACAGCAAGTATAAAAGGGTAACCAGATAACGAGCGTTTTCATATTAACTCTGTGTTATCAACAAAGGATAATGAGCTACAGTTGCGCTACAGAAGCAGCCTCGCACTTCTCTCCCCAGAGAACGATTATCACCGACACTTCCCACCTGGAGTCACTACAGCTATGAGCCAGGGAATTTCACTCCACTCTCTGCTTAAGGCTGGCTGTTACCTTAAAGCTGGCAACATCTCTAGTTGTGATGGTACATTCCACAGACAAGGCTCACTGGCTGTACTTAAATTTTATATCATGTCCGTTCTCATGTTAATGATTTGAAAAAGAAGTGAAGAATGTTAATGAAATGGTGTCTGTACAATAGCAGAAATATATACGTTTGAATCAACGGTCTGAAATTTCTCCATGAATAAAGCCAAATGCAAGAAAAAAACCCCAAAACAGTTGATAAAAAGCCCATTTTATGTTTAGTTTATTTGTTTTGCTGATATTTCAATGAGGATTTACCTATTTAACTAAAAAGACTCATACGATAATATGCATTTCTTGAATGAACTTGGACTTCTTGAACTTACTTGAGTAATGGTATACTGATCTTAGAAGTACAGAAATAAAGATACAATCAAGTAGAGGTAAAATAGCATTGGATACATCTACTGAAGACATCAGACTCAAGTTTTTAAATATAGTTTAATAGATTGCTAATCTCCTTTTTAGGAAGCAAATCTCCCCTAAGCAAGTGTGCAATTAGCTCTGTTGGCTTCAATGAACTTCAAATGGGCTTCACACAGTTCAGGCAAAGATGAGGTGTTCTAGGAACAGTGTGGAGACTATTCTTAGATGTGGTTTGTAATATCACTCTCTTCTATCATACTCAATGTTAGGACAATATTACAATCACCATGAAAACAAATCTGGTTTATTACCAACAAAAACCTTTATCAATTTCCTCAAAACTACTTAGAAATTCAAAAAAACATACTTGAAGATTTCCAGTCACCTCATTTTTATGCTGTTTAATAAGGTTTTCCTGCTGCTTTGCCTTTTCTTGCAGATGTAGCAACTCATATTCAACAGAAATGGTACTTTTCTCCAATATAGCAAGGGAAGTCTTGATTAAAACATAAAAATTATAAAATTTTTAAGAGTGTTACTAAAATAACACATTCTACAATATAATATTACTAGCAAGTGACTTGCAGGCATTAGAAAGAGTGACATAACTATTTATCCTGTCAAACAAAAATGATTGTCCACAGTTCATTTATCAGCTTATGAGAACATTTACATCAGAAGATAAATAGAATACAAAACCTGTAAACTCCTTAAAAAAATAAATTAATAACTGAGGTAAACTCAGTTCTTTAATTTCAAAGAAAGTTTTACAAACATATAAGAAAATTTTCTAATTAAGCAATTGCATAGCTACCAGCAGGAAAATAAATAGCATCCTGGTTAAGCAGGTGGATCATCAGACAACCCTGTTCCTAGCTTTGCCATAGATTACTGCTGAAAAATGTTCAATGTCTCATTTACACTTACTATAAAAAATGGATGGCAAAATTTATTCCATGGCTTTGGTGTCTTTAGACAGAAGGTACAAAGGGAATTAATATGGTTTCTTCCTTAATGTATCATAAATGAAGAGCCATTCAACAATGATTTATAATGGTCTCACCTTTAATTTTTCATTTTCCATGTAAATCTTTTCATTTTCAGAGTTACCAGAGTTTAGCTTTCCAAGAATTTCCTCCTCTGAGTTTCTTTTCCATTCCTCCCTTCTTTCCAAGTCTTCCAACAGGCTTGTGATCTGACTTGTTAGACAGGCAAGAACTTCTGTGTAATATACAATATTTCCAAAACTCTCACTGTGAAAATTAACTTGAACCTTAACACATTCTCCTTCACTGTTTTTATTTTATATAAATATATAAAAGGGAGAATGCATTTAAGCATCCAGAGAAAGGAGTGTCTACTGAAATAAGAAATTCTCTAAAAGAGGAGAATATCTACTCCAAGGAAGTGGTCTTAGTTCAATTATAAATAAATTAATTACCTTCAATACCCAGTCATACTTCCAAGAGAACTATGTATATACACATTGTACAAAATGGAATTAAATTGAATTTATAGGATATATCATATAATGTCCTAGTAAGAACATTCTCTAGCTACTTTAGGAATGCTACTTTCCATTATTAAAAGCAACAAATTATGCTATGCCCCACTTTTTGCTTTTCTTGTTAATAAAGTTAACAAAATTGGTTAATTAGTTAATTTTTTAATTGGTTAATTAGTAGAACAAGTCTTGTTGGAATGGTACATTTCAAGTAAAGACATATTTTTGGCTGAAATAAAATGGCAAAAAAAAAAACAGCTGGAAGCAGAATGAGGGAAGTGTCATAAATGCTTCCCTTTTATTGTTCTTTTTTTAATACCTTCTTGTGTGCACTGGACCAACAGTGGGCTAAGACAGATTTCTGGACTGATGTTGTGTGCCTGAATTCCTGTTAAATATTTGAACATGAATCAAGTTCTTTGTAAAATAAGCATTTTCTTAGACCTAGAAAAAAGGCATCTACCATCTTCTTTTGCTTGTTTGAATTATAGTCTGTATTTCTACCAATATAAAAGGTAAAGGGATATTTGCCAAATAAAATGGCATATCCTTCCTGTACATTACAATTTGGCTGTGTAGTTTGAATAAGGTTGGATAATTTTGTGCTGCTTTTCCTTACATGAATGAACTATTCAAATGAGCATCTGAGAGGAACCCTAATCTATCCTCTAGTGAAGTGAGACATTAGTAAAACTGAAATAATTTTGCCATTACTAGTCTAAAGTAGAAAATAGAATCACAATAACCTTCTATACTGCAGTAGACACAAGGATTAACACTAAAGCTGTTCCATCAGTTATTAAACCAGTGGTTATGCAGAGGCAGCATAGTAACTATTGGCAAGTTCAGGCTAATGAGAAGTATGCAGGGGAAAGAATATGTTCCTTATTGGTAAAGGGGAATAAAGCTTTGAAAGGAGGGAAATGCAGCAGAGAGAAGACTAAAAATCTTAATTTTATTCTTATTTCCAACTTCTAAGTTCTGCTCAGAATTTTGAAATACTAATAACCTCATTTACATTGTCAACACTGAGTACTGTACTACTGAATATCAACACTGCATGACTACAGAAACAAAAAAAACCCCTAGATCACAGTCGAACTTACTTCCTAAGATCTTCTATTTGAACTTCTAACATTGTCTTTTCTTCAATCATTCTATCATGCTGTTTTTTCCAGGCATCAGAAGCTGACCATATCTTACACAGTAGGACTTCCTAGAGAATGTAGAAATCATAAATTATGTAAAAAAGAATGCCACTGAAGAATGCCATTTAGTTCTACATTTCTTTTCTGAACACAAGAGATATTTAATGTAAGATGGCTTTATTTGATCTCACTTGTACAGAGTACTGTCTCAAAATAAAATAAACAAAACTACCCATATTTTTAAAAGTTGAAGTCTAAATATAGACTTACCTTCAAGGCAGAGACACAGTTAAGCACTGGCACTGTTTATCAAGTGGAGAATAAAATATTTCAAAATTTAAGATTGCAATCTTTTCATACAAAAAAAGATTTTTCTCTGACACACCTCAACTACATATAAATGACATAAATTAATAAAAAATAAAACTGTGCTAAAATATTTTAAAAATAAAAAATACTAGCTTGATAAGAAATGAAAAATTAGGTAAAGTTCCTCTAAGAAATATGAATAATGAATCAATACATGCTATCTTGAAAGTACACCAGGTTTTCAATGGGGAAGGAACAACAGTGTGACTACAAACCACCAAAAGTTCAGGAGTAGGTTGCCATCCCTCTGTACTGCTAATTGTCCTTAAAGATCCACTACTGTCTTCTCACAAAGATCAAAAAAATCAAAAACATTATTGACCATATCCTGGTAAACTAATTCGAAAGTCACATCTTTAATACTGACATATCAAAAATGATTGCAACCTATCTAGGAGTATGAAAACATACTCTTAAAAGGAAATGTAAACAGGGCAATCAGCAATTCTGATCTACCTGGCCTTTTTGAAGGAACTGTATAGCTAGGCATAGTAAAAATTTGGATTAAGGAAGCTTTGTACATAGCTTTTGAAAAGGTACAGGGTAAACAGCTTAGAAAACAGAAATCTAAGTATCCATACTCTAATAAATGAAGAAAACTAAGACTTTAAGCCTCAGTCATGATTTTTCTGAGTTAGTCAGTGCTTATGTGAAAAGGACTAACAGGAGGACCAAGAGAGGTTTAACTAAAAGCTGATGAGACTCCTCTTACTACAGTTGGAAGTGTACAACCTCATGACTTAAAACAATCACTAAATTTTAGCAAAACAAAGGCAGTGAATAGTAACAGTTTACATGTCACTTATAACAACCTTTCCCTCAACCAACAAGCAACAAAATAAAGGAGATACAAGCACAGCACAACCAAACAATTTTTCTATTTTCCCCGGGTGAAAGTCTTCCAATTGTTCAATTTAAAACAACAGAGCACAACGTTGCTCACAGCATAGTCACTCACACGTTCTCTTATTTTGGAGGTTACATTTTTCGCAGCTTCTTCAAAGTGTTGAGCTCTTTCTTTTTGTGACTTGATTGCTTTTTTCAGAGCACTGTTCTTTTTCTCACTTGTTTCCTTTAGGGCTGACTTCTGGTGTTTATATTCAGCAATTTGATGTTTCCATTCTGCTATTTTCTTTTCTAGAGTCTGCAGCATAATTAGACACCAACTTTTCAAATTCTAAACTTCACAGATAATTTTGTGATATAATCAGGAATAGCAGTTATATTTATAATCTGTTTCCATAATATCTTTGTATCTCAAACTTTGTGGTTGATACAAGTAGTAAGCTATGTACAACAATAGACAAGAAAAAATATATGTTGGGAAATTCATTACAAAGATCCAGAGAAGAGGCTGAGAAGGTGATGAAGCAGGCAGTAGTAGGGGGAAAGAGAACAGTCTAACAATCTCTGTATGCTCTTGGGAACAATTGCAGAATTTCAATTTAGAAGGCATGGCATGGATGTTAAACCCACTTTTGAGGAAGAAAATAAAACAGTTTCATCATCCCTGGAGACCAATTTCTGTAAATAATATCATCTTAACGATGCTACCAGTGATATGCACTGACATATTAGAGTTTGTGCTCTGAATCTATAGTGACACACAAGTTACTACATCTGGAGATAGGCTGTATGACTGTATATGAAATTTTAATATGAAAATTAATATCTTGGATTTCGTTTTTTTAAAGTCAAGAACCTAGGAAAGGCTGGGGTCTTTTCTTGAACATATCTGTTACAATATGATCTGATCGCAATGTAGTATTTCCTTGCAAGATCTCTGCATTTTTTCCATGCATAAAATGGCCCTACTCTATTAATGAAACAGATTTGTTTAGTGAAGAAACTATTTCTTATAGAGAGTGAAGCAGAAAATGCAAAAGAAGGGATTTCACACTGCCTTGCCCACAGCAGACAAGTGTTTAAGGATAATTAAAGCAGGCAATGATAAAACTTAAACCACAGGGGTAAACCACACAACATCAGGGCAACTTCTGTTTTGGTTCAATACCATTTTCTGAGTGCTTGATTTTGTACAATGCAGTCGAGATGAGAGCTGGGTTCTACAATTGCCATTATACTATCTCTTCTATTTTTTTTATTCTTTCTGACTGACTAAATTTTTACATCACTCTGATGAAGGCAGTGTACTGGTCTTGTTCAACCCAGGAAGCTGACTTCTGCATGACTTTTATATTTTTTTCAGCTAACATACCACATAAATATGAATGGAAAAAACCAATAAATACTGAGACACTACATGCTGATGTTCAATAAGATCAACACCAGACTCTGCTTCAAGGAGAATCTCAAATCCACTTATCAAAACTGACCAAGCTACCAGTAAACAATTCTGAAAGTCCAGTAGACTTTTATAAAGACAAGTATATTTCTCACTCATATCACTTATTATTCTTCCACCAAACTACAGCAATGTAACCAGACTAGCAGTGTAAATAAACTTCTCAAATCAATAAGAAATATTTTAATTGTGAGAATGATCAATGCATTTGTTTCCTTTATTGTAGTCTAAATCTGATACTAAATTTTGTTCTACATGAATAAAGACCTATGACTTAGGTACTATGTTAATGTGCCTGCCTTATTCAAGATACTCTTTGCAAGTTGCTATAAAATAAGCATATTATGCATTAGAGGATAGCTCTCAGTATAGGTCCTGCTAATGGCCCCAAAATTTGTAAAAGTGTTCCATTGATGAAAAATGGACATGGTTTCCCAAGTAAAAGATGGTCTCGGGTACTGGGATTTACCAAAGAGTAAAAGTACTACTTCAAAAAAAGAAATAATTAAAAAACCTGCAAATATACAGGAAGTAGTTTTCCTATATAAATGCTTAAAGGGCATCTAATATTTAAAGATGTGACTCGAGGGGGTGGTGGATGAACACGTTCAATAAATACAGCAACTAGAAAACCTTTTTATGGATTTCTTTAACTGTTGCTGTAAGTAAACAAATGTTATCCCCTATTATAACCACCGGAGGTCACAATCACACTAAGAATAAGTGCTTTGGGCATTGGTCAGTGACAGGTAAATTTAAATTGGGAACTAGTTTCATACGGGTAACGCTAAGCTTTTCCAAGCTTTTGTCTAGTTACTAACAAAATCATCACCAGAAGAATTTAAGCTAACAACTGACTTAAGCAGCTTGTGAAAGCAAACAAAACTTTCAAATAAAGATTAAATGAAAATACAGTTGTATATCAGGTTACTTTATATTGTTGGAATTCTGTAATTGTACTAGGTGGAATGAAAAAGCAATTTTTATTTGGAAGAAAATGAGGGTTTTATGCAGAAATAGACATATGTGACTTGAAATTGAGCTGATATAGGTTGCTTAACAACATTGAATCATACAATTAATGGGGGATTTATGCTAGTAAAAAAAAAAGTGGAAATTAGAAATACATTATTTTTAGCCAATATTTTCTCATTCATGCCTATGTTCTCGACAAGTTTCAAATACTGAAATCTGAGGCCTATGTGGCCTCAGTTCCAGCCTCTCACACATGACCTCTTACTTGTCTTTTTCTAAAGCCAGCTAGTGATGCAAAAGCCCAAATTTAACTCCTGATTTTTCGAATAGAAAATGGAAATAATTTAACTTACCTTAACCAAAGAGAGATTAGGCATTAGTCTTGAGTATTAGACTTTTAGTCAGTATTAAGGGATTTCTTGATTCCTTCCCAGACAATAAAAAACAGGGTGGTTTGTCACCCCTATTTTAGAATAGAAAATCATAGTGGAGACTTGCCTGTGTCTTTCTCTTGACTATATAGAGACTGCTTCGGGATTGATACCTGTCTTCTACATAATGCAGTTAAGTGAGTGCAAACGCTTCTCTATTTGTTTACCTTTGCTTCACTAGAAATTGCTTGTGTGCACAAGTTGAAAAGAATAAAGAACCAAACCAACCAACCAAACCAAGCCCAACCAAACCAAACACTCCACCCCCTTCCAGAAAAAACCAACCCCACCAAACCTGTAGTTCAGATAGTGTGGTCAGGCAAAATAGAAATCCTTATGATTTTTACTATTTCAGATTTTTCTTTTACGATTTCAAATCTGACCACGACAAGGTTTTGTTATTTTTTCCCAATAAACTGAAACACAAGTAGAAGTTTTTTGACCTGTATTTTTACTTTTAATTCATCATTTTCCATTTCTTTTCTTTGAATCTGACACTGCAGGTGAGCTTGTACTTCCTTTAGTGATCTTGACAACTGGTCCCCTTTCTGTATATTCATCTAAGAAAGAGAAAAAAACGCAAATCTATTGACCTATGGAGATATGCTGTATTATGCTCTCTATAGTTTTTCTAATTTGCCATATTTTCTAACTGACATTTGAATGTCCTCAAAAGCTGGAAAAGATAAAATACACCCTGAAAGTATACTCACAAGAAATAGTTTATTAATAGTATTATTGTTAATCAGAAATCACAAACTTGAAACACTGCATATATAATAAATGCCTCATATTTAATCTAAGTAGTATGAATAAGGCCTAGAAGCATGAACTTAGAAATCCAGGCTGAGCAAAGGCATCTAGTCATCACGATGACCAATATTAAACCACACTAATCAGCTGCACTCTGACTAATTAGACCTGAACTGATCTTCATTAAATTCCAAAAGCCACCAATTTTGGGAGGATACATAAATCATAATGAAAGAGGCAACACCAGGACTCAGGTCAGATGATGCTAGGAAATTTCTTGCAGCTTGATTCCTTTGCCTCATTCTAAATAAGAAGTAATCAGGTAGAAAAATGTCATATCAGCATTGAAGTCTGCTGGCATTATGATCTTCAGAATCTTTATAGGCTTTTCGGTTCAGCATT
This sequence comes from Serilophus lunatus, assembly GCA_013399895.1. Classification (NCBI taxonomy): domain Eukaryota; kingdom Metazoa; phylum Chordata; class Aves; order Passeriformes; family Eurylaimidae; genus Serilophus; species Serilophus lunatus. The sequence goes on along the minus strand of VXBA01006210.1, from coordinate 1,815,420 downwards.
TCAATTCTCAAGCAAAAGATGTTTCTACGAAAATATGCTCCTTTGCTTCAAGATAAAGACAAGGACATGCCTATTGCTCCCACAGGCTCCTCTATCACAATTAGCTGGCTAAGTTTATCCTGCAGCCAAGTGATAAGCAAAGAAAAAAATGTTAAAGAAAAACCAAGGCTCTTATAAAGCCCCAAGGAGTTACAAACATCAAAGTACACCACTATCTCCTTAAAGGTTTAACTGGGCCTGCTCTGTCCCTCACTAATACTGGGCCACACTGTGTACACAATGTGCACTTTAGGTATTCAATATGTAACACAGACTGCTAAACTACCAGTAAAATAATTTTTAAACTTTTACAGTGCCTTCTCATACAGAACAGACAAGTCTTCTCTTCCAGTGCTGGTTTCTGCAACAAGCCCCTTCTTTTGGTGTAAGGAATGAATGAGGTCTTGTCAGCCTTTGCTGACATCAGCTCTGCTGTCTGTACTACCTTTCCCTATCCATTGACCTCACAGAGCCATGGTAACTAACTGTGAACAACATCTCTTTAGCTCACTCCATAATACTTCCTTGTACGTACTTTTTTCCCAGAATTATCTCAAATCAGTGAATGAGATGTCAAAAGCCACTAGTCTGGATGTGTGTTCCTCCCTGAACCTTGGGACACTGATAACCTGTATACTTAATACGTTTGGATACAGTCTTGACAGTCTTAAGACATTCTTGTAGGAAACATCATTCAAGATTTTACTTTTTTCATAGATCTTTGAAATAACCACTTTTCTCAAAATTCAAATGTTATAATTAAGAATCTAGTACATTGGAAAAAATATTAATTGCAACAGAACTGATCACTCACTTTTTCACACTGAAGCATGGATGAAAATTCTTTAATCTGTTTTTCCCTTTCAAGAATTTTTTCCCTGAGATTCTTCATGGAAAAAAACCAAAACAACAAAGAAAGTATTTTAATGTCTGTACACAACAATGGAACAGCAAAGCACACTGATGAACATTTCAGCTGTAAAATTAAGATTCCATTTTGTGATGATAAACCAAAAAACACTCCCATCTTGCTACTGTTACTGGAAATAGTATGACCCTGAGATGTAGCCAATTTCAGATATGCAGCATAGAACAAAAAAAAAAATCACATTTTAGTTTACTTACTGTATTTTGTGTTTCATTTTCGCTTAGCTTCTCCATCAAAGTGTCAATGGTTTTACTGTTTAACTGCAACACAGAAAACATTAAAGATGTTGTCTCATTATAACATTCTTTTCAATGGTTTTCAATTGGTTACATATAATTTTCTGTATTTTCAACTCTGGTACATATGAATATAAAAGCTCAAACACCAAGCTACTTAGTTGATGGTTTAAACCCTACAGATTCAATTTATTTTAGGCATGGAAATTTGTAGCTGAAGAAAACAAATTAATTTTATTCCATACATCTATTTCTTTCTAATGTGTGCTAAAAGGGCTCTAAATGTCAAAAACGTTATTTAAGTATGTAGTCAAATAGTAAAAGCACTCGTAGAAGTCACAATATTTCAAAGACTAATATTAAATACTAAGCTTTTCAGGAACCTCAATTAGATAGGAGAATTTGAAGATTGAGCTAGAAAGCATATGCTGGAAGACCACAAAAATCAATCTATATTAGCTTTTACTAGAAACTGAAAAGAATTTATGTGCATATAATATTGTCAAGTAAACTTGTAATTTTAAAATGTCCAACTCTGTGTGTATGTGTGTGTGTCTGTTTTAAAAAAATAGACTTATGTGACTTTCATTGTAAATTCCAAACATTTTAATTTCACTAATGGGAGGATAAACCCACTAAGCTGGAAACTTCAGAATCAAAAGTTTTACTATAACTCCTTCATCTTGTCCTGGCCTGCATGTAATTTGTCATAACTTTGTAATCTTGATTCCATGCCTATCTGGAAAGTCAGTACGTGGACCTTCATTCTACATCCACATTTCCGCCTTTGCATGCACTGCAAATTGTATTCAGTAGTAGTCCTAACCTTTCCTGAGGTCACTGAGTCAGATTTTCTATCACCAAAAAAATAATATATAAACAGGAATGCTGTTTTGTGACCCCCCCAGTAGTTTATCAGCAAAAATAGAAGTACTTAGAAGACTTCCCAGAATTGAGAAGTGACTGGAAACCCAAATTACTCATAATGTCTTTCCGTTTTCCACAGTTTGTTTTCTATGAACTTTCTGTCTTTTTGTTGAATGATCAACAGAATGCCTCATTCTGTAAGAAAACTAGTATTGTCTATGAAAACATGAAAATAAAGAATATTATCTTCAAAGTTTAAAAATAAATGTCAGAATAAACACTCACCTTTGTTAGCTTCTGAATAAGAGTTAAGAAAGTCAGCAATGATAAATCACACTTTATTTTAAAAGAAATTTACATTCTTCACTCCTTCAGGTTTCTGTTTCAGCTCCATATGACACTAATGTTATATAGGAATTCATTCTGATCCACCTCCTGCTTTAACATATGTAGTTCACCAAATTCATTCCTTCCAAACTTTTAGGAACTTTAGTTTGTCTATTAAAGAAGATGACATGACTAAATGTTTCTTTCAGACTTGTGTAAGAGACATACATTTGCATTGATTCTATGTTTATGCTTTACATGTATTCTTATGTAGTGTTCTAGACTGTCAGATTCTTTGCTTAGATCAGTAAAATATTTTTCATCTGGGATGGCCTTTGTAGTTCTATTATAATCCTTTTTATATGGCTGAATCAGTGAAAAGAGTTTTCCTGTTTAATCAGGTGGTGCATATGTTTTCCCCTGAAATAGCATTCATAATTAGGTAACATTTAGTGTCACTCAGGTCACTGATCTTGGTAATTCAAGCATATCAACATAATACATGTCAACTCTTCTGGAGAATCCTTTAGGAAATATTTTAAAAATCGAAGAGTCATTTAGGACTTCCAACAAGGGTAAAAGCCTGTGATATCACAGGATGTTCTCTCAATCTGTTCATTCACTGAACACATCTAATCTACAAAGCAAAGGCAAACAGTGAAGGTGATGGCCAAGATCTGCTCAGACATGAACTTTATTTTTCACAGCAGACTTCTTCCAATTTGAAGGCAGCAATTGCTTTCCTCTTTTATCAGTTTGGAAAACAGGCAGGGCTGCCCAGGGAAATGATGCTGCCCATGTCATGGCAAGTCCAGAGGCATGTATCAGGCCTACTACCTAAATGCATCCCATTCCCCTCACTTCCTTATCAAGCATCTCTCTTCACCCTCACTCCTTCTCCACCTTTCTCCTGCCTCTACCCTCACACTCCAGCATGACTGATGACCTCATCAAGCACAAAGTTATCTGTTACCTCTGCTCAGTGGTCCACTGACTACTCATTATTTTTTCAGGAGAGGATTGCGTTGCCTTCTCCATCCACCACGAGCCATTTCTCCTGCACTCAGCCTGTGCCAGGTGCATTTGCATCAAAAGGATCTGTCAGTCTAGGAGTCTATATTCTTACATCCATATTCTCCTTCACACAGTTGTGAAAGAGTTTGGGGAGTTCCCAACTAGAATAATCACTTCCTCACAGAATCAGAATGCAGACTGCTCTGCCTCACACAGGCGTCTTAAGGCAAATAAGTACACTCCAAACATCTAGTAGTTTTCATTTTATATATATAGATGTATGTGTGTGTGTGTATCTTGTTTTATTACATGCTTACATTTCCTGCCAGACCTCAACTTGTGTAACACAGTGCAACTCTCTGTAGCTTTTTCTTGGATGTAAAACCAAAATTAAGTTCTTGAATTTAGTTACTTCCAGTGAAAATAGCATCTTGGAAGATTAAACATTGTGCTTCATTTATTATAGCCCATCTGTGTAAGCAGAAAAGAACAAATAAGAAGTTTTCCATAGTTTTGGTATACTGTTGCTACATCCAGCAATGTCACTTACCCATTTTTTGAAATATCACCTACTTCCCATCTATAGCTATGAAGTATATTTTGAATATTGTTAACAAAGTAAGCGGAATTTTAAAAATGAAGTGTAACAGGAACAGAATGAACTTGCCTCAATAGCATGATGAAGAATAAACTTTTCCTGAGGATCAAAGTCCAATAAAGGAGTGGTACAGTCATGCACAGGTAAAGATGAGGATGATTGTGACATTTTGTTGGAATGCTGTACAACAGGACAGTATAGGTTAACATGTGGTCTGTGAATCAATAAATGAAACATTATTGGCATCTCAGGCTGTTCCCACTACCGTGGAACTACTGTACCAGATCAAGTAACCCCAATCACACAGGAGATGTAACACAGCTAATGCAACTGAAATCGTGCACATATATTTATAATTTGCAATCGCTTAGGCAGCACTTAATTCACACATTTGATACACAGAAATCAAATCCCTTTACAGCAGAAAACTGAAAACACCAAGGAGGTAGCAAAGCTCACAGCTGCCATTTCCCACTTGCACGTTCCCCGCCAGAGAGGATGAAGACCAGGGGCACAGGGCACTCACCCCGGGCCCAGCCTCGGGCTTTCTCCCCTCGCCAAACGCCCCTGCGCGCACCGCCGGCGGCTCCCGTCCCTGGGGGCTCCCGCGAGTCACTCCCCCTTTGGCATCTCTCCCGCTGGCAGTGTCCTCTCAGCATCCCTTCCGCTGGGCAGTGCCCCCTCAGCATCCCTCTGGCGGTTCACTCCCCCTCCCTGGCGTCGCCACCTGCTCCCACTTTCTCTCACCTTCCCTCGCCGTCCCCCGTCGCCGCCGCCGCCCGCCGGGAGCCGTTGCTACAACCCGGCGCCGCAGCCGTTGCCGTGCCGGCCCTGCCCGACGCTCCCCGGCAGCACCCACTGCTCCCGCCCGGCAGCGGCGCCCTCCGCGGGCCTGGAGCGTCTCCCGGGAATCGCCTCTTTCCCGAGAGACCGAGGTGCGTGCGGCTGGGATTCCAAGGGGCCTCAGGAAGCGGCTGTACCCGCCGTGACAGTGTCCGTGCGCACTCAGGAGGTTACTGTGAGACTCAGATGGAGAAGAAAGCTGGAGACCTCTGGGGAGCTTTGGATCCTCTAGTTGGTGTCGTTCTGGGTGTTTCTGTTACAACGCTTGGGGAAAGTGGGAACCAGGGTGAGCTGCCGTGTGGAGTCACGATGCCATGGAGCTATTGCCTTCCCCACACTCAAGGAGCCTCATCTGTTTGCACAAACGATTTAGCAGGTGCAGTAGATAATATTCATTGCTCAAAGAGCAACAGTAGGTGCTTCTGAACCCGCTTAAGGCAATTCCAAGGTATGGGCAAGTAGGAGGAAGGGATTTGTCCTGAACAGCATGTTACATGGCAGCAGGTCTGGAGATTTGGAGATTAAGGATTCAGTGCTGGGTGCCCCAGGTTTTGGCCAAGGATGCCTGGAAACACCATACACCAGATGCAGTGATGCAAACCTTCACTTATTACATGTTTTGACCTGCCTGGATCCGAGTTTCCAGTGCTAATTGTCACCATAAATCCAACTGTATTGCTGCCACTCCTCATTTCCACCTGAGTCACTTTGCTTTAATCCAGGACACATTTCCAGCTCAATCAGACAACCTGTTTGCAAAAGATTTTTAGCTCTTCAAACGAGGCAAATATATTTTTAATTTACTTCTCTTTTCGTAAGTAGTCTTTGAATCCACTTTTCTCCCTGTGCAGTGTACACCCAGTCCTACCTGCCTAGCGAGCAGATCTGTAGTAATCTGTGGTGGCACTGACATCTAGTGGGCTCCAACACTTCCAGTTTTCCCAAATGTTCCAAAAATCGGTCAAAGCATCTCTTTATAGGATGCTCTGACTTTGTTATAAATATATATTTAAAAAAACAATCAAATATGAATAGTTGGAGACTGAAATTAGTAATTAAGGCTGACTCTTACTGGAGGACCATGTGGAAGATTTATTTTATTCAGGAGCTCTGGTTTGCTGAACTCTTGTTGATAGTAAAAGTTCTGAAGAAGTCAGTTCAAGTAATGTAGGATTCAGCACTCACCCAAAGAGCTCTGAAAAAGACAGAAAAACTTTGCTCTGTCGTGCTTCCTGATAAGCAAGTGCAAAATGACAGGGTAAGACTGCTGGATTTCTATGACTGTTTGCATGAACAGTATATATGTGTATATATACAGTATATATGTTCAAAAGCTATGTGGGCTGGGATCCCAGTGGCTGACACAACTGCCACATGCCAGTTCAAACTAGCTAGAAAAGATGTGATAGTCGATGTCAAAACCATGGTCTTCTTATAACAATTTTGGCTTTCATCTTCCGACACAGACTTCATGATGTTCCATGAAGAAGGTAAGTTTAATTATTCCTATGTCACATGTGGAGAAATTGTAGTACCATGTGATAAAATTACTTTCTCACAGTCATTATTAGGGAAGTTGTAAAGCTGCAAATACACTTCCAGTCATTAACCTAACATTGCACAGTAAAAAGAAGAAACATCAGAAGTTTATTTCTACTTCCACAGAGGCCAGTTCCTCCAAGTATAAGGTAGACAGCTTCTTCTAAGATAGACAGCTGGGTGTGGGACCAAATCATTATCTTTCTGCTTCAGGAAGTACGATATTGAAAGGGCAAAGGCCATAAAAACAACACACGATTTACCTAGTCCAGTTCCCTGAAAATGCAGGACTGTTGCCTACTGAATGTTGCTGTGTGCAGTCTTAGTGCGACTCCAGTTTGAGTGTTTAGGGGAAGCAGAGCAACAGCTGCCATGAGGACCACTGAAAGAGTGCACTAATGTGAAAAGGAGCATTAATTCTCACTCAGAGAGCTGCAGTTTCTGAGCGGAAGTGTGTTGTTGAGAACAGCTGCTTTCTGGTTCTGTCAAATCCAGTCCCCAGATTTTTCATGAAAGCCTGATTGTACACAGGCCAGGCAGCTGGCACAACTGATTTTATAATCATTGCCTGGTTATTATCAAGCTAAGCTCACAGTTGTTAATGTTGGCAAAGCATCTATAGACTCACACACAAATAAATGCCCTTACGTATATTAGTAAAACAAGTTTTGGTTATTAAATAGAGGTAAAATTTAATTAGTTTATTTAAAATTACATAATCTGCTCCTTTTATTTTTATGTCTCTTCCATACATTAATAAAATGTTTAATCAAATGTATACACATTTATCTTTAAAATCTAGTTCCAGGATTGCTACTGTTCTTCAAAGTCTAAGCTGAAGTTCTGCAGAGTCGTCACTGGTAATACATTGCCAGAACTCTTAATTTCCCACTGTTATAATGCATTAAAAGATTACATAAATACATAAATGTTAATAAAACAGCCATTTTATGCAAATATATGCTGCAGTTACATAATCATGAGTGGAAAGACAAGTAGTGTATATACACACCATGACAAAAGACATGACCCATAAACCTCAGTGTATTATAGAACTAAACAGATATGAATTCCAACATGAACACTACATTATTGGGATTAGGCATGCTACTAAAATGTGTTTGTTTAATTTACAGTGTTTTCATAGGATGTAAACTGACTTAGGAAACCATTTCTGGGATTGTGTGTTTCAAATCTTTGACTCCAAAGCCTTTGGTTTAAACACTAACTTCCCATACAGTACTGGGACTCAACCTAGAATAATTTCGGTCATAAACTATTGTTCTTTATATCAAAATATTTTTAATTATACAATAAACCTTTATATTAATATAATTTTGGTTTGTTTGGTTGGTTTTCTATATGAAATCTATTTCTACTCATAGGAAAGGATATTTCAGGGTCTGTTTATATCCAACAGTACAATGCTGTAAAAGGGTATTTCTTCTTTTTAGACATGCCATAAGGCTGAAGATCACACAGTAGACAAACTCTAGAGTTCACCATCCCTGCTGGTGCATTGGTCACCCATCCTCTTCTTACTTGTCAGAGATCAGGGAACATGGCATGCTTTCATTTCTTTTTCCATCTGAGACAATTTTTCGGCCTTACAATCTTATCACTCCAGTACTTTTACAAGTGACCATCCCTGCTGTCCATCCTACACTTCTGAAGGCACCTACTGTTCAATACTGTTCCTCCAGCACAGCCCCTCAGCCACTGCAGCTGATTTTATCCCAATGGGCCAGAGTATCTCTACCGCTGTGCATTCTTTGACTATACCTTCAGCACTCTCTGTGTCAGTTTCTGACTTGTAACTAATCTGATTTGCTAGGTATGGCTAGGCATGGCTTTCCTTACCTGAGCCAGATATATCAGTTTATTCCAAACCCAAATCCGTGACAGCCGTGTTTTAAGCTCTGAATAGCAGTTGTAGAGATGGACCACATTTCCTAGTAGAATGAGGAATTGAAGCTTCCAATAGAGACAGCAGACAGCCTGCATGTGGTGATCTCAAAATGGCAACAGCGATCTCCAACATTCAACTGTTAACACCTGAACAACTGTTCTTTCTGGGATGCCAAAAAGAAATTCCAGGGTTTGTCCTGAACAGTATGTAATAACCCTACAGTATGCAGAGAAAGAGAATGTCAAGAAGCGGAGGAACTCAGTAGTGTTTTGAGAGTAGTAGAATACTGTGGAGTTCAGGAAGCATGGAGTTACAGGTTGTAATCCAATAACTGAATTTTTATTTTTACATTAAAAGACAAAATGGGAAAAAAATTTATTCAAACTAATGTTTTATATCAAATATATAAACATCCAGTAGAACACATCTTTCTCTTGAATAAGTGTACCAGTCATTAGTCTGAAGAGTATTTTTTTTCCTCTCATTCACAATCTGACCACTTAGCATTCATGAAAAGAGGAAGGATGTTAAAAGTGAGAACTGAAAAGTCAGATTCAGTGCCCCACATATGCCAAGCAGTCCATCTGCTAATGGTGGAAGTACTGGCTACTTAGGGCACTTTCCTAAGAAGTAGTAAAATTCTGTTTGGGGGTCTCAGAAAAGCAGCAATTAAAAGTAGGTATTCCAAATCCTACAATACCCTAACCCATGGCAGCTTAAAGGACAGGAGTCTTCTTCCTCTTCCATCCAGGTTATGTTAGAAAAGAAGTATCTAACCATTTTCTGAAGGAAAAGCAAAGTGTCAAGAATGCCAGTTCATGCAACACAAAAAGCAGCACCATCCTCTCTGGCAGGTGAGGCTCACACGTCAGGCAGCAGCAGGCTGCAAGCTTTAGGGAAGAGCTAGCAGTTTTTTGAGAAGAGCTAGACTGTGCTGGTGGCCGTCCATTTCAGCCTGAACCTACTCTACTCTCCCAAGACATTATTGGGGTACGTCTCATCAGAGGTGGTGCTTCTCCCTCAAGGTCAGGCACCACAGCTTTCTGTTGTTTGGCAACTCTTTTTGTGGAACTCCATCCAGAGAAACTGCTGAAACTTACTAAAGCTGGAAGCTATGACGTGAAATAATTGCATCTGCATATCTAAATTTAAAATATTTGATGCGCCTGTCTTTTCACAAGGAATTGTAATCAAATCTTATATGACTGTAATCAGCTCCTATCAGACCATGTAGTAATGAGCATTGAAGGAAAGACTCTGTGTGCAGTAACACTATTTTAGGAAATGGGAACAAACTTGCCATATAGCTTTTATGTGCACTTATACCCATGTATAAGTGAGACAATAATAGCTGAAAAAGGTACAATGAGTCAAGAAAAGAAACACATACACACAATAGCTTCCAGGCCCTGTTCTTATCAGGATAAAAGGTACAATGGGAACTTCGCAGAGCCTGGGTTTTGTTTCGGTTTTAATTCCTGGAAACTGATCGCCATGTAAGCAAGATGGCTCTGATTGTTACAGTTATTTCCCTTCTCTGGAACTCACTTCTTGTCATAATGCCATAGGATTTCCTCTGACTTTATCAAATTCAGCCAAACATTACTTACTATTTGGATTATGAAGTAAATTACTCACCTGAATGACCAGGATGATTTTCAGGCCGGGCATATTAAATTGTTGCCAATGATGCCACAACGTAAATCTGTTTTCTATAATTCCTTGCCCAAGCCAAAGGTTCTTTCTTTTCTTCTTGGACATTCAAAAATCATAGGGAGATGATAAAATAATGGAAAGATTTAAATTAAAGACTATTTTCTCCTAATTTGCTTGATTACTGCTACTAAATTATGCTACTATACTCAAGGTTTCCAAATGTTCCTTTTGTGGTGCTTTGGTGCTATCACAAAGTTGCATCTCAGTGTATGTTTATTCAAACTAGCTCTTCTAAAAAAACAGGGTGTTTGTTTTTTTTTCTGAACAACTTACTAAAAATTCATCCCCAGCTTACATTTTCACGCTCTACCCGAAAACTATTATTCATAAAGACAAAGTTAGACTTAAAAAACTCAGGACTTAAGAAACGGCAGCGCGGGGGCGGGACTTGTCCTGCCCGAGCCGGGTCCGAGGGTTGCAGCCCCGGGACAGGCGGGGCCGCAGTCCCTGGGAGCGGCGGGACTCGCACGCGTGGGGTCCCCCCCGCACAGGGGACCCTGCCCGCCCCGCCCGCCCCGCCGGCGAGTCCTGACGGCGATGGGCACGGACGGCCCGAGAGCCGCCCTCCGCCCAGGGCTGACTCGGCCCAGAGCAGCCGCGGCCTTGGGAATGCCCATAACGCCCGGAACTCCTCTGGGCGACGACGCTGCCGGTCCCCCGGGGGGATCTCCCCGCGGCCGGAGACACCGCCCGCCCCTCCGCTTCCCGCCCGCCTTCTCCTCGCGGCAG